>JAWWNI010000695.1:1292500-1815000 GCA_034642065.1 Darevskia nairensis | reverse complement strand
ACAACAAATATTTCCCACATTTTCTTCAAATCTTTATATGTCTTTTCCCAGGCCTTTTTGATAATTTTACATTGCCACCCCATAAGGTAGCATCTTAAACCTTTTGCCCTCCCTTCTTGCTTCTTCTCTAGCACAGTCAAAGCCTCCCAGATCATTTCACATGAGGTACCATCTCTCATAATCTGATCCAGTGCAAAAAGTCATAATAAAACATAACTTTAAAATGGAACGACTTATATAAAATGAAGTAATATTCAATAATCTGTTAGAATATAATAGCACACAATAAAATTAACTCTCCAAATATCAGCAGATCATAATTATTCAGAAATTCACTCTTAACAATAAATAATTGCTAAACTACAATTATATTGATCAATCATATTTTTATGATTGATAAAAACAACTGCAAATCACAATGCATAAGACCACCATACATACATACATACAAAACCATGTTTCTCTCACTATCCTGGCTCCTTCCACTTTCTGATCTCTGTCTTGCTCCCTTGGGAGGCAAAAGGCAGCTGTGCTCCTGGGCTGTGGGCTACGGGAATCAGTGGCAGAACATGGCATCACTCGGAATCCAAGCAGTCTTTTGAAATTATTATTATTATTATTATTATTATTATTTTCACTGATTAAAAACAGTCGAAAATGACAAATACCTTTAAAACAAGACTAAAACTCTAATAAGCAGGCACTTATGGAAAAGACACATCCATCAAGCTGGGAAAGTCTGTCAGAAAAAAAACGTCTTCAGTTGTTTCAAGACAGTGCAGATAGTAGGTGCCTGGCTTATTCCACAGGGCAGGGGCAGCCAAGCTAAAAGCCCTGCCCCATTCATTCATTCATTCATTCATTATTTATTTATTTATTTATTTTTATTAATACTGGTAATAATAATTTATTAAATACCTGTAGATCTCAGGGCGGTTCACAACAAAAAAACACAACATAAAAAACACAGAATATATAATAAAAACAAAACCCAATAAAAACCCCCTTCCACAACACATTTTAAAAGTCAAAGCAAAATAAAATAAAAAAATTCCTTCCAGTAGCACCTTAGAGACCAACTAAGTTTGTTCTTGGTATGCACACGAAAGCTCATACCAAGAACAAACTTAGTTGGTCTCTAAGGTGCTACTGGAAGGAATTTTTTTATTTTATTTTGCTTTGACTATGACAGACCAACACGGCTATCTACCTTTAACTGGAACATTTTAAAAGGGCATTGGATGTCAATCAGCCAAAGGCCTGGTTAAAAAGGAATGTTTTTTTGCCTGGCGCCTAAGGGTGTATAATGAAGGCGCCAGGTGAACTTCCCTGGGGAGAGCATTCCACAGATGGGGAGCCACTGCAGAAAAGGTCCCTTCTTGTGTTGCCACCCTTCAGACCTCTTGTGGTGGAGGCACATGAAGAAGAGCCTCAGAAGATGATCTCAGGGTCCAGGTAGGTTCATATGGAGAGAGTCAGTCCTTGAGATATTGTGGTCCTGAGCCGTTTTAAGTTACTGCAGAGTGGGCTTCTGAGATCTTTTGAAATTGCAACAGAGACACTCCCACAGACCACAGCAATCTACTGGGTGTGTAAGGGATAAGGCAGTCTCTCAACCTGGTCCTAAGCTGTATGGGGGCTTTTTACATTCGTGCCAGCCCCTTTAGCTTGGCCCGGTATCTGATTGACAGCCAGTACAAATCCCACAAGCAAGGGGTTATATGCTGGCTGTAAAAGCTTTGCCTCACAAATTGTCCTGCCACTGAGAAAGCTAAGTGGCAACCTCTGAATTGAGCCATGATCTAGTCCCACAACAGACAGTGCCAAACTAGGACTCGGAAGAACCTGAATTCAGATCCCCACTCTGCCGTGAAGCTCACTGGGTGACCTCAGTCCAGTTGCTTCCTCTCTCAGCCTAACCTACCTCGCAGGGTTGCTGTGAGGATTAAATGGGGACGAGGAGAGCTGTGTGTGCCACCTTGAACTCCTTGGAGGAAAGGCAGGCTGTAAATGCAACAAATAAATAATAGACTCCCCTCCAGCCCCCCTGACATTGCTCAATGGCTTTTTCTTCACACCCAGGTATTTTAAAGAAATCTTCAATACCAGCGGCATTCCTCAACTGGTTCAGAAATATGGCGACTGGTTCACCTATGAGAAGAACCCCCGAGCCCAGATATTCCGGCGCAACCAGACGCTGGTCCGGGACATGGGCTCGATGATCCAGCTCATGAGGTAAGACGTGTTGCCCCCTGCAGGCTGGGAGTTGCATGAACAAATAATGGATACTACACCGCTGTCTCCTTGAAACGGGGTTGGGTCGCACGCTGGACAGCACGTTTTTGGAGCAAGGCATGAATTGGAGAAAATGTTGATTTAGAAATTGGATTGGGTGTTGGCTCGTGTGAAACACTGTCCCTGGTTGGGATGGAGAAGATCTTTGCTCAATCTGCACTGTAAAGTGAATCCATTTAATTTGTCTGTCCCAGGCTTATTTGCAGATCACATCACAGCCATTGGTTGGATTGCCCAAATCCTATTATTATTATTAATTATTATTATTATCATCATTATCATTATTTATTATTATTATTGCTGTTGCTGTTACACTTAAATTTATTACCGGTAATCGCCTTCTATACCATCATCTCAACATGATTTTCGTATAAAATAATTGAAAACAAAACCACATGAAAATAACAGATACATTTAAAACAAGACTAAAACCATAACAAGCGAACATTCATGGTAAAGGCCCATTCATCCAGCTGGGAAAGCCTGTCGGAAGAAGAAGGAAAAAATCAACTATTTCCCGAAAGTGCAGATTGTGGGGTAGTATTGTGACAGGAATACTATTCCACAGAACAGGGGCAGCCACACTAAAAGCCCCGCTCCGAGTTACTGCAGTGCAGTTTCAGGTTGTTGTTTTTTTAAGTGCATTTATCAGAAAAAAGCAGGCAAACGTATATTTTGGAAGAGGCGAAAGGCATTGAAAACATGCAGAAATGTGTATTTAAAATGCATTCAAAATGAATGCTTTAGGAGCCACAGGAAACTGCCTTATACTGAGTCAGACCATTGCTCTATCTAGCTCGGTATTCTCTGCACTGACCACCAGAGGCTCTCCAGGGTTTTGGACAAAGGACATTCCCAGCTATAGCCGGCAATACCAGGGATTGAACTCAGGACCTTTTGCATGCAAAGCAGGTGTTCTGTCACTGAGCTACAGTCCTTTCCCTTTGGGGCAAAGTTCATAAATTCAAATTTCCCATGCGTGTTTATCTGTCTTTTTAAATTGGGAAAAATGGGAGCAGAGGGGCCTATGATGGAGTGCATGTGAAACTGACACAGAATGGAAATTGACCGATCCACTCACCCCTACTTCCTTTGGCTCAGATGCCAAAAAAGATAATGCTCTCCCAATATTATACTAGTCCATATACAGATTCACGTCGGGTCTCTCTGCTGTAGCAGCTCCTTAGTTTGCTCTTCCCAGTCCACACAAGTGTTTCCCCCCACAAAGATGGGGGGTTTCACCCAGAAGCTCATCCAGTGGCAGAGCAAGAATGTGGGAGAGCGCAGCTCCAGGAAATGTTCAGAGCAGGAGCAGTCCTGTCATTTTTTTGCTGGAACGCCAGGATAATAATGACTCCTCCTTGGTCTGGAGGAGTTGATAAGGAGAACAAGCAATACAATCAAGCAGAGGCTGGGTACTTCTTTCCTTTTCTTGCACAGGGTTCCCGCTTCATGGTAGTCGCAGGCATAGGCAAACTCAGCCTTCCAGATGTTTTGGGACTACAATTCCATCATCCCTGACCACTGGTTCTATTAGCTAGGGATTATGGGAGTTGTAGTCCCAAAACATCTGAAGGGCCGAGTTTGCCTATGCCTGTGCTAGTGATATATAGATGGTCACCCTTCTTTACAAGATGGCTTGCGTTTCCAATTAAAAGCGAAAGGTTGCGTTTCAGTGGGCTGAAGACCTTTTGTCCAAACTCACTGTGTTTTGCAAGTTGAGTATCTTCCAAAACCATCCAGGCCATAGGCGATAGCTGATCCTAATGAATTTGGTATAATTCCACCTGCTCCATCTCCTTTGGAGGTCTATGTGTGTCTATGAGCCAACATAGTGGCCAACATTTTTGGACTCTCTTTGGGTGAGTAGCTAAGAGGACCATTACAGTGAGCCTTTGCATTTCTGTATCTCCCACTACACCATCGCTTGAAGCCCAGACTGCCCTGACTGTTCTTTCCCCATTCACATCCTCCCTGTGCTCTCCGTGCAGGTACAACAACTTCCTGAAGGACCCACTGTCCCGGTGCCAAGGCTGTGATCCGCCACAGAACGGCGAAAACGCCATTGCCGCCCGCTCAGACCTGAACCCTGCTAATGGCACCTACCCCTTTGGGGCCCTGCGCCAGAGGCCACACGGAGGCACTGATATGAAGGTATGGGGTTGACGTAGAAATTTTTGATTTTAATTATGTTTCAGTATTAATTGCACTTGATGATATTGATTGATTGATTGACAAACAAACAATAATTTTAATAATAATAATACTGTATTATTTATACCCCACCCATCTGGCTGGGTTTCCCCAGCCACTCTGGGCGGCCCACAACAGAATATTAAAAATACGATAAAACGTCAAACATTAAAAACCTTCCCTAAACAGAGCTGCCTTCAGATGTCTTCTAAAAGTCAGATAGTTGTTTATTTCCTTGACATCCACAGGGCGGGCGCCACTGCCAAGAAGGCCCTCTGCCTGGTTCCCTGTAACCTCACTTCCCACAGTGAGGGAACCGCCAGAAGGGCCCTCGGATAGAATATATTAGGCTTGGTTTTGTGTGCCTGCATTTTTATGACTCCTACGCTGCATTCCTTCCCTATCTGACCTTGAAATTGGCACAACTGGTCCTTCGGGATATTTTGCGATGTCTATGTTTCGAGTTAGCACCAGGGTGAAGCCGAGCATCTCCTTGAGATGTTCCAGGGACACAGATGGGAAAGGAATGTCAACAGCCCCCACTGAAGGCTCGGTCGCTAAGACAACTGAGGTTAAAAAGTGTGATAGTTAGGGCCAAATGGTTTGGGGGCACCCCAAGGTAATTGCAGGGGAGCCAGTTTTAAGCAGATATTCTTTGATAGATATTTCCATTGCAAATGTAACAGCAAGGGGAAAAATAACGTCTGCTCATGTTCACAATAAGAATAAACCATGAATCCTGATTTAAGCATATATATTAATGGAAGCAGGACAGATAAAAGAAAGTGCTTCTTTTCACAGTGCTGTGGGAATGTTGTGGGTAGCAGGAAAGGATAGATAGATTGATATTATCCTTCCTAACTCATGCTAGTGAGTTTATTCATACAACAATGCACTTTCCCCTCTTTACATAGCAGGAAACTAGTTGGTAGATTTGTTAGAATCTCTTAACTTAAGCAATCCAATCTGGCTTTGTTCAGATTGGGTTTGGCTCCTGGTAAGTCCCCTTTTATCCCTCCTAAAGAGAATACAGATACAAGAGGGTTCTTTTAAAAGTAATAAGAAGTTTACTCACATTTAGTTCACAGTTGGATCCCTGAAGGCAGGCTATAGCTTAGAGTTACAGAAAAGGGTTTGAGTTCATCCCGTATGGGAATGAGCCCATGTCCTGGTGGCTGAGAGCCAGCCGACAGCAAAATATCAAGAGAGCATGGCATCAAGAGGAAGAAGAGGAAGGTGGCTCCGTGACTGGCCCTTTTGTTAGTTCTGGAATGGTCACGCCCACCTACTTGGTCACATGCAAAGGAAGGATGCTCCAGACCAGGTGTAACAGGAAGTTCAGCTGGCTGGACCAACCTTCCCCTGCATGTCCACTCTAGGCAAACAGGAAATGTTGTATTTGACTGCTTATGTTACATCCCACAAGTGGGTAGGTAAACTATGGGACTCCCAGTCACAGGAGGCAGTGAGGACCACCAACCTTAAAAGAGGATGACAAATGCATGAAGGGTAAGGCGATCGATGGCTGCTAGCCGTTATGGCAGGGCTCTGCCTCCACAGTTGGAGGCAGTAATGCTTTTTTAACGCTGCTTGCTGGAAACCACAGCAGGGTGGTGTGCTCTTGTGCTTGGGTCCTGCATGTTGGAGCATTTGGTTGGCCACTGTGAGAACGGGATGCTGTACTAGATGATGTCAGCAAATACCCCGCCTGGGGCAGTTTGTAAGACTGCCCCAAAGCCAGAGCAAAGCCCTGTGCACACATCCCCGGCTATAGAGTCCGGTGGCGCAGTCATATGTGATTGTTCCCAGCATGAAGAACAACACACACAAGGCTAATACTATTTATTGTAGGAATAGTGCAGAGAGAATCTCTGCTGCCAGCTATAAGACAGAGCTGCCATAAAACCGTCTGTCCGGCATGAGGACTAGCCAGAAGAGAGAGCTCAAAGGCTAGGGTTACAATAGTACAATGATACATAAACATTCCATGTAGGAAAAGATAAGGCAGCTTTCTCACAGCTTAGTGAGACAGGCAAAAGTCAGACTGGGCCTCGCTGCAGCTGTTGCCGCTCGGCTTGGACAAAAATCATAACAGATGGGTCATTGGCCCAATCTACCAGGCCCTTCTTAGGCTCTCAAGCAGTCCCTGTGCCACAGCTGATTCCAAATAAGAGCGATGATTATAAGCATAGCTTTCAAGTTTTTCCTTTACTCACGGGGAATCCTATTCGGCATAATGGAATTTCCCTTAAAATAAGGGAGAACTTGACAGCTATGATTATAAGATACACATTCAAATGGCGAAAGGGCAAAAAGACTTTCACACCATTGAGGAATGTGCTGGTGGGTGTTAATTCTTCAAACCTTGAAGTTATTTTGCAGCCATAAGGATCTACTGTCAATTTCTGTCTGTTAGTCCCCACCACACAAGGATATAATTGTAAAAACACATGTAAAATATAATTTAGGTAAAGGTAAAGGGACCCCTGACCATTAGGTCCAGTCGCGGACGACTCTGGGGTTGCGGCGCTCATCTCGCTTTATTGGCCGAGGGAGCCAGCGTACAGCTTCTGGGTCACGTGGCCTGCATGGCTAAGCCACTTCTGGCGAAACAGAGCAGCGCACGGAAACGCCGTTTACCTTCCTGCCGGAGCGGTACCTATTTATCTACTTGCACTTTGACGTGCTTTTGAACTGCTAGGTTGGCAGGAAAATATAATTTACTAGCAGTCTAATGCCCAGGGTTGCTTTGGAATTCCAAGAAACCAAAAAAACTATTAAAAAAACAAAAACAGGATAGTTTTGACATCTGCAGTTGAAATCAGGGGAGTTTTGAAAGGTATGGTCCACCATCTTGATTCAAAATGACATCGTTATACCCAAACATAAACGAAGACCTGCTCCTTGATTTCAGGAGCCATCATGTACAGTTTGGTTAAAATCAGTAGAGTTCTGAAAGGTTCAGGTCCGCCATTTTGATTCAAGATGGCGTCGGGTTGTATCCAAACGTAGACAAAATCCTGCTCCTTCATCTGAGGAACCATCCTGCCAGATTTGGTTTTCGAGTGGTCGGAGGTAGCAATTTTGGGAAACGCTAGCACAGGTCATTGCGTCCGTGACTCTGCCTCACCTTGTTCCTTTTGCCAGGTCACTTCCTTTGAGATGGCCAAGAACTACAGTTTCATTGCCACCAGCGGGCCTACCTGGGACAACCTACCTCCTTTCCAATGGACCTCCTCTCCCTATCGCAATCTGATACATATGGGCCATCCTGACCTCTGGAGATTCTCGCCCATCCAGGTCCGCTGGGGCTGATGCCTCACGGGCTGTGTGTGTGTGTTTGCTTGTGTCAAACTTCCCATCCTGCTCGACACGACCCCAGCTGGTGCTGTGGGGCTCTGTGGGTGAGCGTGTCGCTTTTTATTCTCGAAAGGGCAAAGGTGCTTGATAATGAATGGATACAATCGGGGTTATTCATATACTGTGATTCAACGGAGACACGGGGGGAAAGCGCTGGATTCGGCTGCCTGCAAACCCCAACTTTCTGTTAGTTTGCTTTTCAAAGTTTCTAGTCCTTATGGATGCAACAATAAGCCTTGAAAGAGTCCAGCCAAATGCCTGCTTCCAGCTCATTAAGCCAAATGGGTGGCTGAATTAAGATCGCTGGTGCTCAGGAGTAAAGTGAATTATTGGGGGTGGGGGGGGAGAAGAGGGAGGGGTGTGTGAAATCCACAAGCCTCACCTGCTGAACCCTACTCCCCCACCCCCCGTTTTAGCTAAATCACACTTCCCCCCTAGAACAGCCTTAAAATAAGAGTTAAGGGGGTTTCGCAAAAAGTAAAAGGGGGGCATTCTTCCATCTCCTACCCCTCCATTAATTACGCCATGCATAATTCCTTGCTATTTCTACTTTCAAAAATTGTTCAAAATTGCAGCATCAGCCACACAGATTAAGGCAGGCATCCCCAAACTTCGGCCCTCCTGATGTTTTGGACTACAATTCCCATCATCCCTGACCACTGGTCCTGTTAGCTAGGGATCATGGGAGTTGTAGGCCAAAACATCTGGAGGGTGCCTGGATTAAGGTGAAACGGCTTGTATCATAACCAGCGCTGATTGCAATATTCTGTTCTCGGTGCTACAGAATATTTAGCTCGTTTTAGCACAAGATACACCGCAGCCCAGGACTTGAGTGTGTGGGTAAGATAATAGGGAGCGTCCTCATTTTCCCTCTCCTTGCCTCGGCGAGAGAGAGAGATTTGTTCTGCCTCCCCCAAGCTTCCTCTTCCTGCTTCCTGAGCTAAAAACTCCAGCCCCTCTCCCTGCAAGGTTCAAGACTTCAAGCCTCTCTCCTGCCTGCAGGAATCTGGAGCTCCTACAGAGCTACTCTCGCTGGTTGCAGCTGCTGATGTTGTTATGCTCAGGTGTGAATCTTGAGCTCTCAAGAGCTTTGTAGAGGGAAGATGCACAGCCCTGACTCCTGGGGATTTTCCTTCCTTTGAGGGTCGTATACCAAAGGTGTGGGTGCCTGAGGTCTGCACACTGAACTCACTCCAACCGGCATGGCTTTCCCAGACAACGCCAAAATCTCCCATGCAGAGATGGACATAGCAGGGAAGGGTTGTAGCTTAGTGGTAAAGCAGATGCTTGGCACGTAGAAGGGCCCAGCTTCAATCCCCAATGGTCTCTCCAGGTAGGGCTGGCAGAAAACAGGCTGAAGCCCTAGGGAGCCGCTGCCAATCAGTGCGGACAATACTGAGCTACATGGAGCAATGGTGTGACTCGGTGTAATGCCATTTCTTGTGTTCCTATGTAAACCAACGGGAAGGGGGCATGGATGAAGCATGCGCTTTGTGTGCGGAAGGCCTCAGGTTCACTTCCTGGCATCTCCCAAGTAGGACTCGGAAAAGTCTCCATGATGGACCAATGGTGTGATTCAGTACAAGGCCATTTATCCTGTGATCCCTGGCACACGCACAGAGGCTCGGATTCCCAGGATCGTTCTGGGAAGACCTGGGCAAAATCTAAGCCATTTCCTATTTATATAGTCCGTTACCTATTTATATGGATGCTCTTCCCGGGCTAAGCATCTCTCTCCCATGCTGAGCAAAACGACTTCCCAATTTTCATATTGCCATTTCTCTCTGATCGTTGTGTGTACATACACATGGTTGAAAGTCAGGGTGGAGAACCTCAGGCCACCACGGGGGTCTCAAATGTAGCCCCTGGGCCTCTCTTTATGTCCCCCAAGCTCTTCCCAGGACACACCCCTCACCAGCCCTCCTTTAGTGTTTTTGCCTGGCCAGAATGTGCCCTTAGTATCTGATAATACCCCTTTTTTCTTAGCCTGGATACAGAGGGGTATATCTGAGTGCATGTAGAAACTAGCCCACTGTCAGGGGCAAAATCTACACTCTGTGCCCTGCCCACTCTGGTCTCTGGCCCCGCCCAACACTGGTATGTGGCCCCCGGAAGATTGCCCAGGAGGGAATGCAGCCCTTTGTATGGAAAGAGCTGCTCGCTTCTGCTGTAGATCTTGGCTGCAGAGGCTGTTGCGATGATGAGATCCTGCCCTTCTTCGTATTGCTATTTCTCTCCTGCGTTTACATGCATATGTGAAAGCAAAGTACTTTTAAGGCTGGCTGCCTTAAAAGCAACCCCTAGACATGACATGAAGCGTTTTCTAATGGTTTGTTTTGCTACTTTTGCCTTGACTCTGCTTCCTCTATCAAATCCTTTGACTTTGTTGCAGAGCAGGGATCCTCCAAGATCTTGTTGATTTGCAGCTCCCTATCAACCCTGGCCATTGGCCATGCCATCTGGCGCTGATGAGAGCTGGGAGTCCAGCAACTTCCAGAGAGGCCCACGTGTCTCAATCTTGTTGCAGAATTGAAGCAAATTCTGCAGAGCATGCGCAAAGTGCCTTTCCTATCATCATTGAGTAGCCACAAAGTCTCTCTGCAACCCAAATATCTGTAGGCGATTAACAGGCATTCTAAGTCTGATAGATAATCTGCCTCTTGGCTGTTTCCACACTGCAGTTTTGGTTCTGTTTTCCGGACACTTCCCTGTTAATTCCCGCATTATATTTGAGCTTCCAGAATTGTAGTGGAATGTAGCACAAGTTTGGAGCTCGTTTCCATGTCAATCAGCAAATGGATTTCTTTTTCTCCCCTGGAAGCAAGTAACATGGAAACTTGTGCTATATATTCTAGGAAATGGCTTCTAGGTCATGTGAAAGCTCAAGATATAACATGGAAATTATCAATTATGGGAATGTTGGGGAAATGGTATAAACTCATGTGGATGCAGCCTTCCACTATATCCCCGGAAGTGGTTTTTATGTCATGTGGAAGCTGAACAATAATGCAGGAATTAACATTTAGGGGAATGTCAGAAAAATAGAATCCCCTGTTGTGTGAATGCAGCCTATGGGTACAGAGACCTCCCTAAATATAAAGCACAGAGTTGGTATTTTCTATGCATGGGCATCAGGGGCGGGGGGGTGGGGCAGGCTGTTCAGCACACAGTGCAACATGGGAGCAGAAAATGCTGACACAGAGCTTACTTGTTCCAGCTCAAGGATGAGCAGAAGAAAGTGGATCTGGAACTACTGACAGAACACAGGGTGATCTGCTGCAGAGAACTGCAGGTATCTCCACCTCTCAGTTGTTTAACCGTAGCAACAACCAAACAACTCCTTCCTCCCCTAAATATATTGCTCAGTTGAAGAAAGCTTGGAGCAACCAGGAGTTGAGTTTTTGTGTGGAAGGACTGTAAGCTCAGTTCTGTGTAGATGCTCCAAAAAAAACTTCCGGGGCTCAAATTTATTTCCCCCCAGTCTGTCCTTTGCACTAGTCTCCAGTTGGTGGTTTAGAAAGGGGGGGTGTCTATTTAAGTAAAGCTTGCCCACCCCCTTGCTTGAGCCAATGTGGGCTTTATATTCTAATTACAAGCATGAAAAACGCAAAGGAAAACTCGAAACGGCAATTTGCCTTCAATGCTTAGGAGTTGCAAGGGACATCTTTCCTCTCCTCTTTCCCCTTATACAGTGGTACCTCTGGTTACGAACTTAATTTGTTCCGGAGGTCGGTTCTTAACCTGAAACCGTTCTTAACCGGAGGTACCACTTAACTAATGGGGCCTCCTGCTGCTGCCGCCGCCGCACAATTTCTGTTCTCATCCTGAGGTAAAGTTCTTAACCCGAGGTACTACTTCCGGGTTAGCAGAGTCTGTAACCCGAGGTGTTTGTAACCCGAGGTACCACTGTACTTGAGCCAAAAAGGATATGAATCAGTCTGTTGGTAGCATAAACTCTGCCCCTGTGGATCAGGGTATATGAGTGTATTGCTATATGAAGGGAATTCGGTCTTGCCTTGTATGATCAAAAGTTATTGTTATGATTTATTTTTATTTTTATTTTTGGTTTCAATAAATATCAACACTAACTTGACATCCCGTGTTCTTCTTCAAGGTCTTTGATATTTTCCCAGAGGAAACAAGCCAGGTATCGTTTGAAATCACGTTAGGTGTATACAGTCAAATCCCATCTCTCTCTCTCTCTCTCTCTCTCTCTCTCTCTCTCTCTCTCTCACACACACACACACACACACACACACACACACACACACACCTCTCTCCCACACACCCATTTCGTGCACACATTTTACCTGTTTCTATCACTCACACACCATAAGGCCAGTGTCATCTCAGGTTATGCTGGCAAAAACAGGTGCACCAATCTAGAGGAAGTTGGCTGTATTGTGAAATTTTAAGATTCTCAGGATCAGAGCTCCCCCACCCCAAATGAGCTGGGAGCTCATAGTATTGTTTCATCCTTCCATCAGTACAACCCTGACTGTCAAGGGACTGGGCAGAGGAGGAATGGAGACCGCCTCCCCAGCCTGACCCTTCCAGAGAAGAAGACAACAATTCAGAATCACAACGGGATTGAGGGAGATCACAGCTCAGAGGCAGATGAGAGGAAAAGCTGGGAAATAATAGGAGGAAGAAGCAGCACCAGAGGGGAGACAGCTGACGGACACAGTGTCTTTAGAAAACATTTCAGACCCCACCTCTCCCTGAACCTGGCTGACATTAAAAGTAGGAGAGCAGAGGTCTCAGAGGCAGAGGGCACTTTTCAGCAAGCGTAGTGATGACACATGAAGAGGAGAGAGGGAGCGGGTGGAGACTCACTCAGGGCAACATCATTATTCCAAGAGGCTGCATTCCCAAGCCTCTCTCTGTGACTATTGAATAAAAAGCAGTTGGTAATAACTTTTCCTTGTCCATTCGTGACAACCGGCCGTGGGGGTTGGTTCCTCGGCTGCCTGACACTGACGGGGGAACTGACTTCAGTCCTGGTTTCCTAGGAGAATGTTTAGAAGATGGAAAGGCTGAAGTGCTGCGAAGAATTCCAGGGCAACGAGAGCCATGCGCACCCTCCCGATCTCTTTGGATTATTGCTGTCCAAACTTTTTCCAAAGAGGGCCAGATTTGATGAAGTGAAGGGCCATAAGGGCCAACCAAAGTTGTTAACCTTTTTTTAGGATTGAAGTTGTTGAGCTTTTTAAAAGGATTTTACCCCAGGAAATGAACTGCCACAGGGGCGGTTTAAACTGAGCAGTGGGCCAGATTAGGCCCCCAAAACGGACTTTGGACATGCCTGCTTTATGGAGATAATCTGTTGCTGGGGGTGGGGGACAAGAGGGCTAATCCCTTTCTACTGAAATTTATCCCCCTCTTTGAAGTAGCTGTTTACCATTTTAAAAACCACCCAAATAAGTTTATTGTTATTACTATTTTTAAAAAATAATAATTATATGCCACCTTATTGGATAAGAAGTTCTCCAAGGTGGTTTACTGGTTAAAACTAGAACAGCACTCCCAGAGAATAACAGTTCAAATAATAAATCCTGTAAGATATAAATCGTTGAAAGAAAAAGTAAAAGATCCCCACAGCTGAACGTCATTGCCTATCTAGAAGCCACTTGAATTGACTTTCTAAAAAGACTGCAGAGCAAGCTGAAAGGCAAGCCAGAAGTTAGGGTTGAAAGGTACATGAGGTCAAGACTGGAGGAAGCCAGAAGTCATTGTGGAAAGAAACTAGGAGGTAGCATCAAGGACAAAGGTCAAACCAGGAGGCAGGAATAAGCCAAAAGTCGGGGCTGAAGGTCAAACCAGGAGGTGGAATTCAACAGCAAAAGATGCTGCAATAAACTAGAGCTGAGGAAGACTGCACCTCTCAAAACTGCATTGCACAGGAAGCCTTCCTCCCTATACCCTTAGCTCAGTTGACAGATCATGAGACTCTTAATCTCAGGGTTGTGGCTTCGAGCCCCACATTGGGCAAAAGATTCCTGCATCGCAGGTGGTTTGACTAGATAACCCGCATGGTCCCCTTCCAGTTCTGTCATTCCATGTCACTCTTTCCTATTCAGGAGCCAGCCCGCACACAGCCTGGGCATCCCATACCGCCCATGTAGAGGCCAAAATGTGCAGTTTGGCAACACACCACAAGGGGCAGCTGCACAGAAACCCAAACCACCTCCTGGCAATCTAGCGATCCCTCCTGGGATCTTAGCATTCTCGGATATCTGCTGGCGATCCAACCAAATCCCGAGGCACCAAGGCATATTGCAACCCAGTTTTCCCGTCCACCCACTCCTCTGCTCCCACCCGGGGATGACACAGAGCTCAGGGAGAGAAGGGTGGGTGAAGCAGCCGTGAGTTTTAATGACCACACGCCCCCGTGGATTTTTGGATCGAAGCCGCAAAAATGTTGCATGGATTCTTACATGTTAACAGGGCAAGCTCGCACCCCACGAGTTCACCCATTCCGCTATCCGTGGACACCTGCTCCTTCAAGCGCTCCAGTTCCTCCATGGTGATGTTGTTGCCGCCACACACAATGATGACTATGGATTCCAGCTCGTTAGGGAGTTTACCATCCTTTTGCAGCGTTTTGGTCAGCTCGGTGTAGACGGCTGCCAAGGACGCCCCGCACGCCGGCTCCACCAGCATCCTCTCCTCGTCTGCAGGCAAAAGGGTCATTTAAGTTCTCTAGATGTTGAATCATAGCATCCTAGAGCTGGAAGGGACCCTGAGATCATCTGGTCCAATCCTCTGTAATGCAGGAATATGCAGCTATCCAATACGGGGATCAAACCTGCAACCTTGGTGTTATCAACACCATGCTCTAACCAACTGCGCTGTTTCTCCTTCTTGCCATTAAGGCATGAGTAATCAGACAGTTAAGTCCAGTCGCAAACGACTCTGGGGTTGCGGCGCTCATCTCGCTTTATAAGCCGAGGGAGCCAGCATTTGTCCGCAGACAGTTTTTCTGGGTCATGTGGCCAGCATGACTAAGCCGCTTCTGGCAAAACCAGAGCAGCGCACAGAAACAGCGTTTACCTTCCTGCTGCAGTGGTACCTATTTATCTACTTGCACTTTGACGTGCTTTTGAACTGCTAGGTTGGCAGAAGCAGGGACCGAGCAACGGGAGCTCACCCCGTCGCGGGGATTTGAACTGCCGACCTTCCGATCAGCAAGCCCTAGGCTCTGTGGTTTAGACCACAGCGCCACCCGCGTAATCAGTAGTAGAAGTAATTCATGCTGTGCATTTGAAGTGCAATATACCACTTGATCCTCAAAAGAGGATTGGACAAATCAATGACGACTAGAATTGTAAAGTTGGAAGGGACACAAAGGCTCATCTTGCGGAATCCCCTGCAATACAGTTCTGCACAAACTCATAATAGCATTTGGAGCAGCAAGAGTCAATGTGGCACATTGTAGAGTTTATTTCACTCCAGCACCCATCAGCCCCAGCCAGTATGGCCGATAGCCAGAGAAGATGGGAACTCTAGTTCACCATATAATTGCACTGACTATCCAGACGTGGAGACGCGTTGCCGGGGAGGGCGGGGGTATAAATATAAATTATTATTATTATTATTATTATTATTAATTAGTGCATTAATACAGGACGGCTGTCCTGCGAATACATACCCAGAAACTTCTCAACGGCTGCCACTGCGTCAGAGTCTTGGACAACCTGTGATATGACAGGGTACTCTTGTGCCAGCTTAAAGCTTCCTCTGCCACAGTAGCTGCCCCAAGCGTGGTAGCAATGCTGGACCCAGAACAGGAAAAGGAAGATCAGTGGGCTGGATTTTGCTTGTTGGATTTGTCTCAGGCGAACAATGTGTAATGACAACGAGGCCATTTTATTTATCTGTTGCATTTATACCCCTCCGTTCTTCCCCTCAAGGTGGTGCATGTGGTTCTCCCTTTCCTCCTTGAATCCCCACAACAACCCTGTGAGGTAGGTAAGGCTGGCAGCCAGTGACTGGTCTCAGCCACTGAGCTTCATGGTCAAGTGGGGATTTGAACCCTGCTGTCTGACACACTAACCACTGCACTGGCTCCCAGTATTGTATTGTAATGATTGTTTCCTCTGCCCTCCGTCAGCCCTCACCTGCCTGGCTATCAGCCTCCTCCTCCATCTCGGCGTTGCTGCTTATACCGGTAGAACTCCACAGGGAGGAGGATGGGGACAAAACTAGGACAAGGTTGGCTCTGCCTGTCATTGGCTCTGGCGCCCCCTACTGTTGGGCTCCCTGTCTTCCGCCCTACCAGACCGAGTGGGCACCAGCCAGCATCAGCTGTCACGCTACCAGCAGTGGCTTCTGCCCTGAGGTAGTCTTTTACCCTCCTAGCCCCCCACCAAATGTGCCGTGTGCTCACCTGGTAATTTCGGGCAGTGTCACCAGCTTCTTTTCTTCCAAGGAAGCATTCAGACTGTGTGCTCCGCAGGTCTCCATGGCGATGATGGGTACCTGGTCCCAGCCCACCTCCTTGAGGCCCTGGATCACCCCACAGAGCATGCCGCCCCCTCCGACAGAGAGAATTATTGCTCCAGGTGGGGACTCCATCTGCTCCTTCATCTCTGTGATCATGGTCTTGTGCCCTTCCCTGCAAAGCAGAGGGGACCCAGAACATCAAAACCAAATGTCAGGGATGGGAAAGAGAGAGTTGGGGGGTGGGGGGCGCTGAGGGAAGAGCACATTCAAAATTTCTCATCATTTTTATTTGTGGGGAGGGGGAGAAATCTGGTCCGGTTTTTTCCTTTGCAGAAGTCCATTTTGGCAGGAAATCCCTGCCATATTCCCTGCTTCCTGCACACCAAGCCCTGGCTGAAATTCCAGGGCATTGGGGGGGGGAGGGAATAAAATGGCTACCAGGTGGCCAAAATGGCCGCACTTCGGTTCGGGTATTGTTTCAAAATGGCTAATCTGATACTGTTTCGAACTGAACTGAACTGAATTTCTCCACCGAAGGAGAAATTACATCACATACCAGATGAGAGGGTCATCGAACGGAGGCACGTAGGTCCAGTTAGGGCATTCTTTTACCATTTCCTTGGCTGCGTTATGGCATTCCTCCAGTGTCTAGAGGAAAGGAAGTCATGTTATTCGACTAGTATTCTAAGAAAGATTTATTTGATGATGACAGTGATTTTTAAAGCCTCCCAACGTCCTTTCTTCTGTGATAAGCCAGGGAAAGGGTTAAGGCTGATCTTCCTTCCAAACGTACCTGTTTCATGCACACCATGGCTCCCTCATCTTCCATGCGCTCCAGAGTGATAGCTGGTGTGCATTGGGGCACAAAGATGGTAGTCGGGATCCCCAACTGTTTTGCAGAGTAGGCAGCCGCGAGTCCGGCATTTCCCGCTGGAAGAAAGCCCATTTGACACCACCATGATGCTAGACCTTATGAAGGTTGCCTCCCTTCCCAGGCCAACCCAAGGCATACAAGACTTCATGTGTGTTTGAGCAAAAAACAACAACCAGAAATATAAAGAGACACAGAGCAAGTACATTTATAATAGTATGAAGTCGGTCATGTCCATTAATTTCAATGGGGCTCCTAGGAGTATGACTAATGTTGAACATAATCTAGACTGTCCCGCCTAAGGTCATCTAGTTTATGAGAGAGGTGAAATCTGAACTGGGGACTTTCTGATTTGCAGCTCAGCCTCTAAGCCACCATGTTGTTGTTGTTGTTGTTGATTAAATTTGTATACCACCCTATACCCACAGGTCTCAGAGTGGTTCACAATATAAAATCACAATATAAAAACACAAAATACATAATAAAAATAAGAACAAGCCAATAATTCCCTGCACTGCTTTGGTTTCTCTCATTTTTCCAAACTTAAATTCAGCTCTCTCTCTTTCCATGTTGGCTTGTGGAAACATTTTTTCAAATCCTTGCAAAAATTCACCAGCCTTTTAGTGTGATTTTCCCCCTAATGTACACATAAGAACATGAGACGAGCCTGCTGAATCAGGCTAGTAGCCCTTCCAGTCCAGCATCCTGTTCTCACAGTGGCCAACCAGATGCCCCAAAGAGAAACTTCCACAAGCAGGATCCCACCCACCCACCCCTGGAACCCTGACGCTGTCCACAGAAAACCACATTACCTGAGGCACTGACAAACTGCCTGCAGCGTTTTTCGGCCCACTGTGAAAGCAGAAGAATAGGAATGTGTGAACAGGAGCCATCTTAAACCCCACAACAAAAGCAACCCCACCACCCACTGTTCTTTCCAGACAGGTCTGGACCAGATTCTGCCCTCTTGACCTCATAACAAAACCTTTGCAGAATACCCAAAGAACAGCTCTTACTGTAAGGAATTTTTTTCCGTATGTTTGGTTGGAATCTCCTTTCTTTGTAACTTGAAGCTGTTGGGGTTCGAGCCCTACCTTCCAGAGCAGGAGAGAACAAACTTGCTCCATCTTTCATGTGACAGCCCTTTAGTTATTTGAAGATGGCTATCATATCTCCTTTTTTCCAGGCTAAACATACCTAGCTCCTTCAAACATTCCTCATAAGGCTCCTAGACCCTTGATCATCCTAGTCACCCTCCTCTGCACACATTTCAGCTTGTCAACATACTTCTTAAATTGTGGCGCCCAGTACTGGACACAGTATTCCAGGTGTGGTCTGACCAAGGCAGACTAGAGTGGTACTATTACTTCCCTTGATCTGGACACTATACTTCTGTTGAATACTTCATGCCTGCTCACTGCCTGATTGGGATTCTTCCCAGAAGGCGCCTTTCCCCCAAACAAAGATGGCACCTGCCAGACTAAGGAGCAGCTTGCTTCAAGCTTGTTCCCTAAGCTGATTAAACAATATCCGTTATGTGCAACATCACTTCCCACCAGAAGCTTCCCATCGTAGGAACACCGAAAGCTGCCTTAACCTGAGCTACAGCCTATCCAAGGGCAGTAGAGAAAACCAGCAGCAACCTTCGCCATTCTTTCTTGTCTTAAATGGAAATGTACCTTATAGTAAGCCGACAAGAGGCTCAGTGTTCCCTACACTGACTGGCAGCAGCTCTCTAGGGTTTTAGGCAGGAGTCGCTGCCAGCCCCAGCTGGACAGGCTGGGGATTGAACCTGGGACCTTCTGCACTCAAGGCAGCTGCTCTGCCACTGAGCTACGAGCCTTCCCCATATAGCTTTCTCCTTTCCTTACCGCTTTGCAGAAGTTCCCTATGCCTCGGATCTTAAAGGAGCAAGTGGGTTGGGTATTTTCGAGCTTCAGGTAGACCTTGGTACCAGCCAATTTGGAGAGGTGGGAGCTGACCCGCAGCGGAGTGACCACATGGAAGGGCTTGGAGGAGGCCATTGCGGAAAGCTGAGGGTAGAATGGGGATGAGGTACAGAATAAGCACAGTGGAAGGATAAGGGGGGAAATACTGTTTTGCTTCCTCAATACTTCGTTTTGACTCTTTCTTCATGGCTATATAGTTGAAGTCTGTTGATACAGTCACAAACAACCAAGGCTGCGAGTGCTGTGATCTTAGAATCACAGTCTCATTCTATTTAAATCAATCAGGTTTCTAGTCCTCATGCTACATATACATTCTCGAAAGTGCAGGCAAGTCAAGCTTGCTGATGGGCTAAGCTGTCCTGAGACTGCAATGAGGCTTCACTGCTTAACTCCTTGTCCCCTCTTTGTGATTGGGTGTTAGTGCTGCAAATTTAAAAACTGAAGTTTTATTATTTTTTTAAAAAGAAAACAAGCAGGTTCCTGGGCCTCATGGCTAAAAGCATATGTTTGAAAATGTGAGTACAGTAATCCTTTATTAACTTTAATGAAGTTTATTTATTTTATTGCATTAAAAACCAGACTCCCCCTGCAAGCGAATTTTCTGTCTTTACCTGAACCTCAATTATCCAACTCTCCCAAGGATCCAAATTTGCAGTGCAAGCGGCCTATACCTTGCTTATCTGATGGCTAAAGGTGTGCCTTACATCATGACACAGACCTCCAGCCAGACGATGAGGCGCACTTACTTGTCGAGGGTCTTAGAAGAGGCTTTGGAGCTTGGCTTGCAAAGTGGTCGGACGGCAGAGCTGGGTGCTTGCGGTGGTGTTTTGGAGGAAGCCGCTGGTGGACTCAGAGAGGGGCTCTCCTCCTTCTCCTGGAGGTGGGCTGCCTGGGTGCTGTGCTTATCTTCACGGCTCTGGTCTCATTGGGGAACGTTGGTTTCTCTTGTCACAGCTTTATAAGCCGGTGGTCTTGGCTTGGTGTCGGCCACTTATGGGAGGGCCGGGGCACTCCCCACAACCACTGCCCTCGCCTCTGAGGTCATCTCCCTTCCTCTCCTCCAACTAGAGATCTGACCTAAGGTAAAGGAGCAGAATCAATGCTTAAAAGTGTTCAGAAAGTGGTGGTGGGGGATGAGTGTTCAGACCCCTGGGCTCTCACTTGTGGGGTGCCTCAGGGTTCCGTCCTCTCCCCCATGCTTTTTAATATCTATATGAAGCTGCTGGGAGAGATCATCAGGGGGTTTGGGCTGGGTGCTCATCAGTATGCGGATGATACCTAGCTCTACCTCTCTTTCAAATCAGAACCAGTGAAGGCGGTGAAGGTCCTGTGTGAGTGCCTGGAGGTGGTTGGAGGATGGATGGCGGCTAACAGATTGGGGTTGAATCCTGACAAGACAGAAGTACTGTTTTTGGGGGACAGGGGGCGGGCGGGTGTGGGGGACTCCCTGGTCCTGAATGGGGTAACTGTGCCCCTGAAGGACCAGGTGCGCAGCCTGGGAGTCATTTTGGACTCACAGCTGTCCATGGAGGCGCAGGTTAACTCTGTGTCCAGGGCGGCTGTCTACCAGCTCCATCTGGTACGCAGGCTTAGACCCTACCTGCCCGCAGACTGTCTCGTCAGAGTGGTGCATGCTCTAGTTATCTCCCGTTTGGACTACTGCAATGCGCTCTACGTGGGGCTACCTTTGAAGGTGACCCGGAAACTGCAATTAATCCAGAATGCGGCAGCTAGACTGGTGACTGGGAGTGGCCGCCGGGACCACATTACACCGGTCCTGAGAGATCTACATTGGCTCCCAGTACGTTTCCGAGCACAATTCAAAGTGTTGGTGCTGACCTTTAAAGCCCTAAACGGCCTCGGTCCTGTATACCTGAAGGACCGTCTCCACCCCCACCGTTCTTTTTTTTTTTTTTTTTTTTATAATAATTTTTATTAGATTTTCCAATTTTTGTCCAGCCCCGATTCAGGCCAGATCACATACATTTTATACATTCTCTGATGACTTCCTCACGCCCCCCCTCATTGTTTTCATTTATCATTATTTACATTCTTACCAGGTTTCTACTTCCACATCTTTAACATTTCCATAATTCATTAATTTCAAATCGCTTACCAACCACTCACATCTTTTATAATCTTATCTTTTACTTTAAACAAATTCCTGCTCCCCCCCCCAGTCTCCGGCGCAGACTATTTCAGCATCTAAATTACTTATCTTAACTTATCATGCATAATACCTATCAATTTTATGTCATTATTTATCAATCTTCATTTTTCAATCTTATATCATTATCAATCTTATATCACTATCTTCATTGTCAATCTTATATCATTATTTTTCTAAAATCATACTATAATCATGTCCTCCAAATCCAGATTCAAAAACCAGTAATCCACAAAACAGTTACTTTATAGAAATGTTCATCCTATTCCAGCAGGATCCCACTTTGGAACCCAGTGTCTTTGCTGCAGGGTGACATCCAAAGCAGTGTCCATAAAGATTTTTGGCCTTCCCTTCCACTTTTGGTCCAAATTGTCACGTCTTCCTCTCCGCTGGTTAACACTGAGCTGTGATTTGTTGTCCATTCTCCTAGTAATTCTCTTTTTCCTGATGATGGTGACAGCTCTTGGTTTGAAGTGTATAAGTCTTTTGCAGCTGGTTGTCTTCTGGGTAGGCTTCCTTTGTTTGGGCACATCAAGGACACTGTTCATAAAATTGAGTTGTGAGTCCTGACCAGTCAGACCTTTGTTTATGCTTTGCTTTATCTCAGTCACAGTGCTGTTCCCAGCAGCAGCCAGTTCAGCTCTCAATACTTTCACTCCAGCTTTGTAATCCATTCTAAGTTCTTTCAGTTTCTCCAGCAATGTTATCAAATCCACATCCTGTTTCACCGCCATTTTTAGCAAACAGTTCTTTTCTAACTTTTCTGACTTTTCCAAACTTTTAGAAATTTTTCAAAAGTTCCAAGGCTCCAAAATACTTCTCCTGCTCTTAGCAATTAAATTTACTTCGTCTGCCCCCTAGGACCGGGGGGGGGATCGCAAGGGTTAAATCTCCGAAACAAAGTGTCAAATTCCAGGCATAACTTCTCAGTCTGTGCAACAATGCCCTGTCGTTGTTACACAATGGCAAGGGACGGACCTCCGTATTTTCGCCCGCAAGCCAGGTTCCGAATGGATCAAAAATTTAAAAGTTTTTTCTTGTAGGTTACTTACAGTTCCGAATTGAAGAATTAGGAGGAATCAGCGCGCTCGGTTGTGGCAGTCTTGCAGCTTCGCCAGACGGGGCTGTAAGCGGACCCTGGAGCTCCGCCGTCCGATCGCCAGAGAGCTCCGCTGAGAGCTCCCTGGGACCGGGACCGGCATCCGGGCTCTTGCGGGTCCTCCAGGTCCCGGGACGCCCTTCCCGGGGGTTTTGGGGGTCGCGGCGCTGGCGCGAACACCCCTTTACCCGGTCTGACGGGGGAAAGTCAGGAGCGACTTGTCCCCCCGACCGCCATCTCCGGCGCGCCGACCGGAAGTCCCACCCCCCACCGTTCAGCCCGGACACTGAGATCCAGCGCCGAGGGCCTTCTGGCGGTTCCCTCGCTGCGAGAAGCGAAGCTACAGGGAACCAGGCAGAGGGCCTTCTCGGTGGTGGCACCCGCCCTGTGGAACGCCCTCCCATCAGAGGTTAAAGCAATAAACAACCACATGACCTTTAGAAAACACCTGAAGGCAGCCCTGTTCAGGGAGGTTTTTAATCTGTGATATTTCAATGTATCTTTATATTTGTTGGAAGCCGCCCAGAGTGGCTGGGGAGACCCGGCCAGATGGGCGGGGTACAAATAATAAATTATTATTATTATTATTATTATTATTATTATTATTATTATTAAAAGGATGTCAACCAGAGGTGAAATGGGGAACGGTGTGTGGGGGGGGGGTTAACCTATTTCAGTCGCTCTGATGGAGCAAATGGGGAACAGACAAGGCTAGCTGGTGGAGGAAGGAGGGGGTGGGGGGACATTCTGGGGTGGCTGCTTCAGACAAAGGGCCCCTTCACTCAAATGGTCCAAAGCAGGCTCAAACCAGCTTGGCGAGCTGGGTCTGGAATGACGATCAAGCAGCGTTAGGAGTGAGCAGTGCCAGATTTACGTATAAGCTAAACAAGCTATAGCTTAGGGCCCCACTCTCTTGGGGGCCCCAAAAATATTTAAAGGGGGGGGAACCTGGATGTACATTTCCAAAATATAAGGTAAAAAGCAAATAATATAAAACCTACATACATCAACAGTGTTTTGTGTTGTGTAGGTTCCTATGATGTAAGTAATGGGCCCCGCCTGCTAGCCTGCTCCCTAAAATGTCACTGGTTTGCTCATTTCTATATATAGGGTGCCTACATTCTGCATGGACTGGTTGCATAGCAACATATGCAAATAGCTTTAGATACCTATTAGGTCCATAAATTACCATACAGCATATATTCAACACAAAAAACAGCAACAATTTGTTGTTGACAAAGGACAGCTGGACATATAAAGGGCCCCATTTCCTTTAGTAGCTTAGGGCCTCATCAAACCTAAATCCGGCCCTGGGAGTGAGGGGCAGGGAAACACATTGACCCCAGCAGATAGCTGTGTACACACCAGGCATTGAAAGCAAATTCCCTCACACCCAAAGAATAAATGTTCATAAGTATGCCAAGCAAAACAAGGCCACATGTCTGAAGCAGCACAGGAAGACAGGCCTCACACCATTTTGACTCCCAAACTGACAAACTGTTTCTCTGCAAGGAAGGAGGGGGTGGGGGAACCTTCCCATTATCTCAGGAATTAAAGTGATAATCTCTAGCATCCTGATACCTGAGTGCCAGACAGGTACCCAGATGAAGACAAAACGGTGTGATTAACTTGGCTGGGAAACAGGGAAATGTAAATATCTATTTTGTTTCACTTGATGGGTTTTTGGTGGAGGGCAAGAGGAGGCATCAGATTACTGCCACCAGACCTCCCCTTTCATGATGTAACCATGATGTATCTGGGGGTGGGCCTGGACTCCAGGAGGTATTTTTGAAATGTCTTTATAAGAGCATGCGCTCCTTTGTTCTAGGTCTTTTCCCTGCTCTCCTGTGTGTGGGGCAAACACCATGTTGCAACAGAATAATAAAGACTTTGCTTCTCAATCTTCTCTGGTTGGCCTCTGTTATATTCTCCTACCGATGGAGGACCTACAAAGGGCTCTTGTGTACCCCATAAGGGAATGTTTTTGTTTATTTCAGATGCTTCATGATGCCGCTTTGCCTGTAAAATTCGGGGGGGGGGGTGCATGCTGGCAGCATGCTATATTCAAAATAGGCTGTGGTAAATAATACTCCTATCTGCTCAATGGTAAAAGGCCTAGCGTCTCCCATTTGAGAACTTTTGGCGGCTATGCCTGGGTTAATATCCCCAAGGCACAGAGAAAGAATGGGCAGCCCAAAGTTAGGAAACTGATTTTTGTGGGTTATCAGCCGGACTGTAAAAGTTCCAGGTTTTCTCTTGGCAATGGAAAAGTGGACCTGAGCCGCAGTGCTGTGTTTTCAGAGCGAAATAACTGGTCCAGAATCCATGCGAATTCTGAAGTAGTTTTGCCTCTCATTGAACCGGTCCCAGAACCACAGGGCCAGTCGTTACCACGGCAACCAACTGCAAAGTCCTGTGAAACAGGAGATTCTTTCTTCCAAAGCTGAAGGGGAGGGAGAGAGGGACAGGCAGTTACATAACTAAGACCAGGCGTCAGCAAGGTTTATCTTGCCTGGGCCAGATTGGTCCCGCGGAGATCCCTCCGTGAGCCAGATCGCGCATGCCTGTGATTTTTGGCATCTGCGCATGCACAGATGCGATTTTCAGCACTGCGGAAGCGAGTCCCCGCACTGCACCGGTGTAGCGCAGCGCATGAGCGGGCAGCTCAGTTCAGGGGCAGCTCGGGGGCCGGTCAAATGACCCCCGTGGGCCGCTTCTGGCCCATGGGCCTTAGGTTGCTGACCCCTGACTAAGATGATCAGAAGGAAATCCCACCTCTTAAGATATTCTGAAGAATACTCTGTGGGGCAGGTTAAGGTTTGGAACGTAAATTATGAACCTCAGACTTTTGAGGAAATGCAGCTGCCGCCACAACAGAAGGAGCTGTGATTTGCTGCAGTGGAACAAGAAATGCAATCTCTGGCTGATCACAAGTTTTTCTCACTTGTTGATTTGCCTGAAGGGGAGAAATCTGTGGGGTGTCTTTGTGTCTATGAAAGAAAAACCCTGGCATCTGGTGAAGTAAAGTTTAAAGCAAGGCTTGTTGCGAAAGGATTCATGCAGAGAAGGGGTTTAGATTATGATGAGAGATGAGACATTTACTCTGATGGCCAGGAGCGAAAGTATGAGACTGCTTTTAACCCTTGCAGTATATTGCGACAGCATACTGTATTTAAATGCAGGGTTAAAAGAGGTGGTAGCCTATATATATATATAAAACCCTCATGAATTGATCTCTTATTTATTTCCACAACTCTACCTCCTATGTTAATTTTATTTATACAGGCTTTCTCTTGCCTTTTTTATTTGCCATGCTAATACTTTCCCTGGTTTTATTAGCTTGCTCAAATTGTTTACCGGTATGTTTTAAATCTTTAATTTTCCACTCCATTTCTTGATTTATTATCATTGAAAACTACGTTTGCAATAATTTAATATCCTGTTTAACTATCCTGTTTATAAATTCTTTTTATTTCCTTTTTATTTCCTGTAAAATTTCTTGCTTTTTCAATTCTCTTTTCTTTTTTTTGTATGCACTATGCTGAATAAAGAAACCCCACATCACTGCTTTGCTCGCATCCCATACCACTTTCAAATTTGTCTCCTGATTCAAATTAATTTCAAAATAATATTTTAATATCCCTCCCACCTTTCTAATATTTCTTGACCATTTAATAAAGTCTCATTTAGTCTCCATCTCAATGGGAAATTTAGCCCTGTTCTTAATTCTATAATAATAGAGTTGTGATCTGATAGTGTCCTGGGTAGAATTTCTACCTTCTTTACAAATCTCTTGAGGTCCATACAGAGTCCATTCAGCTCACTGAATTATTTGTGGGCAAATAAAATGTAAATTGCCTATCCAGTGGGTGTTTCTCTCCATATATCAACTAAACTTAAATTTTCTGTCATCTGAAAAAAAGCCTTGGGTAGCTTCCCTGCTTTTGTATCACATCATCTTATAGTCCTATCCCATTCCAGGGAAGCTACACCGTCCATATCTCCCATAAAAATTATCTTTTCACTCATATATTCAAACAGGATTTCTTCAAGCCTCTTGGTACAAACAAACAAACAAACAAACAAATTCAGGAGTTTGCCCAGCAGTTGGGGCAAGAGTTCCACCTCAAAGGAGCTACTATAAAGAGTTGAAGTACAGAGTAAGTGATGGGAGTTTTTCTACTAAGCCAGAAAAAGAAAATTACACAACTGTTAGAATGTTTTGGTATGCAGAATTGTAAAGGCGTTCAAACTCCTATGGTGACAGACTTAAAAAAAAGAGAGAGTAATGTGGAGTTTGAACACCAGGAGCTATGCCGCTCTGCCATTGGCAGTTTGTTGTACAGTTCACAGTGGGTCCAGACCAGATGTAAGCAATGCTGTGGGTGTTCTTAGCAGGTTAATTTCAAAGCCATCCAAAGCAGAATGTTTCGCTATTTAAAAGCAACACAGGACTACTGTTTAAAACTGTTGTCCTCTGGGGCAGAGGAGTTAACGTGTTACTGTGACTCAGATTTGGAAATGATGTATGGACAAGAAGGTCTACTACTGGAATAGTAGTAGAATTTGGATGGTCTTTGGTGGGTTGGAAATCCCGGAAACGGGTTGGTATCTGTGTCTAAATCCAAAGCGGAATATGCTGCTCTGTCTGAATTGAGCAACAAGCTTCCCTATTTCATGCAGGTTCTTACTGATATGAATGTAGAATCCAAGCTACCTGTGACAGTTTATGGAAGACAATTGGGCCTGCATTTCCATGGCAGGGCCTGAACAATTCAAGTCTAGGACAAAACACGTGGATATCAAATATAGACATGTTAGGAACAATGTGGAACAAGGATTAACGAAACTTGTATATTGTGAGTCAAGGCAGAACATTGCTGATGTAATGACAAAACTCAATAGCTTCGAAAGACAAATAGTTGAAAAGTTGGGATTAGTGAAGCATACTGTATAAACACTTTACACATGCTCTGATGCATGTTTTTTTCTTAGAATTAAGAAGGGGTGTTGAGGTTCCTTTACTTGCTGTTAAGGAAAATCTGGTGCATGTGCCTCCCTTATCTTGCACCTGCAGGTCTTGTGATTAGTGTTTGAAGGTGACTGCGACCTGGCAACCAGCCAAATAGGTCACTGTGACCTGGCAACTGGCCAAGGGTGTGGTCACTATTGGGTATATTAAGAGGGGGCTGCACATTGCCTCTCTGCTTCGCTGCAAGGAAGCTCTGCCAGATTGATGCTGAACTCTGTGCTGTTTGTATGCTGTGAGTTGTACTTGCTTTGCATTTGAAGCCTGCACCTTCTACTAGGGATCTACTGGAAGCCTGTATACAGTGAAACTGCCTTAATGCTTTGCACCTGTCAGTAAAGGACTGAGCTGACTGAAGACTTGGGAGTCTGACTGAATATCTTCTGGCGCAAAACTGCACTGCCACGAACCTACACACTTGGGGAGCTGCAAACATTTGGCACATGCCATATGCCAGTAGGTTTCTTGTGGACATCTGGCTGGTCAGTGTGAGAACAGGATGCTCGACTAGATGGGCTACAGGCCTGATCCAGCAGGACTTTTCTTACATTCTTAAGTCCCATGCTGGGAGGTGGGGCCAGGGAACAGCGTACAAACACAAGGTGGGATCTGAAACAAAATCTTGTATCCCTCCTCCCTTTCCCAGTGAATCAGCTCACTGAGAACAGTTCACTAAGCCCAAGACGTTCTAGCTGCTGGAATTTTAGCAGGTGTCGGCCAGACATATGCATATTTTGCACCTCCGTGAGGTCTGGGAACTTAAAACAAACAGCACAGATTCTCAGAAAGCCGGATTTTCATAGGGTTTCCATAATCCAGTGGAATCACATCTATGCACAGTCCTGGTGAAACCATCAAACAGTCAGCTGGCTGTTTCCAAGGCTTGGGGCACTTTATGAATTGATGGGGCTTCTCCTTTGTGGCATTTGGTGGTGGTGGTGGTCCCATGTTTAGGAAACTCGTTGTTAAAGTCCAAGAGGCTTTCTTTAGGTTGATTAGCAAAGGCTGTAAGTTTGAATTACCTGGGAGGGGGGCAGTGTTCCCTTGGAGGTCTGAACCGACAGTACGATCACCCAGAGGCTGTTCTTAGTGCATCTAAGAGAATAAGGCAGGAGCCTAGAGACTCCCAGTGTCTCTGGGCTTCAGGTGTCTGTTACTGCAAAGGAGATTCCAGAATCCCCTGGCTACTGGTTGGCTGGAGGGGAAAGGTCAAACTCCAGGGATTGTGACATCCACTGATACCAAGGCAACAGAGCCAGGCACACACAGGGGAGCCTGATAAGCAACCTTGACCCCTCTAAGCCAGCTTTCATAGGAATATAGGAAGCTGCCATATACTCAATCAGACCATTGGTCCATTTTGCTCAGTATTACCTACACTGACTGGCAGCTGCTCTCCAGGGATTCAAGCAGGGAACATTCCCAACCCTACTGGGAGATAGCACTGGGGATTAAACCTGGGACCTTCTGCATGCAGAGCAGATACTTATACCCCTGATCTTATGGCCTTTTCGCCAACCTAGATCATCAATCATAGAATCATAGAGTTGGAAGGGACCACGAGGATCATCATATCCAACCCACTGTACTCAGGAATCTTTTTGCCCAGTGTGGGTCACAAACTGATGGACCCTGAGGATAAGAGTCATGCTCTACCAACTGAGCTATCCCTTGGGTCTGGGGCCCTCCAGATCGTTTATTTTACCACATTTATTTCATAAAAATTATCTGCCGCTTGAGTGTAAAAGCAAACATACACGGCCTCAAAGTTCAGTGACTGGCCACAATGGGCAGCTGCACAGAAACCCAAAGCCCCCCCCCCCACCTTCCCCTGGCAATGACCAGACCTGGGATCTAGCACTCTCAGATATTTGCTTGCGATCCAACCAAATCCCCAGGCACCGGGGCATATGCAACCCAGTTTTCCCATCCGCCCACTCCTCTGCTCCCACCCGACAAAAAGCTCAGGGAGAGCAGGGTGGGTGAAGCAGCCGTGAGTTTTAATGACCACATGCCCCCAAGTTTTTTTGCAGCGAAGCTGTGAATGACCCCGAATTGCTTGCATGGTTCCATTTTGCCAGGACTGCCTTGCACTCCACATATTCCTTCGGTCTATGGTTCATGCACAGCTCATCCTTGAGGCGATCCAGTTCCTCCAGGGTGATGTTGTTGCCACCACACACAATGATGACGATGGACTCCAGACAGCGGGGGAGTCTGCACTCCTTTTGCAGCGTTTTGATCAGCCCGCTGTAGATGGCTGCCAAGGTCGCCCCGCACGCCGGCTCCACCAGGAACTTCTCTGCGTCTGCAGGCAAAAAGGGTCATTTAAGTTCTCTGAATGTTGAATCATAGCATTGTAGAGCTGGAAGGGGATCATCTGATCCAACCCCTTGTAATGCAGGAATATGCAGCTGTCCCTTACGGGGATCGAACCTGCCACCTTGGCATTATCAGCACCATGCTCTAAGCGACTGAGCTATTTCTCCTTCTCGCCATTAAGGCATGAGTAATCAGTAGTAGAAATAATTCACACCATGTGTTTGAAGCGCAATATACCACTTGATCCTCAAAAGAGGATTGGACAAATAAGAGCACTGAACAAGTCAGAGACTACTTGGCACAATGATTATGCTCTGCCTCCTCGGTCAGAAAAAGCAATGCTTCTGAATACCGGTTGCTGGGAGCCACAGAAGAGGAGACTGCTCTTGGGCGTGGGATCAGCTTGCTCATTTCCCATTGGAGCATCTGGTTGGCCACTGTGAGAACAGGATGCTGGACTAGATAGGCCTTTGGCCTGATCCAGCAGCCTCTTCTTAATTTTCTATGTTCACTTTAAATAGTCATAACTTTGGATAGCTCCACTGATAGAGTATCAGACTCTTAATCTCAGGGTCATGGGTTTGAACCCCATGCTCTAATCCTGCATTGATTGGGGTTGGACTAGATGATCCTTGTGGTCCCTTCCAACTCTACAATTCTTTGATTCCCCCAAATAATCCTGGGAGCTGTAGTTTGTTGAGGGTGCTGAGGGTTGTTAGGAGACCCTTTCCCCCTCCCAGTTCCTAGAGTGGTTTAACAAACAACCCTTCTTCCAAGGGAATTCTGGGAATTGTAGTTCTGTGAGGTCCCCCACCAACATTCCAGGCCCGCTGAGCATGTTCAGTCCTAAGTGGGCTGTTTTTTTGGAGTTACTCCTAATCTCCCCCTGCCCCGCACATTAAAAAATGTTGTATTTCTGAGAACCTAGGGATTCGTCTAAACCTGCTGGTGCCTCCCCACTTGTGAGTGGATAATGCCAAATGCATATGGATTTGATTTAATTTAATTATTTGCATTCTGCTTCTCCCAACACCCGGGTTAATCTTGCAGCAGCATTAAACCGTAGCAAACATGTCAACAAATGCCATCATATCAAAAACACAGTTGTATATGAATAAGGCAGATCAGACAAATTCAGCAGACTATTCATATACAGACTCAACTGCATTGACTATCCAGACTTGGAGAACGAGTTCGCTGGTAGTGCATTAATACAGGATGAATGTCCTGTGAATACATACCCAAAAACCTCGGAATGCTTGCCACTGCCTCCGGGTCGGTGACGACCTGTGATATGACGCAGTGTTCCTGAGCCAGCTTCAAAGCATCCTCTCCCACAGTAGCTGCCCCAAGCGTGGTAGCAACGCTGGATCCAGAACAGGAAAAGAAAAATCAGTGGGCTGGATTTTGTTTGTTGAATTTGACTCAGGTGAACAATGTGTAATGACAATGACACATTTATGTTGATTTATCTTCTTCTATTATTATTATTATTATTATTATTATTATTATTATTATTATCTCATATCCCTCTGTTCTTCCCCAAGGAGCTCAAGGCGGTGTATGTGTTTTTCCCTTTCCTCATTGAATCACCCCCAAAACCCTGTGAGGCAAGTTAGGCTGACAGCCAGCAAATGGCCTCACCCAGTGTGCTTCATGGTCAAGTGAGGATTTGAACTCGCTGCCCCAGGTCCAAGTCTGACACTCTAACCACTGCACTAGCTCCCAGTATTACATTGGTCATTTGCTCTGCCCTCAGTCAGCCCTCGTGTTATGTACTGAGTTGAATAGGATCCAAATTGCAGCAGTCTGATTGGTCCTAAAACAATAAGATTCAGAATGCAGCAGTCTGATTGGTCCGCAGGAGCCACCCAATCCAGCTCCAGGTGGAAGTGAATCCACAACCTGATTGGCCTACAGGAGTATCCCGGAATTAGCCAATCACGTGGGACTCATTGTGTAAATAATGTATATAAAGCAGACATTTGGGGGAAACTTGCATTCCTCGCTACTATGAGCTGAATAAAGAGCATGAAATCCACACTCATCTCTGAGTATATTTCACCTCGCTTGCTTGCTTTATTACAACCGACCCAGGGAGGGGTCCTGGCTATCAGCCACCTCCTCCATCTCAGCGTTGCTGCTTATAGAACTCCACAGGGAGGAGGATGGGGACAAAACTAGGGCAAGGTTGGCTCTGCCTGTCATTGGTTCTGGCGCCCCCTACTGTTGGGCTCCCTATCTTCTGCCCTACCAGACCCAGTGGGCACCAGCCCGCATCAGCTGTCACGCTACCAGTAGTGGCTCCTGCCCTGAGGTAAGGGGTGGTCTTTTACCCCCTAGCCCCCCACCAAATGTGCTGTTTGCTCACCTGGTAATTTTGGGAAGTGTCACCAGCTCCCCTTCTTTCAGTGAAGCATGGAAGCTGTGAGCTCCCCAGGTCTCCATGGCGATGATGGGCACGTCGTCCCAGCCCACCTCCTTGAGGCCCTCGATCACACCGCACAGCATGCCGCCCCCTCCGACAGAGAGAACTATCACTCCAGGTTTGTCCTCCATCTGCTCCTTCATCTCTGTGACCATGGTCTTGTGCCCTTCACTGCAAAGCAGAGGGGACCCAGAACATCAAAACCAAATGTCGGGTGGGAAGGAGAGAGTTGGGGGTGGGGGCGCTGAGGGAAGAGCACATTCAAAACTTCTCATCATTTTTATTTGCGGGGAGGGGGAGAGATCTGGTCTTTTCCTTTGTTGCAGGGAATCCCTGCCTTATTCCCTGCTCCCTGCCCCCCAGGCCCCGGTTGAAATTCCGGGGCATTGTGGGAGAAAATAAATGGCCACCAGGTGACCAAAATGGCTGCACTTCTGTTCAGGCATTGCTTCAGAATTGCTAATTTGGTACTGTTTCGAGGCTGAATGAATTTCTCCACCATTCCAAGTGGCAGAGGGCAGAAAGGGGAGATTTCTGTCTCTTGTTTTTAAAAGCCCTTATCTCCTCTCTTCGCCTTCTTAATATTCCTCTTATTTACAAAAGATGTGTGTCTCTTATTTTAAAAAAAATATTATTATTTTAATTTACTACCTGCCCTTCACCCTAAGGTCTCTGGGCAGTTTACAACAACATAAAACACATTAAAAACAATGTTTAAATCTTTGAATTACAACAACAAAAATCTAAAGTGGGTCCTGAAAATAGACCATGTTGGCCTCACTTCCCCCCCAAATTCCAACCGACCTTATGGGATGCAGCCAGGAGTGTGGGGCAAGCAATGACCAGGAGCGCAGCAAAGCAGTGCCCCCCTCCCTGTGCATAGTCCCCCATCTTCTCCCCCAAAGGCCGGGAAGGGAGAGAGCAAGGAAGGGGAAAGGTTGCTGGCAAGGCAGTGTACCCCCCCCCCCAGTATGCAGCCAGGAGCAGCGAGGAATGGAGCAGCTTATATTCAGGTATTTTTTATTTTTCTCCCACCCCCCCACCCCCAATTTTAAAGGTGTGGTTTATATTTGGGTGCGGCTTATATTCAGGCCAATATGGCACATTTCAAGTGTCAAAGGTCAGGGTAAAGAATATAAGATGAGAAGAGCTTGCTGGATCAAGTCAATGGCCCATTTACTCCAGCATCTTGTTGTCACAACAGCCAATCAGATGCCTCTGAAAAACCCACAAGCGGGACATGAGCTCAACAGCAACTCTTCCCTTCAGAAGCATTAATTTCTCTGGCCTTAGAGGAAGAGTGCATAGTAGCCACTGATAGGCTCCTCCTCTGTGGATTTGCCTGATCCCTATTTTATTTTTATTGTTTCATATTTATATTTTATTGTTAGTTTTAAAGTGAATTAGAATGAAAAAGAGAAGAAAAGAAGATCTTTTTTTTAAAAAAAAAAATAAACCCAAAAGAAAGCAGAGGAAAACAATAATGACGAAACGACAGTAAAATTTAATTAAGGTAACAAAACTATATAGTGTTCAGTGGTACTTTGGTTCTAGAATGCAATCCGTTCTGGAAGTCCGTTCGAGTTCCGAAACGTTCAAAAACTGAAAGTGGAAGCCTCAATACGGAAAACTCAAAACGGAAGCTGCGTTTCCTGTTCGACTTCCGAGGCGCGTTTGAAAACCAAGGCATTTACTTCTGGGTTTTCGGCCTTCGAGTTCCGAAACGTTTGACTACAGAGGCATTCGGAAACCGGAGGTACCACTGTATATGTAAGTCTAATCCCCCTTTTTAAAACATCTATGCTGGTAGCCATCATTGCTTTCTGAGGGAGGGAGTTCCATAATTTAAGCGCAGTGTGAACAAGTCTTTTTTTTTCATCTGTCCCGAACCTTCCAAAACGGATGTCCACTAGCTCTCACTCACTCATACATCACATACCTGATGAGAGGGTCACCGAAGGGAGGCACAAACGTCCAATCAGAGTTTCTCTTTACCATCTCCTGGGCTGTCTTCTTGCATTCGTCCAGTGTCTAGAGGAAAGGAAGTCATGTTATTAGACTAGGATTCAATAATAATAATAATAATAATAATAATAATTTTATTTATTATTTACTAGTAACTTATGCCCGTTAAATTAACGGGCGCTAGAACGGGCGCTAGGGCAACAGGGACGCTATGCGCAGAGCTGACTGAGCGGCTCTCGCTTATCTCGTTCTTCTTTCTAACAACGCGAGAGCCGCATGACGTAGCCAGCTCTGCGCATAGCGTCCCTGTTGCCCTAGCAACATCGGGGACACGCGCAGAGCTGAGCCCGGCCGCCCGAAGTCTCTGTTGCCCTAGCAACATCGGGGACACGCGCAGAGCTGAGCCCGGCTGCCCGAAGTCTCTGCGCTCCAAGTCCCAACGGCTGTCCGTGGGGCACATGCGCAGTAGCGCAATCCCAGGGACACAGGGACTGGACGCAGAGACACTTGCACTTTATTATATGTGATACCCCGCCCATCTGCCTGGGTTTCCCGAGCCACTCTGGGCGGCTTCCAACAGAATATTAAAATACAATAGTCTATTAAACATTAAAAGCTTCCCTAAACAGGGCTGCTTTCAGATGTCTTCTAAGAAAGATTTGGTGTTGGGTTTTCTTAAGGCTTCCAACATTTTTTCTCCTGTGATAACCTCCCAGACCTACCTGCCCACAGCACACCGTCGCTCCCTCGTCTTTCATGCGCTCCACAGTGAAAGCTGGCGTGGATTGGGGCACGTAGATGGTAGCTGGGATCTCCAACAGTTTGGCACAGTAGGCAGTTGCGAGACCGGCATTCCCCGCTGGAAGAAAGCCCATTTGACACCACATGATGCTAGACCTCATGAGGGTTGTCCCCATTCCTCAGCCAATACATATACCCAAGTATAGACACTCGTTTACCCTCGTCAGATTCAATGTTCTTCCTTCTGCCCTGTTGCAGGGCAGATATGAGGGCAAACCTTATGAGGCACGTATCTGTCCTTGTGGCTCGTCGGAAGTAGAAACAAATTTACACGTACTGTTATACTGTAGCTTCTACAAGGATCTACGGTTGACCTACATCTCACCGGTTTTACAAAAGTCCAAGAACGAATCTGATCCCCAACGTCTAAGAGCTTTGGTAGATGATAAGGACCCCGAAATTACGATTAATGTAGCTAAATTTTGTGTATCTGCTATTAAACGCAGGAAACAAGAACTTCTTAAAGGAAACTAGTGGGGGCATGTAGACATCTGATTTTAATTTAGGTTCTCATATTTTAAATTGATGTTTTACTTGTAATGTTCTTTGTATCTTTCACATGTTCTACTATTTGATTGCTGTATGAGTCGAAGCTGGTCTGTGACCGTTTAAATAAATGATGATCATTCCTCAGCCACCCAAGGCGTACAAAGATCACCAGGGTTGAAGCAATGATTCTTCAACATCAACTTCGTTGGACTGGTCATGTTGTGCGGATGCCTGATGATCGTCTTCCAAAGCAACTACTCTATTCCAAACTTAAAAATGGAAAGCCTAATGCTGGTGGTCAACAAAAGAGGCTTAAAGACTGTCTCAAGGCAAATCTAAAAAAAAATGTAGTAGAAACACTGACAACTGGGAAACACTGGCCTGCAAGCACGCCAGTTGGAGAACAGCCTTTACCAAAGGCGTCATGGGCTTTGAAGACACTCGAACTCAGGACGCAAGGGAGAAACTTGCTAAGAGGAGGGCACGCTTGGCAAATCCACACCGTGATCAACTCCTGCCCTGAAACCAGTGTCCCCACTGTGGAAGGACGTGTGGATCTAGTATTGGCCTCCACAGTCACTTACGGACTCATTGTTAAAACCGTGTTTATGGAAGACAATTTTACTCGGCTACGAGTGATCGCCAAAGAATACAACACCTTATGTGTGTTTGAGCAAAAAAACAGAAATATAAAGAGACATGAAGCAACTGCATTTATAATAATATGAAGTCGGTCAAGTCCATTAAGTTCAATGGGTCTCCTTGGAGTATTACTAATACTGGACATAATCTAGGGTGTCCTGCCTAAGGTCATCTAGTTTGTGTGAGAGGAGAAATCTGCACTGGGGACTTTCTGATTTGCAGGTCAGCCTCTAAGCCACCATGTTGTTGTTAGTTAAATTTGTATACCGCACTATACCCGCAGGTCTCAGGGCAGTTCACAATATAAAATCACAATCTAAAAACACAAAAACATAATAAAAATAAGAACAACCCAATAATTCCCTGCACTACTTTTGCATTTAGACTGCCAGTAGTTTGGTACCCAAGGCTGTTGTTGGCATCTGTATAGACACAGTATGGTTGGGTAAATTAGTCCCTTTCGGTTTCTCTCATTTTTCCAAACTTGGGTTCAGTTCTTTGCATTTCCATGTTGGCTTGTGGAAACATTTTTTCAAATCCTTGCAAAAATTCACCAGCCTTTTAGTGTGATCCCCCCCCCCCAATGTACACATAAGAACATGAGACGAACCTGCTGAATCAGGCTAGTAGCCCTTCCAGTCCAGCATCCTGTTCTCACAGTGGCCAACCAGATGCCTCAAAGGGAAACTTCCACAAGCAGGGCGCAGGCAATTGAGCCCTCTCCCCACCTGAGGTTTCCAGCAACTGGAATTCAGGTACATTACTGCCTCTAAGTGTGGAGGTAGAGTACAGCCATTGTGGCTTCATTTTTTTTTTTTTTTGCATAGCACTTTCGCCTAATGCATTTTTGTATATGTTATTTTCACTCACTCACACACAGACATGCATTTTTATGCCCATTCCTTAAGAACTGCGAAGCAAAATTCAGAAAAGTGCAAATTCCAGAGGGCGGCTCTGGTTTTGTTCTCGTATTATTTTGGAAAGTGAAAGTGAATTTTGGAGATTCCCCTTTATATGCAAACTCAATTGCAGTTCTCCATCCCTCATCTCGTCTCGCCATTCTCCAACCTGGAGCTACCTTGCAGGAGTGTCGGAAGAATACTATCCTACAAAGCTGGTGAAGGCTCCCCCCACCCCTGGAACCCTGACATTGTCCACAGAAAACTACATTACCTGAGGCGCAGACAAACTGCTTGCTGCCTTTTTCGGCCATCTGTGAAAGCAAAAGAAGGGGGAGTTAAATACCTAGGTGTATTTTTAACAGCAAAAAATATAAATTTGTACAAATATACCGGTAATTATTTAAAAACCTGGGAGGATATTAAAAGAAATTTTCAAATATGGGGTAGAATGAAACTTTCATTGTTGGGCAGAGTGTCAACCATAAAAATGAATGTATTACCAAGGATGTTATTTTTGTTTCAATCAATACTGGTGATCAGCAAGATAGATTGTTTCAATAAATGGCAAATATATATTTCTAAATATATCTTGCTAGGGAGAAAAACCGAGAATAAAATATAAAATATTGATAGATGCGAAAGAGAGAGGAGGTTTTTCCTTGCCAGGTATGAGATCATATTATGAAGCTTCCTGTATGTGCTGGTTGAAGGAATGGTTGTCACTGAAGAATCCACATATTTAGACTTGGAAGGTCATGATAATATATTTGGCTGGTACATGTATCTGTTGTATGAAAAGGTGAAAGTATATAAAGGATTTACAAATCATATAATTAGGAAAAATTGTATAGAGTATGGGACAAATATAAAAATTTATTGGAGCCAAAAACACCACTTTGGCTTTCGCCACTGGAAGCCATAGCAGTGAAGAAGAAGGAGATGGTGGAAAATTGGGTAAATTATGGAAATTTGTTAAGAGAGGAAGGTGGCAAATTCAAATTAAAAGAAAGTAAGGATTTATCAGGAATGGTAACAACATGGATACAATATCATCATTTGAATGAAGTATTCAAAAAATATATGAAATGGGCATTTGGGGGAACAAGTATCTCAATTAGAGAGAGACCTGTTAGACTGTAATGTTAAAGTGATGTCTCAAATGTATAAGATGTTATTGGAATGGGAGACAAAAGACAAACAAGTGAAATCTTCAGTGATACATTGGGCAATAGATATTGGTCATAACATAGAAATGGTGGCATGGGAACGATTGTGGAATATAGATATAACATTTACAGCATGTTATGCTTTAAGAGAAAATTTTATGAAAATGTTATACAGATGGTACTTAACACCTAGCAGATTGGCAAAAATGTATAAATCAAAATCAAATAAGTGTTGGAAATGTAAGGAGAAAGAAGATACCTTTTTCCATATGTGGTGTTCATGCAATAAGGTTAAAACTTACTGGGAAATGATATATAATGAACTGACAAAGAGGTTTAAGATAACATTTGTAAAAAAAACAACAACCCAGAATCTTTCCTTTTAGAGATTATGGGATCAGAGTTACCTAAACAATATAGAAATTTATGTATGCAACAGCAGCTGCAAGAATGATATTTGCCCCAAAATGGAAAGAAGATAAGATAATTTATTGTCATTGCACAAGTACAAGTACAAGTGCAACGAAATTGCATCGTCCCGTTAAAAAAACAGAAAGAAACAAAAAACAGCACAAAACACACAAAACAAAAAACAAAAAAGTAGTAGTTCCGACGAGAGAAGAATGGCTACAGAAATTAATGGACATTGCAGAAATGGCGAAACTTACAGAAAGAATAAGAAATCAAGACAACAAACTTTTTATTAAAAAATAGAAATGGTTTATCAATTTTTTACAAACAATTTGTAAACAGATTAAGACATTAGCAGGATTACTGTAAAAAAAAAACCCTCCCATTTTCTAAAGCATATATGAAAATAGATGAAGAAAAGAATAATTTAAGATAATTGGAATGTGCAGGTAAAGATGAAAATAAATTTATGGAACCGCAGGAAGAGGGGGAGGGAAGTCGAGGTTTGAAATGTTAAATTGTTGTCGAAAGGTTTATTTGCTCTAAATGAAAAATTAAATAAATAAATGAATAGATGGCATCAGCCAGGAGGAGGCTTCAAGCTTGTGGCAGTGAGTTCCATAAGCTGATTAAACAATATCCGTTATGTGCAATATCACTTTCCACCAGAAGGTTCCCAGTGTAGGAACACCGAAAGCTGCCTTAACCTGAGCTACAGTCTATCCAAGGGCAGTAGAGAAAACCAACAGCAACCTTCGCCATTCTTTCTTGTCTTAAATGGGAATGTACCTTATAGTAAGCCAACAAGAAGCTCAGTGTTCCCTACACTGACTGGCAGCAGCTCTCTAGGGTTTTAGGCAGGAGTCGCTGCCAGCCCCAGCTGGACAGGCTGGGGATTGAACTTGGGACCTTCTGCACTCAAGGCAGCTTCTCTGCCACTGAGCTACAACGAGCCTTCCCCATATACCGTAGCTTTCTCCTTTCCTTACCGCTTTGCAGAAGTTCCCTATGCCTCGGATCTTAAAGGAGCCAGTGGGTTGGGAGTTTTCGAGCTTCAGGTAGACCTTGGTACCAGCCAATTTGGAGAGGTGGGGGCTGACCCGCAGCGGAGTGACCACATGGAAGGGCTTGGAGGAGGCCATTGTGGAAAGCTGAGGGTAGAATGGGGATGAGGTACAGAATAAGCACAGTGGAAAGATAAGGGGAAAAAGACTGTTTTGCTTCCTCAAAACTTCATTTTGACTCTTTCTTCATGGCTATGTAGTTGAAGTCCATTGATACAGTCACAAACAACCAAGGCTGTGAGTGCTGTGATCTCAGAATCTCAAGTCTCATTCTATTTAAATCAATCAAATCAAGTTTCTAGTCCTCATGCTACAAATATATTCTCGAAAGTGCAGGCAAGTCAAGCTTGCTGATGGGGTAAGCTGTCCTGCAACTGGAATGAGGCTTCACTGCTTAACTCCTTGCCCCCTCTTTGTGATTGGGTGTTAGTGCTGCGAATTTAGAAACTGAAGTTTCATCATTTTTTTTTATTAAAAAGAAAAGAAGCAGGTTCCTGGGCCTCGTGGCTAAAAACGTATTTTTGAACATCTGAGTACAGTAACCCTGCTGCTTTATTTTATCGTCTTATGAAAAATATTTAATAAAATCTTTTTCTTTTTCTTTTTAAAGGCAGGAATGAGGAAGATTATGGCAAAATGGGACATTGTGCAAATCATCAATTTGCATAATTTAGATACGTCTCAGAACTCATCCAAAATTTTGATAGGATTTTGCTTTTAATTTAAAGAAAGGGTGTACAACCCTGCAGGCAGACAGCTGAACTTTCAGCCTGCTGTTAGTGAATTACTATTTCTCACCCTTCTCCCTACCCGTTCTGCTCACTTTCACCTGGGCAGTGCCCATCTCTCCTTCTGGGGTCCCTGCCAGGCTCATTTTTGGTGGTGGTGGTGATGGATACCGCAGGGTGGTAGAGGAAGGCCCTCCACAGCTCCCCATATCACCTCCGACCCATATACTATATTAGTGGGTGGTGTGCCTGAAGTTTCCTATCTTAACAGCTATCCTTCCTTCCTTAACAGCTATCCTTCCTTCCTTAACAGCTATCCTTCCTATCCTTCCTTCCCTGCCAGACAGTGGATTTTGTTTGTCTTTCACATTTAAAAGGCTACAGACACATGCAATTTGGCCACAGGATCCCGACCATTACGGAGAAGAATTCAAGGCAACTTCAGCACACGACACAGGGGTATTTCCATTCTCATAGCGTTGGGAGTTCCCAGCCGGCTTCTCTAGTTCAGAAACGGACTTATATAGCCAAGCTGAAAAACACCTCTGATTAAAATCCTGGGAAGTTATTCTAGGCTTGTGAAGACAGCCCTGGGCAGAGGGTGTTGCCTTATATCAGGTCAGAGGATTTGCTCCTCTTGACCCAGCATTGTCCACTCTGACTGGCAGCATCAGGTGGTCTTTCCCATCACTTGACCCTTTAAACCAGAGATGATAAGAGACTGAACCTGGAACTAGGGATGGGCAAATCTGTGGACCTCCAGCCAGACGATGAGGCGCACTTACTTGTTGAGGGTCTTAGAAGAGGCTTTGGAGCTTGGCTTGCAAAGTGGTCTGACGGCAGAGCTGGGTGCTTGCGGTGGTGTTTTGGAGGAAGCCGCTGGTGGACTCAGAGAGGGGCTCTCCTCCTTCTCCTGGAGGTGGGCTGCCTGGGTGCTGTGCTTATCTTCACGACTCTGGTCTCATTGGGGGAACGTTGGTTTCTCTTGGCACCACTTTATAAGCCGGTGTTCTTGGCTTGGTGTTGGCCACTTATGGGAGGGCCGGGGCACTCCCCACAACCACTGCCCTCGCCTCTGAGGTCATCTCCCTTCCTTTCCTCCAACCAGAGATCCGACCTAAGGGAAAGGAGCAGAATCAATGCTTTAAAGGATGTCAGCCAGAAGGGAAATGGGGATGGGTGTGTGTGATTCGTTGCAAAAGGGCGAAAGCCTATTTCAGTCACTCCAATACCAAAAGAAGAGGAGCAAATGAGAGACAGACAAGGCTAGCTGGTGGAGGAAGGAGGGGCTGGGGGGACAGTCTGGGGTGGCTGCTTCAGACAAAGGGCCCCTTCACTCAAACGGTCCAGAACCGGCTCAAACCAGGTTGGCAAGCTGGGTCTGGAATGAGGAGTGAGGGGCAGGGAAACACATTGACCCCAGCAGATAGCTGTGTACACACCAGGCGTTGAAAGCAAATTCCCTCACACCCAAAGAATCCTGGGCACTGTAAAGGCTGCTGGCGATGGTAGCTCTATGAGGGGGTCAACTGCAATTACCAGGATTCGGGAGAGGGGGATGTTCCTAATAAGGGGCATTTTGTAGGATCAGCAGAATCAAGGGATGCAGCTTCTGCAGGTAGAGTGAACTATGAAAGGGAGCAAGGGAGAGAATTCACGAATGCAGAAACACAGGGAGATGCCTTTTCCTGAGCTGGTCCATCCGTCTCAGTGCTGTCTACACCGACTGGCAGAGGCTTCAGGCAGGGAGTCTCAGTTCTACGTGGAGATGCCAGGGATGGGAACTTCTGCATGCAAAGCAGATGCTCCGCCACTAAGCTATGGCCCTTCCTTTGGAAGATGCCTTATTACGGAGCCAAGCCACTAATCCATCTAGTTCAGTATTGTCTACTCTGACCGCCAGGAGCTCCCCACGGTTTTTCAGACAGGAGATGCTGAGAATTGAACCTGGGACCCCCCTGTGTGTAATGCAGGTGCTACTCCACTGAGCTGCAGCCCTTTCTCTGTGACTCCCCATCCCCATCCATAAACCAAGTGTGGTTTCTGTTCCAGTCCCCAGGGAGAATGGTCTCTTGTTCACAGGGTATAGCATGACCCCCCCTCCCCAAAAGCCTCTTCTTCTGTTCATGCTCCATCCACTGACTGGCTGGGTCATCCGTTTTCCTTGGTTTTGGTGCTTCCCCTATGAAACAACTCTTGGCTGTTATGAGATATATCCTAGAAACATGCCACTCCAGTCTCCAAGCAGTGAGAGATACCAGCTCATGCTCAGAGTTACATTTGCTTAGAATGAAGGTAAGCAGAGATTGAGGTATCTTTTGGAAATATGGTTCTATTTTCACTTATATACAACCTGAGCATAAGATTTTTATTTGGGGGGGGGTTCACAACATTAATACTCCAACAGATCTTGTGTCTATGTTCATTACAAGTTTGGATCCAGCACAGAGTGAGCAGGTCTTTGCCTCCAGCTTCCAGCCTGCTTCCAATTCCACTCTCTCACACTTCCACCAAGCAACTAGGTGCTGGAGATTTGTACTATGGCCACGGAAAAACTTCTCTAGTTCAGCTAACCATGGTGCTTAATTAGTTAGACATCGGATCAAATAATTGTAGAGATGGAAGGGACCCCAGAGGCATCTAGTCCAACCCCCAACCACGGCAAAAGAATCCCCGGGAGATGGCCATACAACATCTGCTTAAAAGCTTCCAGAGAAAGAGGTTCCACCACCTTCCGAGGTCGCCCGCCCCACCGTCAAAGAGCTGTCAATGTTGTGGGTTCAAGTCCCACGTTGAGCAAAATATCCCTGCATTGAGGGTTGCTGGACTAGATGACCCTTGTGGTCCCTCCTTTCAATGCTGCAAGTCTATGGTTGTGCATCTCCTTGAGGTCTGGAACCTTAAAACTAAAACGAAAAGCACAGATTCTCAGAAAACACCGGATTTTCATAGGGTTTCCATAATCCAGTGGAATCACGTCTACTCACAGCCCTGGTGGAATAATGGAACAGCCAGCTGCTGGCTGTTTGTAAGCCTGTAAACTTGGGGGGGGGTGCTTGTGGTGTTCGGTGGTGGTGGTCCCAAGTTTAGGACATTCATTTCTAAAGTCCAGGAGGCTTTCTTTAGGTTGATTAGCAAAGGCTGTAAACTTGAATTACCTGAGACGGGGCAGTGTCCCCTTGGAGGTCTAAACGGACCGTAGGATCACCCACAGGTTGTTCTTATTGCATCTAGGAGAATAAGGCAGGAGCCCCTAGAGACCCCCAGTGTCTCTGGGTTTCAGGTGTCTGTTACTGCAGGTTCTAGAATCCACCGGCTTCTGGTTGGCTGGAGGTGAAAGGTCAAACTCCAGAGATTGTGACATCCATGGATACCAAGGCAACAGAGCCAGGCACACACAGGGGAGCCTGATCAGCAATCTAGGGAGCCGCTTGACCTCTCTAAGCCAGTTTTCATAGGAATATAGGAAGCTACCTTATACTGAATCAGACCATTGGTCTATTTTGCTCAGTATTGTCTCCACGCCCATCATCTAGCCCAGACACCGAGGTTCTCCTCTGAGGGCCTTCTGGCGGTTGCCTCACAGTGAGAAGTGAGGTTATAGGGAACCAGGCAGAGGGCCTTCTCAGTAGTGGCGCCCTCCCTGTGGAACACCCTCCCATTAGATGTCAAGAAAATAAACATCTACTGTATCTGACTTTTAGATGACATCTGTAGGCAGACCTGTTTAGGGAATTTTTAAAAAAAAATATTTTGAAATTTTTTTATTTATGAATAACATACATACAAACCATACAAACGAACAGATATATACTTGTACAAACACCAACATTTATTTCTCTTAGTTCCACCTCCTCCCTCCCCTTCCACCAATACCACCCCCCTTTACCCTGTGCGTGACTTCCAATCTTTTCAGTTGCAATTTCTCCCTCTTCCCTTCATTTTAAATATATACTCTAAATCTATTATTTTTATTACTTTTTCTTCATCTCTATTCCACTTTTATATTCTTCTCTTATCCCCTTTCTTATCCTTCTATTCTTCTCGTGCAACTCGCTCTATCTCGATAGTAGTTCTGGTTTTTCGACATATTTTTGGATGTATTCCCTAAAGGCACTCCATTCGCTTTCTAATTTTTCCTTTGGTCTCTCTCCTATATTTCCCATTATTTTAATTGCATTATGGTATTCTATAAGTTTTATAAACCAATCTGTTTTCGTTGGAATTCCTGTGTTTTTCCCATTTTTTGCTATTAATAAACGTGCAGATGCTGTTGTATATAAATAAAGTACTCTATCTTTTTCCTTAATATCATCCGGAGGAATGCCCAGTAGAAAACCTTCTTTATTTCTGGGCAATTCTTTATTTCTGGGCAATTCTTTATTTCTGGGCAATTCCACCAAATATGGTATAACGTTCCTTTGGCCAATTTACACCTCCAGCAGGTGTCACCGCTATTTTTATTTATTTTAGCTATTATTTCCAGTGTCATATACCATCTATGTTGTATTTTTAAGGGAAATTTTTAATGTTTAGGGAAATTTTTAATGTTTGATGTTTTATTGTGTTTTTAATATCCTGTGGGAAGCCGCCCAGAGTGGCTGGGGAGGTCTGGCCAGATGGGTGGGGTATAAGTAATAAATTGTTGTTGTTGTTGTTGTTGTTGTTGTTGTTGTTATACTGATTGGCAGCAGCTCTCCGTGGATTCAAACAGGGAACATTCCCAACCCTACTGGGAGATGTCGCTGGGGATTAAACCTATGGCATTATGCATGCAGATGGTAACACCTTGAACTTGGCCTGGGAGCAAATTGGCAACCTCTGAGCACAAATGTTCTACTCTGAGAGGGTCTCTTATCAGCAATCTCGCTGCAGCATTCTGCACCGACAGCAACTTCCAGGTCAAGCACGAGGGAACAAAGAGCACTGATACAATGAAGGTTTCCCGCCCCCACAAACACTGGACGCAATTGAGCATCTCAGGATAATGGGTATCACAAGTTCTGCAGAAATGTCATGGAGGGGGTGGGCAGATTCTGAGGTGCGGGGTGGGGGTGGGGTGGGGGTGGGGGGAGAGATCAGGAAGCTGCAAGATGAGGGGGTGGAATTGAGGCCTTAGGAAATGTCAGAGTTGGAAGAGGGGCCCAACAGTTGGAAGAGTCACGGGCTAGAACCTGGGGAGGGTTCAGAGAGGTGTCCTGCCCCTGTGATGGACAGTGGTGGACACTTCTAGACAGTTTCCTCCTAAAGGGCCACTGCTGACCACCCTGAGGCCAGTCCCGCAAACCTCACAGGCCCAGCCCACTCCCAGAGAAGTGCACATTTTCCTGCCCAGAGCGGAAACGCTGGCCATTCTCAGCACAGAGGCTTGTGCCTGCCCCTCTCTTCAAAAGTAAGAGGTTTGTGTGTGTAGCTTGTTGAACCAACATCTCAGCTACTGGTGCAATTCACCTTGTGTTGCTCTAGATCTGTGCATTAAAGAATCTGGTAGAAACAGAGATCTGAGTTTGAGTTCTTCATCCAGCAGCGAGGCCCAGGACTTATGAGTGCATCCTCATTTTATCCTTGACATTGGGGGTCCCTCCCCCCCCCATGACAGAAGTAGGGAACCTCAGGCCCAAGAGTGAAATGTGGCTCTCCAAGCCTCTCTTTCTGGCTCTTGGGATTCTCCTGAGAACACAACTCCAGCACCAGCAGGCGCACCGGGTTCTGCCCAACATTGAGGGGGCCTGGAACGTGAGTGTGACACCACGCATCTGGGGCACGTGATGCCACACGGTGGGAGGAGTCCCAACGGGGCCTGGCGCGAGAAAGAGGATGGACCGCTGATGCCAATGGGCACCCTTTCTTCGACTTGGCAACACTGGAGCAAAGACTTCATTGCCCTTAGAAGCAGGGTGATGCCCTCCACATTGTCCTCTGAATGCAAGAGAGTTCCCTGCTGTCAGGGCTGCCCCCCCCCCTTCGCCAGTCGTTCAATCAAAAGACCGAGTCATCTGGTTTTGAAGTTTTTATCTAAGCTAATTACTTTACAATGCAGAGCTAAACATGTCTCATCATGTCATAAACATGTCTCATCAATCACTCGCAGATTCCGAAAGTGGGGAACTACGATTTTCCTGCCAACAAGCCCATCGGGGGAAGCGGAAGCGTCGTTTCCTTTGCCTCCCCCTTTCCCCCGGACGTCCTCCTTGGAACCTCCCAGGTCTCTCCCTGCTTAACCCAAGCCCTGGCAACACCTCCTCCCCTGGCTCACTGCTGCTCCCAGAGGCAGAAGAGGAGTCCGTTGTTAGAATCGGCTGCTGCTCTCTATAAGCACTTAACGCTGGGCTGGAAGGGGGAAACAGATCCCTGACACCTGCATTGGCCAAAAAGTGGCCGAAAGTAATTATGAGCATCCTTTGTGTTGTCCCCTTTTGTCATTGGAAGGCTGGGGCTTGTTGGCCCTTTGGGTCCTCTTTTGATAAGAACGTAATAAGAGCCTGCTGGATCAGGCCAGTGGCCCATCTAGTCCGGCATCCTGTTCTCACAGTGGCCAACCAAATGCCTGTGGGAACCTTGCAGGAGCAGTGCCTGAGCGCAAGAGCCCTCTCCCCTCCTCTGAGGTTTCCCGCAACCGTTATTCAGAAGCATTGCTGCCTCTGACTGTGGAGGCAGAGCACAGCCATCGTAGCTTGTAGCCCTCAATAGCCCCCTCCTCCATGAATTTGTCCAATCCTCTTTTAAAGCCACCCACATTGGTGGCCATTACTGCCCCCTGTGGGAAAGTGTTTCATAGTTTAACTATGTGCTGGAGGCCTGTCTTTTATCTGTCCTGATTCTTCCAACATTCAACTTCGTTGGACACCCACAAGTTCTAGTGCTGCGGGATAAGAACCTTCCTCTATCCAATTTCTCTGTGCCATGCCTCATTTTATACACTACTATCGTGCCACCTCTTCCCAGCCTTTTCTCTAAACTAGGAAGTCCCAAATGCTGCTACCTTTCCTCATGTGGAGGGTCTTTGCATCCCCTGATCGTTTGGGCTCCCCTTTTCCGAGTCCCTTCTCATGACTCAGCTGCCCTCTTTTAGCCTGCTTCCCTCATCTCCATAGCTGCCTCATCTAAGACCCGGGAGATAAGCAGCAAGAGAGAGAAAGAGAAAGAGAAAGAGAAAGAGAGAGAGAGAGAGAGAGAGAGAGAGAGAGAGAGAGAGACATAATCAATATTGCTACTGTGCTAAGTCCGGAAACAGAATGCAAATGATCGAGCCCTGTGCCTGTGATTCCGGGAAAGATTTCTCCCGGTTCTTTCCCTTTGAAAAGGCTTAATGAGACGGCAACGCGGACAAGTCCAAAAGCCGCATAATTGCTTTTGGATGGATTGCCTAAGAGAATACATCACATGGGCAATCAGAGCGGAATGTGACATTACACAACAGCCTGCCACTTGGCTGACCTGTGTGTGTGTGTGTGTGTGTGTGTGTGTGTGTGTGTGTGTGTGTGTGTGTAACCCTTGCCAAATGTCTCAGGCTGGGCTGATAGCCCACTTTCTTTTCTTCATGCACATTTGATAGGTGGATGCATTTGTTCAGAACGAGGATGGGGATCCTCTGGCCCAGATCATGCCCACCTGCTTGTCCTAGGTCAGTGTTTCTCAACCGCTGTTCCGCGGCACACTACTGTGCCGCGAGATGTTGCCTGGTGTGCCGTGTGATCCCGCGAGGGAGGCGAACCCGGCCTCGCCCGGGCCCGGCAGCGGCTGCTGCTTCGGCGCGAGGGGCTTTGGCGGGCGCTTCACACAGCGAGGGGAATAAACCGCCGCGTGCGCCCCCAACGCGCACACTCGCTCGCTCGCCGACACTGCTGCTGCTGCTTCCCTCCCTGGCAAGAAGAAGGTGGAGGAGGTTGCGGGGCGGCGGTGGCGAGGAGAGCCCGGCCAGGTCGCGCCTTGCAGCCGCGGCCGGCCGCCTCTGCGCGGACCAAAGGCAGCCGAGTTCCCGAAGGCCCTGGCGGGGAAGGGCACTCCCTCGGCCCCGTCGCCCCCAAGCGGAGCCGGGCTGGAGGCGTGCGCCAGGAAACGGCCTCTCGGGCGCGGCGGGAGCAGCAGCAGCAGCGTCGGCAAGCGGGCGCCCACGGAGGTAGATCCTGGGGAGAGAAAAGTATCGGGCACCGGGCAGGCGGGGTAGATAACAGAGCGGAGGGTTGTTTCTAAGGGAGTGGGAGATCCCTTTTCTGTAACCCCTATAATCCCCAAAAGTGTCCGCAGCTCACTCGCGAGACCCGGGAACAGGTCTCCTTTATCGACTGGCAATTTGCAGGGCTGGGCGATGCTGAAGTCCGCAGGTTCTAGCCTGGGACTAAACAATTGACTGCTGGCACATTTGCAAAGCTAAGCAGGGTCTCTGGTATGGTTTCAAATTGTGAGGGGGGCGGTGTTTTGAGATTCCTGCACTGCAGGGGGTTGGTTTGGATGATCCTTGGGACCCCTTCTAATGGTGGTGTGCCTCGAGATTTTTTTCATGAAACAAGTGTGCCTTTGCCCAGAAAAGGTTGAGAAACACTGTCCTAGGTGATGTCAGGCGTGGGCCAAGGAGAGAGGCAGGAGCCTTAAAGTGCACTCCTGGTTGTGCACTGGCAGGAGCTGGCTCTATCAACTGATGAGCAATAAAACTGAAACCTCAGGAACTTCAAAGCCTCCGAAAGCACCTTGAGCATTTTAAAGCATCTGCAAGCACTACACGGCACTTTGAAGTCCCATTTTTCAAAAGTAGCCTCACCCAGACCACATCACAGTAGTCCAAGCAGGGTGCAACTAACACTTGTATCACAGCAGGTAAAGGTAAAAGGTAAAGGACCCCTAGACAGTTATGTCCAATAAAAGGCGCCTATCTCGCTTCAGGCTGAGGGAGCTGGCGTTTGTCCACAGACAGCTTTCTGGGTCATGTGGCCAGCAGGACTAAATAATAATAATAACAATAATAATACTGTATTTTATTTCTACCCTTCCCATCTGACTAAACCGCTTCTAGTGCAACAGTCAAAACAAAATAAAAAAATTCCTTCCAGTAGCACCTTAGAGACCAACTAAGTTTGTTCTTGGTATGAGCTTTCGTGTGCTCATACCAAGAACAAACTTAGTTGGTCTCTAAGGTGCTACTGGAAGGAATTTTTTTATTTTGTTTTGACTATGACAGACCAACACTGCTATTTACCTGTATCTAGTGCAACAGAATACCATGGCGGAAGCCAGAGCACACGGAAACGCCATTTACTTTTCCGCCGCAGCGGTACCTATTTATCTAGTTGCACTGGCATGCTTTTGAACTGCTAGGTTGGTAGGAGCTGGGACAGAGCAACGGGGGCTCACCCCATCGCGGGGAATCGCACCCCTGACCTTCTGATCGGCATGCCCAAGAGGCTCAGTGGTTTAGACCACAGTGCCACCCATGTCCCTAATATCACTATATCGCTGATATATCATTCATATATACAGTGTGTGTGTGTGTGTGTGTGTGTGTGTGTGTGTGTGTGTGTGTGTATAACTGATATCATGTATCACTGCATGTTCTTATTAACTAAACAGCATTCCCCCACCCCAGAAAATATTCTTATTAATGATTCCTGTGACTTCAAATTTATGACTTGCAGTTGCTGTGGATGGACTCTGACAATGTAGGTGTGTGTGTATGTTAAATGTTAAAAAGGCTCTCACTAGCCCCAGATCTGCTCAGATTCCAAGGCTCAAAGTGCTCCCCCCTCTCTCCCCCCTCTCTATCCTAACAGTCATCATTCCCAGCCTTCTGAGGAGCAACTTTGCAACTCTGCAACTTTGCAACTCAGGACTGACAAGAGCCGGTTGCTAAGGTTCCTTGAGCACTACCCCTTGGCACTCTTCCCAGTTCCCTCCTCCAAATAAACTTTGCTCGCACAGCTGAGGGTGGCAGGAACTTTCTGCGAGAGAGAAACTACTCTGGAACGGGAGAGAGAAGCTCATTGTTTCCTGGGGAGTCCAGATTGTGAGGTACCTCTTCAGTGGTGGACATGGCCACTTGGGATGGATGTGGGAACGGGGGATCCTCATAGGCTGAATTTCCTAGCGGGGCGGTGGGTGAGGGAAGAATAGCTCGTGCTTCCTGTTATTTGTGCACTGATGTGGCCAGAATTTTAAAACGGCTGGTTTTAGAGAAGTGGAGAACTCATTCCCTGAGTAGGAAAACAAAAGATTTGCAGGGAAATGTTGTTGAAAAGGGAGTGCCAGGCAGATACTAAATGCTCTGGAAGGAATGACTTTCCCCAAGGTCCAGGATGCTACTGTATGTGTGGATAGAAGTTCCAGGCTGCATATGAACCGTAAATTTTAAAGCACGTGACTTCCCCCAAAGAATCCTGGGAACTGTAGTTTTTTGGGCCTTGGGGAAATTGTAGCTCTGTTTTGGGCGTGCTACGGTTCCCAGGATTCTTTGGAGGGCCAAGTAATGTGCTTGAAACGTATGGCTTGTACACAGTATGAGTCTAACATTAGGTGGTGACGTGTCCGGCTTTTTAGAAGCCCGTCTCTACTTGCAAGAGTCCTTTGTTAGAAGGACTGTGGTCCAAGGCTAGTTTAAAGGTAGAGAACCCTTAGGAGGGAGATCAGCCAGGGTAGACCAGCTTGATGTCTCCCATCAATAGTTAGCCCCACCAGGGCAACAGACTCATCACTCAAGACACATGGGGCATCTATCTGGTCACAAGTCTGTGGTGTGATGTATTGTTAAATTATAGCGTTTACTTGAGAACGTAAGAAGGGCCTGCTGGATCCGGCCAATGGCTCATCTAGTCCAGCATCCTGTTCTCACAGTGGCCAAACAGATGCCTGTGGGAAACCTGTAAACAGTACCTGAGTACAAGAGCACTCTTCCTTCCTGTGGCTTCCAGCAACTGCCACTCAGAAGCAGGGCCGTCTTAAGTATATTTGGCGCCGTGGTGCAAAGATCCCTCCGGCGCCCCCCCCCCCCCCGTTTTCCAGAGTTGCCAACCTTTTTACGGTGCTGCAGGCAGCTTTGCGGGGCTGGAGGAGGAAGGCAGTGGCTGGAGGGCAGCTCCTCCGGTGGGAAAGAGGCGGAGGCTCTGGGCGCAGCGCTGCTTCAGTGAGTCGGCCGAGGGCAGTGAGCTGATGCCGGGAGACGCCTGCCCAGCCTCCGCCTCTTCCCTGGCGCCCTCCAGAACATGGCGCCCTGGCGCCCCCACCACTTGCCTCTATGGCAAAGACGTCCCTGCTCAGAAGCATTGCTGCCTCTGACCATGGAGGCAGAACAGAGCCACCCTGACTAGTAGCCGTCAATAGCCTTGTCCTCCATGCATTTGTTTAATCCTCTTTTAAAGCTGTCCAAATTGGTGACCCCTTCTGAATTTGCATCGGATGGTGTGCTTGCAGAGTGCAGGAACACAGGAAGCTGTCCTGGGCAGATCCTGACCGTTGGTCCAGCTAGCTCAGTATTGCCTGCACTGGCTGGCAGTGGTTCTCCAGGGTTTCAGGAAGGGGGGGTCTCTTCTGGAGATGCTCGGGATTGGACCTGGGAACTTTCCCATCACTGTCTTTCATATCCATTGACAATGGATGGCTGGTGGGCAAAAGCGGTTCATTGCAGCAGCTGAGAAGATTTTGCAGCAAAGTGCTTGGAGGAGGTGCAGGATATGAGAACCTTATGGCAACCTGGGAGCCTTTTATAACATTTAGTGTTAGACAAGGTGGCAATTTAATACCCCTGGAGTCCCAGAAGTCTTTGGGGAAAGATTTATAGCCACTGCTACTTTCATCGCTATCTAAGGACACATGATCCATGCCATATATTTAAAGCACTATTAGACCACTTTAACAGTCGCAGAAAATCCTGGGAACTGTAAGGTCTGTGAGGTCAGCACCCATAACAAACTACAATTCCCAGAATTCTTGGGGTGGGGGTGGGGAACAATGACTGTTAAAGAGTGCTTTAAATGTATTGCATGGATGTGACCTCGGTTACTTTCCTGCCTTCAATAATCTAGATCTTTTGAATTTGCAAATAACAGGCATTGTTTTGTTGTTTTAATTTAAATTCAGTTTTTAAAATACGTAAATAAATCAATGTTGGGAAGGAGTGCATTGGAATTCTGGCTAGGACAATCAGAAGGTTTCTTATACTGAACCAGGCCATTGGCTCTCCAAGATTTCTTCTTGGGTTGTTGGTTGTGACTCTCTCAGTGCATAAAGACCAGACCTTGATAAGAGCTTGCAGATTGATTCATAGTTCTTAGCCCAGCTACTATGGTTGTGCTCTGCCTCCACAGTTGCAGGCAGTAATGCTTCTGATTATCGGTTGTCAGAAGCCACAGGAGGGGAGAGAGCTCTTGTGCTCAGGTCTTGCTTGCAGGCTTCCCAAGAGGCATCTGGGTGGCCACTGTGAGAACAGGATGCTGGACTAGGTGGGCCACTGGCCTGATCCAGGGGGGATCTTCCTTTGATCTTACGTTTGAAGGCCAGAGCAGTTTCAACAATGAGTCCAATTCACCAATGGTGTGGTGGGCTCTCCCTTGGTGGAGATCGTCACATAGTCAACTGTGCTTGGCAAACAACAACAACAATTTATTATTTTTACTCCACCCATCTGGCTTGGTTTCCCCAGCCACTCTGGGCGGATCCCAACAGAATATTAAAACCACGGTAAAATTAAAAACATGATAAAACATAAAGCATTAAAAACTTCCCTGAACAGGGCTGCCTTCAGATGTCTTCTAAAAGTCAGAGAGTTGTTTATTTCCATGACATCTGATGGGAGGGCATTCCACAGGGCAGGTGCCACCACCAAAAAGGCCCTCTGCCTGGCTCCCTGTAACTTCACTTCTCACAGTGAAGGAACCGCCAGAAGGGCCTTGGAGCTGGACCTCAGTATCCGGGCTGAACAATGTGGGTGGAGATGCTCCTTCAGGTATACTGGGCCAAGGCCGTTTAGGGCTTTAAAGGTCAACACCAACATTTTGAATTGTGCTCAGAAATGTACCGGGAGCCAATGCACTAGCCCTTTTATTTCCAGCACCAAGCATTCCAGCTAACCTCCATCTCTCCACTTCTGTGTTTTAGGCAATCTCCATGACAGCAACGGGGGACCATTTTGGTGGCAGGGATGGAAGACCATTCCACGTAGTGACGCCTGTCCTGGAGAGCATCGCCCTTTCCGAAGCTGCAGGCACCAAAGTCTATATGAAGATGGAGAATATCCAACCTGCGGGTTCCTTCAAAATCCGGGGCATTGGCCACTTTTGCCAACAGGTGAGTGACTGCCAAGTACCCTGGAAGCTCTTTTGTGGAAGAACAGCAGCTTTGCCTATGGGCAGCTTTCCAATACAAAACAGCTGATCTTTTAAAAAATCGACCAACAAGGCAATGTGGTGTAGTGGTTAGAGTGTTTGGCTACAAGCTGGGAGACCAGGGTTCAAATTCTCACTCAGCCATGAACAACTCAGCCTAACCTATCCTTCCTGGGTTGTTGTGAGGATAAAATGGAGCAGTGTGTGTTGGCAGGTAGAGAACCACATGCCCCGCGTTGAACTCCTTGGAGGAAAGGTGGGATAAAAAGGTACTAAATAAGTGCAGAAATAAATAATAAACTACGTTAAGAGAGTCACAAATATGGGGATCCAACCCTGTAATGGTCAAGGATAACAAACTCTGACCCATATCTGCTCAGGCAACACTGTTACAGGGCTTAACAACACAGGGCACACTGTGCTCATTTGCAAGCTTATCTTCCAACCTGATGTATATTATCACAGTAACACAATGTCCTATCTGCATAACACAAATAGAACATGCCAATATAAAATAAAATAAAAATGACACATTTTGGGCTCAGAAATGGCAACATTCAGAAACCAGGGGAAGGTTGTTTAAGTCACCCAGGAGGACAAACTGGGCTCTAGAATCACAGAAACTGTGGAGCTGTGAGGGACCCAAAGGTCATCTACTCCAACCCTCTGCAGTGCAGGAATCACTGCTGTCATTTAATCTAAATAGAGAGCTTCCTGTGCTTCTAATAATACTCTCCAAGTTTCCATATGGCATTGTCCTCCAGTTCAATGCATTCTCACACCTTCCCCTCTCTCAGACTGAACTCCCTCTCCTGTTCATTTCAGGTTGCCAAAAAGGGTTGCCAACACCTGGTTTGTTCATCAGGTAAATAAATATCCATGTGCCTTTTCGTTCCTTCTTTCAACTTCCAATGTTTCTCTTGTAATTGTCAGGAAAGCCCAAACAACGGCCTGTGTGTGACTTAGTTACTCCTCTTGGCCTTGATTCAGTTTGTACGGTGTATTCAGAGGGCCTGCCCTGCCATTAGGCAAAATGAGATTACTCCAAACTCAGGTGGCAGATGCAGATGTGGTGGTGGTGGTGGCAGCCCCCCGGCTATTCCTCCCAATCGCCCTGACCCATCTGCACTATACATCTAAGGCAGTATCACCTCACATTAAACAGCCATGGCTTCCTCCAAATAATCCTGGGAACTGCAGTTTGTTAAGTGTACTGAGAGTCGTTAAAAAGGGACCCCTGACCATTAGGTCCAGTCGTGACCGACTCTGGGGTTGCGGCGCTCATCTCGCATTATTGGCCGAGGGAGCCGGCGTACAGCTTCCAGGTCATATGGCCAGCATGACTAAGCCGCTTCTGGCGAACCAGAGCAGCACACGGAAACACCATTTACTTTCCCACTGTAGCGGTACCTATTTATCTACTTGCACTTTGACGTGCTTTCGAACTGCTAGGTTGGCAGGGACCAAGCAATGGGAGCTCACCCCATAGCGGGGATTCGAACCACCGACCTTCTGATCGGCAAGCCCTAGGCTCTATGGTTTAACCCACAGCGCCACCCGTGTCCCGCTGAGAGTAGTTAGGAGGCCCATATTCCCCACCCAGAACTACAATTCCCAAAGTGGTTTAACAGCCAATCCCTCTTCCCAGAGAACTCTGGGAATTGCAGCTCTGTGAGAGGGATAGGAGGTCTCATAACAATTCTTTTAAAACTGCAGCTCCCATAATTCTTTGAGGGAAGCCATCACTATTTAAAGAGATAACAGAAATCACTGGGTTAAAGCTGACTGAAAGTCCAGAAGCAGCATTATTATCAATTTACGATGGGTTGGAAGGTTCGCAGGCTATGAAGGACTTGCTCACAAATTTATTGACAGCTGCACAAATTATGATAGCTAGGAAGTGGAAGGGGAAAGCAGAATATAAAATGGAAGAATGGTATAAAGAGGTGTGGGATATAGCTATTAAATGATAAATTAACATGTGCCATTGAGGTAAGACGGGGAATATGCAGGATAAATGATTTCGAAGAGATATGGAAGGTGTTTGTAGAATTTGTACTGATAAAATGGAAAGGGGTTAAACCATTGCAAGCGGTGTCAAAAATTTTGGGAGGTTGGATAGTTACAATAGAATAGTCTTGGTGGTATTCTTATTTATTTATGATACTTTGTCAAAATGAAATATATATATATATATATATATATATATATATATATATATATATATATAATAAAGAGGTAAAGGTAAAGGTAAAGGGACCCCTGACCATTAGGTCCAGTCGTGTCCGACTCTGGGGTTGCGGCACTCATCTCGCTTTATTGGCCGAGAGCCGGCGTACAGCTTCCAGGTCATGTGGCCAGCATGACTTAGCCGCTTCTGGCGAACCAGAGCAGCACACGGAAACGCCGTTTACCTTCCCGCCAGAGCGGTTCCTATTTATCTACTTGCACTTTGACGTGCTTTCGAACTGCTAGGTGGGCAGGAGCAGGGACCAAACAATGGGAGCTCACCCCGTCGCAGGGATTCGAACCACCGACCTTCTGATCAGCAAGCCCTAGGCTCTGTGGTTTAACCCACAGTGCCACCTGGGTCCCAACAGATAAAATAAAGAGGTATCTTAGTGTAAAATGGGGTCATATCCTCCCTTGGCATGGTGAGGGGTGAGGAGTGGGCAGCAGTGGGTGCGCCACATGCCCCCTAAGCTAGTCTGGGGTCCTCAGGCGGCTCTCCTGTGGCCAGTATTGAAGGTGCCCTGTGTTGCCCTGTACTTCAACTCTGGTGGAAATGTTTTCCTCTTCCCTGCTGCCACCCATTCCTCGCAGGTGGCAACGCTGGACTTGCTGCAGCATATGCTGCCCAAAAACTTGGCATACCTGCCACCATCATCGTCCATGGAAGTACTCCACTGTCGACAGTGAATAAACTAAAGAAGTTTGGTGCAGAGGTGGAGATCGTTGGGAAGGTGAGTGGAGGAACAAGTGCCGAACGCTTCTGAATTACGGGTAAGGTTGGAGCAGACCTGGTGCCACCGCCGGGCACACTTGGGCAGTTGCCAGTGCCCAAGCACACTGCGAGGGCCCATCCCTGATGCCTAACCTGGGTGGCAGGGGGACCCGGTGAAGGAAGAAGCCCTCCAGGACAATTGCCATGGGTCCCCTCATCCCCGGAGCTGGTGCTGAATTGGATAATCAAGGTCTCCTCTCATTTCAGTGGAGGTCTTCCTGTTTCTTGTTCTGGCAGGTGTGGGATGATGCTGAAGAAAGAGCCAAGAGGCTTGCTGAAGCTGATGGCTGGGTCAAGGTCCACCCTTTTGACCACCCATTGGTGTGGTAAGGTCTTTGGGAAGTAAATTTTGGGAGAAAATCCCCTTGGGGCCCAATACAGAGGCTCATGCCAGATTCCTAATTAGTCAGACTTTATTCAGTACAGTGGTCCCTTGGTTCTCAAACTTAATCTGTTCTGGAAGTCCATTCCAAAACCAAAGCTTTCCAAAACCAAGTGTGCTTTCCCATAGAAAGTAATGCAAAACGGATTAATCTGTTTCAGACTTTTAAAAACAACCTCTAAAACAGCCATTTAACATGAATTTTACTACCTAACGAGACCATTGATCCATAAAATGAAAGCAATAAACAATGTACTGCAGTCACACAATCAATCAATCAATCAATCAATCAGTAGCTGAACTGGGTTCCACACAGTCACAAAAACAAAAACAAAGAAGAGCCACAAAAACAAAAACTCAAAATAAATAGCAAAAACAGACCTCAGTGTAACACTCGAAATGGATGTGTGGCACTCAAAACAGAATTGTGGTACTCAAATCGGAAGCGTAACACTCAAAAAGGAGCACGTTCTGCTTCCGAAAAAAGTTCACAAACCGGAACACTTACTTCCGGGTTTCCAGTGTTTGGGTTCCAAGTTGTTTGAGTTCCAAGGTGTTTGAGAACCAAGGTAGCACTGTAATACATTTCTGGACAGAGTCCAAAGGAGTCTGTGAGAGCAGTCCCATTAGCACACACTATACATAGGAATAAATACATCATATTGGCTGTTTATTCTCTAGCCAATCCCCTTCTGCCACCCCAGCACCTCATAATCTCTTCATCCAACCATAGTCCTTAAAAACACTTGCGCAACCCAAGTTTTTTGCTTTGCAAGAAGACCCCTCCTTGTGCCTTATTTGGACTTGATTTTCACTCTGTCAGATAGGTTCCTCCTAAACTGGTTCTTACCCATTTTGTATTTAGGATGCACTCTTGTATACCTGAAACTGACCTCACCGATAATGTGTTTTGCAGAATTTCCACCTGAGAATCCATAAGAGGTTGTTGTGTACTGGGCTCTCTGTCAAGTAGATGGGGCTCTCCACACCCATCTAACTCAAGAGTCCTTGTTGTGGACATAGAGTTGTGCCCTTTCCACCTACTGCTGGTTCCAAAACAAATGAGGAACAAACGGGTAGAAAGGGTCGTGCTTTATGCCCTTGCTGTTGAGCTCATTCATTCTTCATTTCCCCTAAATGCTATATTTTGTTGTGATCAGCACCTTGGAGAGGGACCTAGGGGTGAGTTTCAGGACCATGGATAGCGATCCTTAAGCTGAGGTACAAGATACAAGTTGTCTCAGCACTGTCCTGGAACATCAGGAAGATTTTTATAGTCTGCCTTGGACAGTGGATACTGGGGGACAGGAAGCAGTGACAAGGTGTCAGAGGATGGAACTGTGTGTGCCATGTGGATTCCACTGCACCCCTTTAAATACGTTTCTGTCCTCAGGGATGCAGCAAGTCCCCTATGAAGCCTTTGGGACTTTTTAGTTTGAAGGAAAGGCAAGCAAGAGGCAACATGATAGAAGATGGAAAGTGGATAGAAATTTTTTCTGCTGGTCTCATAACATTAAGAACTCAGGACAGTACTTCTTTATGTAGAGCATAGTTAAGCTATGGAGCTGGCTCCCACAGAGGCAGTGATGGCCACCAACTTAGATGGCTTTAAAAGAGGATTGGACCAATTAATGGAGAAGGCTATAAATGGGTGTTAGTGATGGTGATATGCTTTGTCTCTACTGTCAAAGACAGTAATGTTTCTGAATATCAGTTGCTTGAAACCACACGAGAGGAGAGTGTTCTTGTGCTCAAACCTATCTTGTGGGATTCTCACAGACATCTGGTTGGCCACTCTGAGAACAGGATGCTGGACAAGATGGGTCATTGGCCACATCCAGTAGGCTCCTCTTATGTTCTTAGCTGTTCCATCACCAAGTAAGATTTAGCTACCAGTCTAGTCAGCTTCTGCCTGCACGGCGCCCTCTTCTCCTTGCCTCCAGCAGCAAAATGTCTTGGGCCGTCCGTGGCTCAGAGCATCCTTCCCACAAATGCCAGTCTCTCAAAGATGTCTCCTCTCCACACAGGAAGGGCCACAGCACTATGATCAAGGAGCTGAGGGACTCCCTGGCTTCCAAGCCAGGAGCTATTGTGCTCGCTGTGGGCGGAGGTGGGCTGCTCTGTGGGGTGGTGTCTGGTCTGCAAGAGGTGGGCTGGCAGGATGTGCCCATCATTGCTGTGGAGACAAGAGGTGCTGACAGCTTCAACGCAGCCCTCAAAGCAGGACGGCTCGTCACTCTGCCTGACATAACCAGGTGAGTTGTGTGCACTGGAGATGGCAGCAACCCCAGCTTGAAGGAAAGAGCTTCGGTGTTGAGATGAAATGTTCTCCTTCTTTCTTCTCCTCCCTTAAAAAAAATAGAGTTTGGACTCCTGAAAACTTCAGGGTTACCCTGAGCATGCTGGTGCTTCCTTCTTGTTCCCCAGGGTCCCTGTTTTGGCTTCACCTGTTAGCACTCCCCACCTAAGTTTGCCATTAAAGGGACTTCCCCGTCTCACTTCATAGAATCAGAAAGTTTGAAGGGGCCCTGAGGATCATCTAGTCTAGGCCCCTGCAATCCAGGAATATGCAGCTGTCCCGTACAGGGATCGAACCTGCAACCTTGACATTCTCAGCACCATGCTCTAACCAACTGAGCTATCTAAGCTAATCTTCCTCCTCTACCTCCTCCTATTTTTCTAGCTGTGGTACAAAATGTAGACTGATTCCAATAAGCTGCCTTGCTGAAGCAAAGCAGGACCTGGGTCTCTTCAGTGCCTCAATGGAGACCCCCTGGTAACCCTTGCTATACTGTCTAGAGTTCCATCCTGAAAAGGGGTCATTTGTTTGTTTGTTTGTTTGTTTCTAGCCTTCATACCCAACTTTTCAGCCAAAAAGTCTCCCAGAATGTAGAATCACAGTGCTGTAAAGTTGGAAGGGACCACATGGGTCATCTAGTCCAACCTCCTGCAATGCAGGAATCTTTTGCCCAATGTGGGGCTCAAACCCATGACCCTGAGTTTAAGAGTCTCGTGCTCTACCAACTGAGCTATATGACAAACAGTTAAAACGAGCCAGTTCTCTCTGCCCACAAGCTTACAATTAAAACAACAACCACCCACGTCACACAAGGAGAAAGGGGCAGGGTGTGTGGTGGAGAGGGGGCTGGAATCAAACTTGGGCAACAATTCTTGAACAGTTGTTATGAGCAACTGGTGCAGTTCAGGGGCAGGAGTTACCCGATGCAGCTGGTCTTTTAGTGAAGCTGATAGGATAAGCCCCACTTCCCACCTCTCCCACTGAGGCAGCCTGATGGAATGCCTGCCCTCAGTTGGCAGCTATGGGGATTGGAGTCCCAGTGGAGCTGGTCTGTCACATCACAGATGATGATGATGGTGGTGGTGATGGCGATGATTTGTATACCACTCATACCCGTAGGTCTCAGGGTGGTTACAACATAAAATCACAATATAAAAACACAAAACACATAATCAAAACAGAAACAAAAACAACCCAATAACCCCTCACCAACACATTTTTAAAGGACATTGGGTGCCAGTCAACCAAAGAGGAACATTTTTGCCTGGCAGGCACCTAAAGTGGTATAATGAAGGCGCCAGGCGGACGTCCCTGGGGAGAGCATTCCCCAAATGGGGAGCCACTGCAGAGAAGGCCTGTTCTTGTGTTGCCACCCTCTGGACTGCTCGTGGAGGCGGCACATGAGGACGGGTTTTATAAGATGATCTCAGGGTCTGGGAAAAGGTAAAGGTAAAGGGACCCCTGACCATTAGGTCCAGTCGTGTCCGACTCTGGGGTTGCGGTGCTCATCTCACATTACTGGCCGAGGGAGCCGGTGTACAGCTTCCGGGTCATGCGGCCAGCATGACAAAGTCACTTCTGGCGAACCAGAGCAGCGCACGGAAATGCCGTTTACCTTCCCGCCGGAGCAGTACCTATTTATCTACTTGCACTTTGATGTGCTTTCAAACTGCTAGGTTGGCAGGAGCAGGGACCGAGCAACGGGAGCTCACCCCATCGCAGGGATTCGAACTGCTGACCTTGTGATCAGCAAGCCCTAGGCTCTGTGGTTTAACCCACAGCGCCACCTGGGTCCCTCAGGGACTGGGTAGTTTTTATTAAAGTTTTTTTGTGATACAATAGTAAAGGTAAAGGGTAAAGGGACCCCTGACCATTAGGTCCAGTCGCGGACGACTCTGGGGTTGCAGCGCTTATATCGCTTTATTGGCCGAGGGAGCCGACGTACAGCTTCTGGGTCATGTGGCCAGCATGACTAAGCCGCTTCTGGCGAACCAGAGCAGCGCACGGAAACACCGTTTACCTTCCCACCGGAGCAGTACCTATTTATCTACTTGTACTTTGACGTGCTTTCGAACTGCTATGTTGGCAGGAGCAGGGACCGAGCAACATACATACAAACAAATAAACAAGGGAAAGTCCATATTGCGTCTCCACTTTTAATTCATAGTCTCTCCCCTTTACAGACTAACTCATGACTCCTACCCTCCCGCCTTCCTTGGGTATGGGTGCAAACTTACCTTGCTCTTTACTGTCCATTCTGCAGTGTGGCCATGTGCCTGGGAGCCAAGACAGTGGCACAGAGGGCTCTGGATTGTGCCCGTGAGTGTTGCATCATCTCTCATGTGCTAGATGATGTGGAAGCGGTGAAAGCCGTTGAGCAGTTCCTGGGTGAGTTTTCAAGGGTGTTGCAGACAGTGATTTCCCCCCTGTGGTTCTGATGAAAATTGCCACCCCCAAACAATTAATATTAACTTTATTTTATTTTTAAATCACTGACCACACTTGCATGCTCCACATTTAATGCAATGTTAACCCTGAAACACTGGAAGCATAGAGCTGTGGTGAAGGCAGGCAAGTGGTAGGCAGACAGCTCCCTCTAGTGGCTTGTAGGAGCTCTCATTTTATACCACATCAGAGAATCTGTCAGTAGAGATCAGAGAGATAATTCAATTCGTAGGTTCCCAAACATTTTCGGGCCACTGTCCCAAAAAGGCATTATTCAGAACAGAATGAGTGGATGTAACAATAAATAAAACCAACTAACAGATTCTCCTGGGATTTGGGATCAGGGCAGCTGGTCAGGAGCTGCTGCTGCTATTTATTTGGTTTTTCAGATTAAAATTTTACAGTCACATATCCAACATACAACACAGAAACAAGATTCCAAGGAATCTCCTGGACTTCCCTCCTCCCCTTTGTGAATCCTATTGTTAATCATTTCCTCCTTCGTCTTTTATGATAATCCAAATCTTTTACCTCTCTATTGTGTCCAAAATTCACCATTAAACTACATGTGATATTCCAATCCTACTAACAATTTTAACTGTTTACGATGGTTTTTAAGATAAATTATAAATTTTCCCCATTCCTTATTAAAAATTTGGTCTTCCTGGTTTCTGATTCTTCCAGTCATTTTAGCCATTTCGGCATAGTCCATCAACTTCATCTGCTATTCTTCTCTGGTTGGAACTTTATCTTCTTTCCATCTCTGGGCCAATAACATCCATGCAGCTGTGGTCGTATACATAAATACCCTTTTCTGCTCCCTTGGGATTTCAGCACCTAGGATTCCTAAAAGGAAGGCTTCGGGGTTTTTTTTAAAGAAAAGGCTATTTTAAACATTTTTTCCAACTCATTATATATCATTTCCCAAAATTCTTACATTTCCACCACATATGCTAAAAGGTGCCTTCTTTTTCCTTACTCTTCCAGCATACATTCGACCTGGTTTTATACATTTTTGCTAATTTACTGGGAGTTAAATGCCAACGATACATCATTTTCACTTACTCCCTTATTTCTCACCCCTTTCCAGATGACGAGCGCATGTTGGTGGAGCCTTCCTGTGCTGCCACCCTGGCTTTCCTCTACTCAGGCTACCTCCAGCAGCTGCAGGAAGAGGGGCGGCTGAGCCGGCAACTGGACTCCATTGTTGTTATCGTCTGCGGTGGGAGTGCCATCCATGCGGAGGAGCTCCGGGCCTTGAAGAATCAGCTGGGGATGAAGTGAAGGAGGGCAACTCTTGACATGCTGGCAAATGAACATATCGCTGGCCAGGATATTTTTTAGTGTGCTTAGAGCAGGGGTGGGGAAGCTTTTCCAGCCTGAGGGTCACCTTTCCTTCTGGGCAGCCTCCCAGGGGCCACATGGCAGTGGTGGGGGGGCAGAGTCAAAATCGGGGAGAGCAAGGGATGCAAACATTCCCTTTGCACAGCGGGCTATTTTCTACACACACACGCATTTCTATCCTCCATCCATCAAGGCAGGCAAAAGGCATTATTAGTGCTCAAATGCATTTTCCACCCATGCCCAGTATATTGGGTGGTGTTCTTCCCTCTCCCAGAGCTACAATCCCCAGAGTTCCCTGTGAAGCGGGATTTGTTTGTACAACCACACAAAGCAACAGGGGTCTTCTCACAATTCTTGGCATCCTTAACGAACTACAGTTCCCATTATTATTTAGGGGCGGCGAAGCCCTGACTGTTTAAAGCAGTATGGTCCTGCCATTATATGTATAGTGCAGACAAGCCTCTTGGGCTTGCTGATAGGAAGGTTGGCGGTTCGAATCCACACGACAGGGTGAGCTCCCGTTGCTCGGTCCCAGCTCCTGCCAACCTAGCAATAAGAAAGCATGCCGGTGCAAGTAGATAAATAGGTACCACTGCAGCGGGAAGGTAAAGGGCGTTTCCGTGCGCTCTGGCACTTGTCACGGTCCTCTGTGTGCCAGTAGTGGTTTAGTCATGCTGGCCACATGACCTGGGAAGCTGCCTGTGGACAAAAGCCGGCTCCCTCGTCCTGAAAGCAAGATGAGTGCCGCAACACCATAGTCGCCTTTGAGTGGACTTGCCCGTCCAGGGGTCTTTTACCTTTACCTTTAGTGCAGACTCTTGAGAGGCAAAATGTACAAGCACCATTCTTTTCAATTCTGTGTGTAGGTGAGAAACCAGCCAGCTCCCCTCTTTCAGCGTTGTAAGTCCCCCACTACCTACCCCACCATAAATCTTCCTGAGGATGCCCACGAATGACCCGAAATGGCAGATATTGGCTAAACGTTGGGAGAGGCTTCCTTAACAGTAGGAACTGTGCAGTAGTGTAATAGCCTGCCTCAAGAGCAGGGGTCAGCAAACTTTTTCAGCAGGGGGCCAGTCCACGTCCCTCAGAGCTTGTGGGGGGCCAGACTATATTTTGAGGGGGGGGGGATGAACGGATTCCTATGCCCCACAAATAACCCAGAGATGCATTTTAAATAAAAGGACACATTCTACTCATGTAAAAACATGCTGATTCCTGGACCGTCTGCAGGCCAGATTGAGAAGGCGATTGGTCCGGATCTGGCCCCTGGGCCTTAGTTTGCCTATCCATGCTCAAGAGGCTGGGAAGCAATCTGTTAGAGTTGCTGTTGTGGATTCTTGCGTCACAGACCCTGCATTGGGCTGTTATGTGTGTGGACCAGCTGACCACAGGGATCCCTTTCATCGCGACAATTATTTCATAAGTATATGATTCCAGTGACTTACCTCGCAGGGTTGGGGTGAGGATGAAGAAGGTGGCCAGATGTAGAAACCATTGCTGCAAATAAAAGCCAGCTACTTCTAATTTGTCCTGCGTGTGACTTTTTTATTGGATCCTTTCAGACTGCATGAATGTGGCACGGTGGGGAGATTTGTCAAAATTTGCCAAAGCTCCCTGCAAATTGTTGTTGTTGTTGTTGTTGTTGTTGTTGTTGTTAGAATTTATATACCATCCTATACCTGGAGGTCTCAGAACAGTTCACAGAACAAAATCAAAATATGAAAGCACAAAATATATAATAAAAATAAAAATAACAACCCAATAACCCAAGCTGCTACTACCACTATCCTTATCAGGGCCGGCTCAACTATTAGGCAAAGTGAGGCATTAGCCTCAGGCAGCATATCCTGGTGGGCAGGGGACGGCAGTCCTCTGTTCCTCCTCAACCCCTTGCCCATTCTCTTCCATTGTGTGTGCCTTGCAACCCCTAAGCTAGCCTGCTGCCCTCAGGCATAGAGGTGAATGGTGATCTCCCATTGCCAGTGCTGGAGTCTGAGTCAGCTTCCAGTCCAGTGAATTGTGTGCCTCAGGCAGCAAAACATCTTAGGCCATCCCTTAGCACTACTATCTCTACTGTAACACATTAGAGCAGTGATGGCTAACCTTGACACTCCAGATGTTTTGGAACTACAACTCCCATCATCCCTAGCTAACATGACCAGTGGTCAGGGATGATGGGAGTTGTAGTCCCAAAACATCTGGAGTGTCAAGGTTAGCCATCACTGGGGGTTTTCATCCAGGCAGCTGTGCTAACTTTCTGCTTGAAAATGCCAAGGTTACATTTTTGATCCTCGTATGGGGCAGCTACATAGTCCTGTGTTGCAAGGGGTTGGACTAGATGATGCTCAGGGTCCCTTCCAACTCTACAATTCTGTGATTCTAATAATTCCCTGGCTATGCTAGCTTCCTATTTCAAGGGCTTCCCTTAAGGGAAGGGCTGTGGCACATTAGCAGAGCATCTGCTTTGCATGCAGAAACCCCCAAATTCAATCCGCAGCATCTCCTGTCTGAAAAACCTGGAGAGCTCCTGCCGGTCAGAGTAGACAATACTGAGCTAGATGAATCTGTGGCCTGGCTCAGTATAAGGCAGCTTCCAAAGGAAGCTTAGTGTCGGAGCTTCTCTGCTTTGCATGCAGAAGTTCCCATTCCCGGCATCTCCAGGTAGAACTGACACTCCCTGCCTGAAACTGCCTCTGCCAGTCAGTGTAGACAGTACTGAGCCGGATGGACCAACTCAGGAAAAGGCATCTCCCTGTGTTTCTGTGTTGATTAATTCTTCCCCTCGCTGTCTTTCATGGGGGAATTCACCCCTACACCTGCACAATTTTGCTGAGCCTATAAGGTGCCCCTTATTAGGAACCCCTGAAAAGCCTCTCGGATTGAAGCATCAGGGTTCCCCATTGTTCCAAGGAAAGCTCAGTCGGCTCCTCCCCCCCGCCCCCCTTGCCGTTCCGGATCTTTGCCTCCCCTGGATGAATCACAGCTTGCTCACTCTCACCTGTTTGCAAGCCCTCCATTGTGTAGGGGTGTGAAACTGATCTCCGCGCAGCAGCTGCGTCCTGTCGCATTTGGTGCAGAGCTCGTGGGGTGGCGGGCGGGTGTTGTTCCTCGTTGCGCCACGCTTGGCCAGGCAGATGTCATTTTCACACAGGCTAGCAGGGAAAAGCACACAAAGTGCACGTGTGTGTTTGCGTGGGACAAGGGAGAAAGAACGTGCTGCATCCAGGGGTCAATCAGTCCATTTCGATTTCTCTCCGCCTCCTATTTCACCAGCCTTAAATTCAGTTCTCCACATTTGCACATTAGGTTGCAAATTTCTCTCTCTCTCTCTCTCTCTCTCTCTCTCTCTCTCTCTCTCTTTAAAAAAAGGCCTCGTGGAAATACATCAAGCTTTTAGTGCAAATTTCTCCTGATAGTTGCGTTTGTATGTGTAATGTTGCCGAATATGCACTTTCTTTCTTTTTTTTTGCAAGGCAATTGCCCCCCTAAAATAATGACAACAAGGATAACAGCAGCAACAGCAACAACTCACCCTTCACCCTAAGGTCCCAGTAATTACACCAATAATGACAAAATGATGAAAACACAGCTGCCAGTTTGTTCCCAGCCCCAGGCCTCAGCTACATTGGCAAAGAAAAAACACTTTACATGCATTGTATAAGCATTCTAACACTGTGACACCAGATGGCACTGTGGAGTTCCGTTTTTGCCAACCCGATTTCTCATACATAGTTTGCAACACGCTTCATTGATGTGTCTAGATGCAGCCCTTGTTCAAGGTGCTCACATTGTTAGTGTTTAAAGCCCCAAACCACTCAGGCCCCTAATATCTGAAAGACCCCCCTCCTTCCCTTAAAGACCCTCTCAAGTGCTGAGTTCAGCATTTCTCTAATGAAAATAGGGACGTCCCATTCCATAATGATAAATTACTATTTGTACCCCACCCCTCTGACTGGGTTGCCCCAGCCGCTCTGGGCAGCTTCCAATATACAGTGGTAACTCGGGTTACAAACGCTTCGGGTTACAAACTCCGCTAACCTGGAAGTAGTTACTCCGGGTTGCAAACTTTGCCCCAGGATGAGAATGGAAATTGCGCGCCAGCGGCGTCGCGGCAGTGGGAGGCCCCATTAGTGAAAAAGCGCCTCAGGTTAAGAATGGTTTCTGGTTAAGAACGGTCCTCCGGAACGAATTAAGTTCGTAACCCAAGGTACCACTGTACATTAAAACATAATAATACATTAAACATTAAAAAAAACACTTCCCTATACAGAATAAAAAAATAAAAACAGAATAAAATAATAATAATAATAATAATAATAATAATAATAATAATAATAATACTTCCCTATACAGGATTGCCTTCAGACGGCTTGGGGGTTGGATAACTCCATAGCCTCCAGCATTTCTCCAATGAAAATAGGGACATCCTCAGGAAAAGTGGGACATTCCAGGATCAAATCAGAAACTGGGACGGCTTCTCTAAATCAGGGACGTCCCTGGAAAATAGGGGCACTTGGAGGGTCTGTTAGGGTGAAGAGCAATGTGCGTTTATATGTGTGTGTTTAAAGCAACTTACAATGACAGAAATAAGATGGGACCAAAAATATACACTTCAAGTGTCAAAGGGGTTCATCTTCAGCACTAGCTGAAATGTCTGTTTCCCCTAATATTTGCGTTCATGTGCACACTTTGTTCTCAAAGCGTGTGCTGCGCTATACTGGTGTGGCAGGAGAGGAGAGCAAGTGCAGCTGGAAGATTCAAGGACAGTGAAAGAAACATATAAACATTTCAGTGCAGTATAATATAGAATCAAGTGTTTTACACACACACACACACACACACACAGTACTTTTCCGTGTATTAGACGAGGATTTTTTATTTTAAAATTATGTTAAAAAATGGGGGTTGTCTTATACAGTACACACACACACACACACACACACACACAACCAGAAACAGTATCCACGCCTCTCTTCAAGAGCATTGGCTATTCTCCTGCAGTTCTCCATACATATTGTTGTCAACAGGGATTTTAAGCTCTGACAAATATGAAAGAGCAGAAAAGAGAAAGGCTTCTTGTGTTGATGAGGAGATGAGAGTGTGTCTGTCTCCAGTTAGACCTAATATAAATGAGATTAACTGGGAAAAGCAAGTTCACGCCTCCCATTGAGTTTCTGTAGATACTTAAGGTACATGTGTAAGAGGCCCGTTTATAATTATATTTTGGGAATGATTCGTGCTCTTCGTTGTTGTATACTTTCTGGATGTCCCATGAGTATATTATAATGTTGTTGTGTTCTGTGTTATAAACCAAGCACTGCTAGTTGTTGTTTCGTTTGGTTTTCTAATATATTTCTTATCAATAAAAAAAAAATCGGTGTGGCACAAGCAAACTTTTGTCCTGAAAGTGTGACCCAGAGGGATAGAAAAAAAAGAGAACAACTGCCCTACTTACAGTGTTTGCAATTTTGTACACATTACTTTGTTAGAGAACTGGATTTCAAAATTCAGGGAAGTTTGAATTTTGTTATTTCGTTTTGCCTGCTGCTCCCCCAATCCAGCTCAAGCCCTGATCCACCCCGCTCTGATCTAGGATGATCTAGGGTAAACCTGACCTAGATCAGAGCCCCAAACTGAATCAGGAGCCTTGCACAGTCTTTAATTAAGGTTTAAAATTCTAATAAAACCTGTGGTGGGCAGGAGGTGGAGAGAAACCGGAGACTCAAGCAGGCTCCCTGCCTGCATCTCCTTCTCCCCTGCTCTCTTCTGCCCACTGTTTTGCCAGCCCCACGTTGCCCCCAGGTAGCTCCGAGCCAACCCACGACAATTCAGGGCTGCTTCAACCTGCTCCAAGTCAAACCAAATCGGCCCATTTCAGTTCAGGATCTGGGATTCAGCCAGAGTGCCGGTGCACAGCCCTAGGTGAATATTATGTAAACAGCGACAATGGATCTGCTACCAGATGCAGATAAGAAAGGGTGGCTCTTGGTGATGTCAAAGATCAAGGGGCAAAAGGGGCAAATTCTCTGCCAGGGAGAATTTGGATGGGGGAGTTGAGGGAACTGAGTTGAAGAAAACTCAGCAGACAACAGTAGCGGAGGTGGTCCATGCAGTGCTTTCCAAATGAGCCCGCCTTCCTATTTACTTAATGAAATTTCTATTTACATTTATTTCTATTTATTTAAATTGATGCGCTGTCCCAGCGGTTCTGCCAACCCCCCTGGCTCATGCACTGGTGCGAATATTATTATTGTTTATCCCCATCAATATTTATCCACAGTCAGATTGTTTTGACTGCAACTCTGCGCTTTAATTAGCAAGCGCGCCTTCTCGGGCTTGTTTCTTTGCTACTGTCTTCATGCATTATTGTCATAATTACTTTTAATTACGGCCCGTCCTCCGTCGCCGCCGGCTGTTGCGTTCGGCGCTGGGTCGTAAGGGAAGCACTCCAAACCCACACGCCTGCTTAGAACAGCGACGGAAAGCAAGAAATCTTCCTTCTGCCAGGCATACACTCCCTGTTTAGAGCTGTGAGATGGACGGGCTGGCAGCTCATTTTAAACATTGGGTTTGAAACACAGTATTGTAGTCCGTCTTTCTTCTAGTGCTCAAGACTGCTCGCAATAATAAAAAAATCACAGGTAAGGAACTTTCTTCAGCCCAAGAGTCACATTCCTTCTGGGACAACCTTCCATGGACCACATGCCAGCAGTGGGTGGGGCCAGAGGCAAAAGTAGGTGGAGCAACACATGTAAATGTTACCTTTGCACAGTATTTTTGTCTTATTCATTGGACGTCAGGGACTGGCTGGATGAGGAGTGGCCTGGGGAGAGGGGGCAAGGCTAGGGGAAAGGTGTGGCCTGCAGATAGTGTGAGTATCAGTGGTGCTGTTATGGTTACCATGTTGAACTAGGACAGGGGTCAGCAACCTTTTTCAGCCGTGGGCCGGTCCACCGTCCCTCAGAGCATGTGGTGGGCCGGACTATTTTTTTTGGGGGGGGGGGAGGAATGAACAAATTCCTATGCCCCACAAATAACCCAGAGATGCATTTAAAATAAAAGGACACATTCTACTCATGTAAAAACACGCTGATTCCAGAACCATCCGCGGGCCGGAATGAGAAGGCGATTGGGCCGCATCCGGCCCACGGGCCTTAGGTTGCCTACCCCTGAACTAGGACCAGGGTTCAAATCGCCACTTGGCCATGGAGTTCCCTGTGTGTCACAGCCTGTCAGCCTGATCTACCCTGGAAGCAGTGTCTGGTCAGAAATGGGGGGGGGGAATGTCCTGGAAAATCCAGATGTATGGCAAGCCATGTTGGCAGTGTTGCTTTTTCCTGATATTCCTAAAATATATAAAAAACGGCAATTTGGGGGGGGGTTTGCAAAGAAATCTCAACAACTTTGGGCAAAACTAGAAAAAGCTCAATAACTTTATCCCCCCCAACCCCCCCATCTCAACAACTTTGGCACCCCAAAAAAGAAAAAGAAAAGAAAAGAATGCTCCACAGCTTTCGTGTCCTGATTTTCACTTTTTGAAATATGGCAGTGCTAGCAGGTGAAGGCCGTGTCCTTGGAGGAGAGATATAAAGACAAAAATAAACACTAATTGATAATTAGATGTGCCAGACCAGGGGGAAGATGCTAAATAAAGGGAGAGGTGGTCTCTAAGCTATGTGCACCCAGGGTTATAAAGCAGGTGTGGGCAACCTATGGCACTCTGGGTGCATGCAGGCCTTTGTCCTAATGTCATGCAAGTGGCAAGGAGGGAGAACGAGTATCAGAGAGAGAAAAAGAGGGTTCCCTGCCCATTTTGGGGTTTTGTCTTGACCAACCACCAATGGGTGGCCCCTGTCAAATTACCCACAAATGAAACCCCCCCCCACACACTTTAAAGACTAAAACCACCACCTTGAATTGGGCCTGGAAGCAAACTGCCAACCAGCGCAGCCACTGCTTTTGTGGTGAAATATAACCTTGCCCTGTATGTTCTTCCTTCATTCCATACTAGCGGCAGCTTCCAAGCAGTCTCCAAGGGCAGCCCTGCTTGAAGTGCATTGCAGTGGTCAATCCGAGACGATGAAAGTGGCTGCAAGAAACGTGCAGGAGACATTGCCTCGGCATCAGACTGAAAGGAGAAGGAGCTGCTCTGAGTTAGCATTATTTTTCGAAGCATCCCGGGATCCAGGAGCGCCCTTACAAGCTACGGGCCTGCTCCAATGGGCCAGAAGTTACTGCCCTGTATTGTGAACCAAGAAAGGATCAATGGGCCAGCCAATCCCCTCCCAAGAAAGCCAAAGGCACAGGTGTTAGTCTCCATGTGCTGACAATAGCCTTTCTATGGGTGATCTTGGGAGAACGGCAAAGTCCCATCCAGGGACATTTCCCCCCTGCCTCTTTGGGTTTTTCTTTTCTTTTCTTTTCTTTGGTTCTTGATGAATTGCAGTGGCCAAACCACCCCAGGAGATGTTTTCAGGAAGATGGAATCTCATAAATCAAAACTCTGGGCAATTCCACCCCCAGTTCCTAAAAAAAGAAAAAGGCACTCCCAAGAAGTGTTGGGGGCTGCTGAACCCTATTACTCGAACTCCATTAATTATAAAGCAGTCAGCCGAACACAGTCTGGACCATTTTTTATCTTAAGTCTCAAAACTGATTACTTTCCGCCTTCCGCCACCCCTTCACCTTCGAAAGAATAAAGCAACACCAGACTTAGAAAAGGGAAAGAGTTGCCAAGGGGAGGGGAGCACAGATCTTCGCGATTGGGTGAAAGCATGTGACAAAGTCTTTTGGGACTGTACCATTTCAGAATGCAGGGGGGTGGGACGAGATTCCAGGTTTGATTGCTTCCCTCCACCCCTGTGTCAAAAACTCATTGTATATGGGAAAACTAGGGTGTCAGGAGGACAGCTAGGCACAGGAACTTTAACCCCTGAATTGCTAGCTTTCAAATGGAAGGGTAGCTTTTGATGTAGGGGTAGTAGTGTAGCAGCAATTTCAGAAGTGCAGCCTTCATGATAGTCACAGCAAACATCTGCTTCTAATATATTACAATATTCTAAGATGATACAATAATAATAATAATTAGGGATGTGTTGCAATGTTCAGTGCAGATATTGAGGTGTTGCCTTTCAGCTAGATCTACTATTTTCTACGTGTGTAATAATAATAATAATAATAATAATAATAATAATAATAATGGCGATAAAAGATTAAACATTAAAAACTTCCCTAAACAGGGCTACCTTCAGATGTCTTCTAAAAGTCAGATATTGTTTATTTCCTTGACATCTGATGGGAGGGCGTTCCACAGGGCGGGCGCCACTACCGAGAAGGCGTACATGGGCAAATGATTCAGAGTGCTCCAATATCTTATATTGGAGGGACTTAAATTGTGTTTTCCATGACGTTCCATTGTACGAAACAGAACTTGCACACCATTCTCTTGAAACCGAAGCGCCTTGTGCTTTTCGGTGTTCCTAAATGCTTAGCTTTGGAGCATACAGAACGACTCAGTGTTCTTCCAGTGTACCTTCTCCAGAGTGACCCTAGGAGCCGATCCTCAATGGCTGACTCACCTCCTTTCAACCTGATTGGCCAGTCAGCACAAAGGGTGGGAAAATTTCTTCTCAGTGGCTAACCCCGCCCCCCCTATACGTCTTCAGAATCTGTAGCTTCACAATAAACAAGTCTTGGTTTCCTCAGTTTTTGACCAACACTGCAACCCAGGGGTTGCCAGCATTGTCATTATTATTATTAATTAAATTTGTATACTGTCCTTCATACATGTTCCATCCCTGTATGGGACTGCTGCATATTCCTGCATTGCAAGGGGTTGGGTCAAATGATCCTCAGGATCCCTTCCAACTCTACAATTCTATCTCAGGGCATTTCCCAGCACGGCACTTGTGAATCTCAAGGCGCCCTTGAGGTCTTCCCTTGGTGCCCACAAAGCCATCAGTCCTCCTCCCCACTCACTGCCCCTTTCGTGGTGAGGTGGTGAGGGCAGTTAACCTTTTCCCCCTTGAACGGTCCATTGAGCTGAAGAAGGAAGTTGAAAGAGTGCCGCTCTTTCCCACTTCCTCTTTCAGCTCTATGTGCTTTCCAAGACCCTGATTAATTCTACTGGATCTGACTTTTACACAGACCCCACATAGAAAAGTGAAGCTTGTATACCGGCCTGTTCTCACTTTCTTGGGGTGGAGTAGCAGAATCAAGGCTGGCGACCCCTGCTGTAACCCAGCCTTTCATAACCTAGTGTCCTCCAGATATTTTGGACTACAACTCCAGTCAGCCCATCACAGCTGTTGCAGAAGGCTGCTCTAGCCACTACACCATGCTGTCTTCCATTCGAACCGGACAGCGCTGACTGAGCTAGACTGATGGCTTAGGCCCAGTAAAAAGCAGCTTTTCTTAGGGACAGAGTTAATATTCAAAACAGCAGCCAGGTTTTCATAAACCCAGTGGTTTACAATGCCACAGAGTGGGTTGGGAAGTTAACATTCCAGTCAGGAGACTGATTTTCCGATAATCCACTTAGGGAAAAGCAATTTGGTCTGTTTATTTCTTTTTACTGCAAGAGAGGAAACTGAGAGGTTAGCGCTCTGGAATGGTCATTTTTAATCTGTGATGTGTTAATGTATTTTAATGCTTGCTGGAAGCCGCCCAGAGTGGCTGGGGAGACCAAGCCAGATGGGCGGGGTATAAATAATAAATTTATTATTATTATTATTATTATTATTATTATTATTATTATTATTATTACTATACATTTTCCATATGAGTTGGGGGCTGCTGTCCACCCTAGGTCTCATTCCTCTCTCTGGAAAAACAGAAGGAACATCAGCACATCATTCCTAGAAGCTTCCCTGCCACAGGAATAAAGGAAACTGTGTTACACAGCGCCAGATCCTTGATACTTGATATCTCAGTATTGCCTACACTGACTGACAGCAGCTGTCCAGAATTTAAGGGAAATCATCTTTCTCAGCCCTAGTGTCAGGAGCAAGCCAGCAGTAAATCACACAGAGTAAGTGAAGTTAACTCTTTATTAGAAGAAACAAGGTCTCTCAGTTGTGCCAGGCCTATCGAGCACAACAACTCTCAGCAGATCTTGCCCCATGAGGCAGTTGTGGAGGCTGAAGGTCCCCACCTTCCCATAGCTGCCTATGTCTGTTCCTCTCCCAGATCCTTCCCAAGCAATCTGAGACTATGCTGGCATGTCTGTCTTTGCTCCTCTCACTTCAAAGCTCCCCTAGTCCTAGGAGACCAGGGGAGAAAGGAGCTTGTTGCAACAGGAGGGGGAGACACCCTGACTTCTTTAACAGCCTGACTTAACTCTGCCTCTTGGCCTCTCTCCTCCCCTGCGTCAGTTTCTGATTCTGGACTTCTCCTTGCCACACCTAGCTGGGGATTTATGTAGTCATTTATTTGATATATATATTTAAAATCCAGCCTTTCTCCCAAGTTGGGATTCAAGGCAGCTTCTAACGTTTAAAAATAGGAGAGGCAGTGTGGGTGTAGTGGTTAGAGCACTGAATTAAGGCCTGGGAGAGAGCAGGGTTCACATCCCTCCACTCAGCCATGAAGCTCACTGGCTGTGGGCTTGGGCCAGTCAGGCAAAAAATAACACTCAATGAGGTTGTGAAGGAGGACTGGTGAGGGGTTGTGGCCTGGCAAGAGAAGGTGTGGCCAGGTGAGAGTTTCAAGGGCCTGATCCAGCTCCTGGGACTGAGATCCCCCATTTCTATCATAGATATGTACCGTACCTTACAGCAAATATTCATCTCAGGCTCCACTTCAGGATTGTTGCTTCTTCTTCTTCTTGTTGTTGTTGTTGTTGTGCGGAGGTCATATCTCTGGCCTCGTGCAAAGAGAAGTCAGGCAGCACAATGATGTGGGTTCTGTTTGCTTTACCTACTGATCTGAAATACTGTAGCAATGTTCCTTTAAAGCCATTTTCTGCGAGCCAACTGTTGCTCCACCTCAGCCAGAAAAACGCATTGGCTCAACCCTAGCGGGGGCCACAACCCCTGCTCAGACCTAAGACAGAGGTTTCCAAAATGTGTGCCTTGGTCGCATGCTTCCAACCTCCCCACAAGCCCTTTCCATTGGGACCTTCTGCGTTTCAAAGCAGATGTTCTGCCACTGAGCTATGGACCTTCCACTCATCCTAGATGAGAACCAAGCATCTCACCCAGCATCCTGCTCTCACAGCGGCCAACAGGGTATTGACAGGAAGGCATGTAGTTTAACTACACATGATGGCTGTATATTAACTCCAGGAAGGATCAGGGGCAACAGAGGTAGCCAGTTTGCTATTATTACTGTACAAAGCCCCTAACAGCTTGGGACCAGTTTACCTGCAAGATCACCTTACCCCATACAATGTCTTCTCAATTGCTTCGATCTGCAGAACGGGCACTGCTGCAGGTGCCATGTAATACTCCTTTTCAGGTTTGTAAGAAATTGATCCCCCCCCCCCCGGTGTGGCAGTACTGACCCTTTGGAACTCCCTGCCTATTGACGCCATGCAAGTACCTTCACTGTACTCTTTTCACCATCTGCCAAAAACATTGGTTTGTTTCGGGAAGCTATCCAGACACGCAGAACAATCAAGCTTATTGTTGATTTTAATTACTTTTGAATGTTTTAAATAACTGTTTTAACTGGGGTTTTGTTTTTATAAAAAAAATATAATTTCATTGTTTTATTCCTGAGGGGTTTTTTCTTCCTTTCCCCCCCAGTAGAACATTATATAATTTTTTATGAAATAAATAAATAAAATCTTGTCTCTGAATACCAGTTGCTAGGGATCATGAACTGGAAACTGTGTTTCAGGGGTTGGACTAGATGACTCTTGGGGTCCCTTCAATTCTGTGATTCTGTCACCCTCAAGTCCGGCTTGAGGGTTTCCCAGAGGCATCTGGTTGGCCTCTCTGAGAAGAGGATGTGGAATTAGCTTTGTTCTGGCGTTTGCCAAACCCCACCCACCTGCCTGGGTGCGGGTGGCGCTGTGGGTTAAACCACAGAGCCTAGGGCTTGCCGATCAGAAGGTCGGCGGTTCGAATCCCCGCGACGGGGTTAGCTCCCGTTGCTCGGTCCCTGCTCCTGCCAACCTAGCAGTTTGAAAGCACGTCAAAGTGCAAGTAGATCAATAGGTACCGCTGCAGCGGGAAGGTAAACGGCGTTTCCGTGCGCTGCTCTGGTTCGCCAGAAGTGGCTTAGTCATGCTGTCCACATGACCCGGAAGCTGTACGCCGGCTCTCAGCCAATAAAGCGAGATGAGCGCCGCAACCCCAGAGTCGATCACGACTGGACCTAATGGTCAGGGGTCCCTTTACCTTAACCCACCTGCCTTCCTATTTATTTCCAGCCTAGGGGGGTTGGGATTGTCTGCCAGCTTCCTCCTTCTTAGCCTCCGTGTTGCCTTCCATAGAACTTGTCAGGAAACAGGGTGGGAGCAAAACTGCAGATATTTGCTTCGGTGGACCAGCCTCCACACTTACATAAGGAAGTCTGAGCTAAGCAGGCATCTTGTTTCAAAGGCCCTGTGTCAGCCTTGGAAAGCATAATTCAAAACAACCATGTTGCATTTCATTTTTTTCCAAGCTGTTATACAAGTCTCGGCTTATCCTCCCATTGCTGGTCTCTCTTTCTCCCGCCCACCTTTCCCTCCATCCTCTTCCTGGGGAAGAGAAGTGACAGTCACAACATCTATTATCACCACTGAGCTGGTAACTTGCTGATCACTGTGTAAGATTAAAAACTGAAGGCTGCCCAAAGAACAGAATACACTGCATCTGGAACGAACAAAGAGGACACATATTTGCACTCCAGCGCACACATCTTTGCAACTCACTGCTGTAAGACACAGTAACGGCTCACGGTATAAGCGCCGCGGTGTATATGCATAGTGCCTTCTTAAATAATAATAATCATGATGTTATTTTTTAATTAAGTATACACGGTGCCTTTTTAAATGCCTCTTAACATTCTGCATCCTGGAAGTTCAAATTCTGCTCCAAGAAAAACTGAATTCTGCAAGATGTATAAATGACACAAACAGAGAAAATGTACAGGATGTTTCTCATTTTGCCCATTAATTATTATTATTTTTGCTGGTATTTGAGGGGGAAAGTAATGAGTTGCACTGGGTGGTGAACCCTTCAAGCTGCCCTGAGATCTATAGGTATAGGGCAGTATAAAAATTTAAAATAATAATAATAATAATTAGTGCTTTTTTTAGGGAGAAAAAGATGCCATGAAGTTACTGCAACCATGAAGTTGTTGCAGTAAGTGCCACACTTTGAACATTTAGGGGTGGGGAGGTGCCAATACTGTGTACCCAGAAAAAAGCACCGACTATTATGATCATTTATTTAATTTGTATACATCCCTTTACCTGTAGATCTCAGGGTGCTCCACACCATAAAACCGCAGTATAAAAAACACAAGATACTTTTGATCCCACAGACTTGTGCAAAAGCACAATCAAATTAACAATTGCCCAACTTGTGCTTTTGCCCACTTCGTGACGGGAGGGCGAGTGTTTCATTTTTAACCATGTAATTATTTGCATACATGCAAACATGCCCTGACGGTACTTAATGGGCATGACAGGCTCAACAAATATGAGACAAAGAGCAAGAGGGGAATGCCTTCTGGGCCAAAGTTGCTCTCAGATACAAAATCAAATGTGGATGAGTGTGGGTTACTAATTTGAAGGGTGGGGGAGTGGATTAACAGCTAAATAGCCCTCAAATGTGGATGAGCTGTTGGGACTTACATTTGAGTAAATGCCTGAGATTAAGGCACTTCCTAGAAAGTGGGACTACCATAAGAACATCAGAAGAGCCTACTAGATCAGGCCAATCTAGTCCAGCATCCTGTTCTCACCATGACCACCCAGATGCCCATGGGAAACCAGCAAGCAGGACCCAAGCAAAAAGGACCCCCCCCCTCCTGCAGTTTCTGGCAACTGGTATTCAGAAGCATAGCCGTGATGGCCAGTAGCCACTGATCAGCTGTTATCCTCTTGCTAAGACAAGTATCTTACAGCAAAAGCCTCCCAAATGTGGAGCTTGTCTGTTCAGGGGGACTCCAGTGTGAAATGACTGAACTAGAATTTGTTGGCAAGGTTGAAGCTATCTGTTTAGGACTCATTCAGGAGCAGGGCTTTCACTCAAAACACTCCAAAGGTTAAAATAACATACCCAAAGTAGGAAGATCATTTATTTTCATTGCACTTATCTGGGATACATGTGTGTTTCGCATAGAAACATTGCAGACTGTATACCTCTTGTTGGGTCTGAGGCCTTAATGGCCTGCCAATTTACACACACACACACACACACACACACACACACACACACACACACACACTGCCCCCTTTCTCATGTATATCTGAGCCGACTGAGGACACGCCAAGCATCTGACGAGATGGACTCTGGTCCATGAAAGCATCTGCCACAGTAAATCGGCCCGTCTTCAAGACGGCACAACACATTTTCTGGCATCTTATCTATCACCATTCCTTTCATCACTGTTCTTCAGGGCTGTGCACACCACCGCTTGTGTAGCTAAAACAGACGTCCCTATTTCCATGGGAGAAATGTTGGACGGTATGTAAATGCACATTATGTAGCTAAAACCCGCACACAGGTTGAATGTTATCAAGATGGTATGGGGGGGATTTCAAATTTTGCAGAAGTATATCTCTCCCCCCCCCCAACAGGGGAAAATAAACTATCAAATCAGCTCAATAGGAGCAGAACATGCTTGCTACTTAGGGAATACTGGTGTGTTGTTTTTTTTGGGGGGGGCAGAAAACCAGGGAGGAAGATAATGGATTATCCTGCAGGAAGTCATGGATGACTTGACTGGGACCTTAGACAGGAGTATTCCATGCTGCAATATTTTATTGCAGCTCCCACATGTCAGGCAGCCACCATCAACCTTTGCAGACGCAAGGCCCGCCTTTAGCTACAACCTGTGCAATGAGGCTACTACTATTTTAATTTTTTGACCAACAATCTATGCCCCTGTTCCCGTTTTGTTTTGCTTTTTTAAAACCTAGGATGACTGGATGCAGGAGAAGTCAAGGAAGAAATCTCAGCAAGGTCATCTTGTCATTTAGGAAAGAGAAAATCTACACCTTCTGGGATTTCTTCTAGCAGAGATGAGGAAGCCATGGTCCTCTGAATGTAGCCGAGCTACAGCTCCCATCACCCCCAAGCATGACCCACACGGGCTGGGCCTGATGGGAGTTGGAGTCCAGTCACAGATTCTCCATTCCTGAATTAGATACACCTTTGGCCCATGTTGTCTGGGATGTTTTTAAATAGTTGAAAGCTGCCACCATGTGCTAAATGGGCTCAAAGAAACCAAAAACTTGTTTTAGATAGAGCTACCATATTTTTTCCGTGCATAAGATTAGGTTTTTCCCCTAAAAAATGATGTCAAAAATTAGGGGGCGTCTTATACGAATATAAGGGACCCAGGTGGCACTGTGGGTTAAACCACAGAGTCTAGGGCTTGCTGATCAGAAGGTCGGCGGTTCGAATCCCCACAACAGGGTGAGCTCCTGTTGCTTGGTCCTTGCTCCTGCCAACCTAGCAGTTCGAAAGCACGTCAAAGTGCAAGTAGATAAATAGGTACAGCTGCAGCGGGAAGGTAAACGGCGTTTCCGTGCGCTGCTCTAGTTCGCCAGAAGCGGCTTAGTCATGCTGGCCACATGACCCGGATGTTGTACGCCGGCTCCCTCGGCCAATAATGTGAGATGAGCGCTGCAACTCCAGAGTCGGTCACGACTGGACCTAATGGTCAGGGGTCCCTTTACCTTTATAAACGGATACATCTCCCCCCATTTTCTTAAATCTGAGTCCCCCCAAAATAGGGGGTGTCTTATAGATGGAAAAGTACGGTATTTTGTAATCAGGCACTGTACTACTGTGAACATTTCTTCAGAAGTAAGTCCCTTTAAGATTAAGATCTTTGCAGTTTACTCCCAAGCTGTTGTGTTTGTGTTAAAAACCGAGGCATTTCTCTCCCACCCTTTGAGGCAGATCCCCATCTTTTCATAATTACTCTGAGAAATGCAGCACCCATTAAGAAGAATTGCAATTAACAGTAATCATTTTTGCACTGAATAATAATGAGAATTATTCCAATTAATAATAATTGTAATTATTGTTGTTGTTGTTGTTGTTGTTCCTAACTGCATTAAATGATAAAATAATTAGCAGTAGAATGAGAATCTTTCCAGTACTCCTACTTATGCTGTTACCTCCATTGCAAATTGACACTTCAGATGACTAAGGTACAATAAATAGCCAATAAACACAAAAACATACTTTATTTGTTTCTTCTTTATACAAAATAAAGAAACTAGAAGCAAAAAACTATAATACATTCTTAAACAGGTGTGTTGCCTCCAAGGAAGGTTTAGACTGGATTGGCGTTTGCTAGCGGCATTCCAAAATTGGGTTTTTAAAAAACTTTTATTGGTAGTTGTGGTTATATTTCCGCCAAAATAATTATAATTATAATATAATAATAATATTAATAATAATAATAATTAAGAAAACAAAAAAACCACCCTCCCCAAATCCCTCTCAACATATTTAAATAAGTCCTGCAAGTCGTTCCAGCACTTACCACGAGGGGGCGACGTGTCACCAATGAAACATTCCTCCTTTCCGGAGATCTTTTCCCAAAGTCCCTTCTCCTGCCACCATCGAACACGCACAAAATAAACCTTTTAATTAAAATAAACTGGTTCTCTCTTTTTTTTCGGATTTAGGAAAAACAAAAACCCAAAACAACCCCAAAAAAACCCAAGACGCAATCCTGGACGGGGCGGGGACAGGCGTTGGTCGTTCTCTCCCCAACCTCTTTCCCACATCCTCCAGTCTGTGAAACAGGCGAGTCCAGCTTTGGTCCAACGAATGGGCGAGTTCCAGAGATTCGCTGCGAGAGGTTCCTCGAACAAAGACGGCGAACCACCTCTGGGCGCTGCAACCGGGGTGGTTGGGTGGGTTTGTTGGTTGGGGGGGGGCCGCCAGCCGTGTCCAAGCGTCCCCACTGAGCCCACCCGGGGCCAGACAGCGGGCCGCGCGCGGTCCTTGAGCGGCCCCCGAGGGGGGGGGGAAGAGGAGGTCTGGCGAGGCGCGATTTGGCATCACGGTGGTGGCGCTTTTGGTAAACGGAGTTTCGCCCCGACGGAGCGGACGGAACTGGACAAAAAAAAGGGGCTACTCTTTTTTTGGTCCGGTGAGGTCAGGCGCGCGCCCTCCGCCAGGGGTCGCTCTACCACACGGCCGTCTCGTTCATCTCCTGGTTGGGGTGCGAGAGGGGCCCGCTGTAGCTGGACATGGAGAAAGGGGGGCTGGGCCCCCCGCTGAAGACCTCGCCCGGGATGGGGTGCAACGAGCCTGGCAGCCCGGGCTCCGGGCTGGGCGTGTCGGGGTGAGAGATCATATCCGTATACCTTTGGTTCTCGGAAGCGTGGTGCCCGGGGAGAGGGGGTTCCAGGGGTCCGAGCGGGGTGGAGCCGGCTCCCGAGGTCGGGATGTAGCTGGAATCGGCGGGGGACTGCGCCTGCGAGGGGGGGCCGTGCGGGAAGAAGTCGTAGTTGCCCCCAGGGCCGTAGTAGTCGCCTTGGTAATCTGAGCGGGAGGGGAGGGAGGGAGGAGAGAGAGAGAGAGCAGGTGAGATGGGATCTAAAACCGGGATGACAAGATCCTACAAGGAGAAAAACCCTCCTCCCCTTAGTTCACCATTAAAAAATCCCATGGATTGAGAGATGGTGTGGTGCAATGGTTAGAGCTCTGGACCGAGGTTGGGGAGGCCCGGGTTCAACTCCCCACTCAGCCATGAATCCCTCAGTGGGCGACCTGTGGCAAATCACTATTTCTCAACCTACCCTACCTCACAGGGTTGTTGTGAGGATAAACTTGAGGAGTGGGGAGACAGAGCAATCTCCGTGGAGGGACTGGGATAAGCAAACAAACAAAAAAGCAATACATCAACATATCGATGCCCACGGGATAGGCAGCCCTGGGCTAGGAAGAAGAAGACACCGCTGGCTTCCAGCCATTTCTCTCCTGGACCTGGACGACCAGGGCTGGTGGGCAGCCGCGCCCACATAACTGCCTTGCCTTGCCAGTTTTGGGAGTTGAGACCACTGCGTGTCATGAAGCTCGTTGCTGCCCGCGATGGCTGGCAGAGGCTCCTCTCCGGGGTTCCAGGCAGGGAATATTTCCCAGCACTAACCCGGAGAGGTCATCGGGGATGGGGCCTGGGACAAAAGCCGAGTTGAGGCCCTTCCGCAAGCATAGTCGGCCATTGACACCTTCCCGGAAGGAAGAGCCGTTTACGTCGAGGGGGGAAAGTCCTGCTTCGCGCGCAACCGAGTTCAAGCATCAGCTCCGCTACTGAATGCAGCTCGAATCCTTTCCGGAGAAACACCTCGGAGAGGTAACGCTGCAGGCCTGCGCATTGTTGGGCGGCTGTTCCGCTCCGAAGCAAACCTTCTCTGTTCCACACCTCCTGACCTCCCCCAAATAAGCAGAGGGAGGCTCACAAAGACCCATGCAGAGGTCCGGACAGTCGGAAAGGAATGAAGGACACTCAGGAAGGTCCTAAGGGTCAAACACCAGTCAGGATTCAAACTTAAAACTATCCACAGTGGGCCACTTGAAGGCCAGGCCAGGCCAGGCCATAACCCCATGGAGAAATGCAAAGATCATTAACAACCACGATTATTGCAAATAATAGAAATGTGGCATAGAAATATTATATTATTATTGGTAGTAGTACAATAACAGCATGACATTTTATTTGCATGCATTATCAACAACAGCAAGAACAACAGCATGCTGTTATAATAACAACGGTATACTACACATGACCCGGAAGCTGTACACCGGCTCCCTCAGCCAGTAAAGGGAGATGAGCACCACAACCCCGGAGTCGTCCGGGACTGGACCTAACAGTCAGGGGTCCCTTTACCTTTACCTTTACTAATAATTTTATTATTTGTATAACATGGTAATAACAACAACATACTACTACTACTACTACAATAATATAATATACTGCTACTAAATTTATTCTTTGTGTGCCGCATTTTCACATTGTGAAATGGCTCACAGCACAAATTATAAATCAGTGAGCACACACACACACACACACACACACACACACAGAGAGAGAGAGAGAGAGAGAGAGAGATACACAGAGACATTTATACAAAGGATAAACTTCAACGGTACCACAGAAACCTAGGCATGGACACGGCCTTCAGGCCAGAAACCCGGTCATATCTCGATGCTGTACAGCTAAACTCAAAAGTTCCACTGAATTCAATAGCGCCCCCCCCCGTGAGTGGGTGTAGGATCGCAGCCTAGTGGGCTGCGCCCCCCCCCGTGAGTGGGTGTAGGATCGCAGCGAGCAAGACGGTTGTGCCATTTCCCACATGAGGATGAGGGTCTGTGATCAGCTACTGTGGGGTGGGATCGGTGTGCGCGCGCACACGGAGAGGGGGAACGGTTTGGGGTCACTGAAAACAACACAGCGTGAATCTACGGCGATTATTCTCATATAACGTTTAAAAACAAGAAATAGGTAAATGCATTCACTAATAAATTAAACAATAATTTTGGTGAGTTTTGTTTTAATAATTGGGACAAATTAATGGAGGATGACACGACTATGAGCTGCCAGAGCTCAAAAACAAAACCTCCATCCCCAGAGGCAGTATACCTCGAAATAAATACGGCAGAAAGCGAACGGTGAAAAGCCAGCTTTTTTATTTTATTTTATTGCCTAAGCGCTTTGCTGGAGTGTTCCGCGGATGTGGGAAGCCAAAAACTGGATTTTTTTTGGCCTGACGCATCAGGCAGGCGCCTCCACCCTCCAACTACCTACTACCGCCTGCCTAAACTGTCATGGAGTGGTTTAAAACGCCCCACAAACCTCTCCCGATTTTATGCTTCAGAAACAAACACCCCCGACGACACACTCAAGCGGTATAAAAGCATCCTCAAAGGACATCCGCCCGCCTCCCCCCCCCCGCATCGAATTCTATTCGATACGTCACAGCGTTCCAAACAGAACGTTCGTGGAGAAAGTAGCAGACACATCAAAGCCCGGAGCCGCATTAACGTTCGTTTGTTTATGGACTGCTATCAGATGCGCACTTGATTCTTGACGCCCCTTCCATACGCTCCGAGCCTGAAGAAAATACGCGCAGGAGGGAAAGAGGAGCTCAGCTTGCAACAATTTTTTAAAATAAAAAAAATACAAAAACCTTAAATCTCCGGAAATTGGAGCTTCACATTCAAATTAGTTAATCTTTACTAGCAGGAACCCGGGTGGGAGGAGAAAAAACTTCTTAAAATGCGGTGGGACTTCAACGCAGAGTAAACGCGCTTAAGATTGGGCTGCAAATTTAGTTTCGGAAAACTAGGAGGAAGGAAGGGCATAAGCAGTAGCTTTAAACCGTCTGGAGTTAATCAATTCTCTCCCCGCCTGCACCTCCCCCCCCCCCGCCCATCATCCTCCGCCAGTGGCGGATAGGATGTTAATTCGATTAAAGATACACCCATTCCTTTAAAAAAAAATGAAGAAACAGAAGAAGAAGAAGAAGAAGAAGAAGAAGAAGAAGGGGGAAAGGCCCACACAGACCTAGAACAAAGGTGTTCAGCCGGAGCCAAATCGGCACGATTATCCTCTAGAGGGGAAGAGGTTACTTACATTATCTTGCCGCTCTAATTATTATTATTGCTTTTCATAATAATAATTTTAAAAATAATTCATCACTCGCCCTTCACCAGCAGGTCTCGGGGCCAGTTGCAACTATTTAAAATTCAGAATAAAAGACACAGTTGAAAACGTGCATTCACAAGAACAGGGCGGGTTCTGGAAACAGAACACTAAAGTGTCAAAGACCACGGTCTTCAGCGTTCCCGCAAAAAGCCGCGCAGTGAAGGCGCCAGACGCACCTCTCTGAGGAGGGCATTCCACAGCTTAGGTCGGAGCTGCCACAGAAAAAAAGGCCCTCTTCCCGGAAGTATACATTTATATTACACACACACTCACACACACTTTTTTCTCCCTGAGAAGAGGGCATTCTCTGCACATAATTTGACATATACACTCTCTCTCAGAAATAAAGGGAGAAACTTCTGGGAACAGCTAGAATTCGCCAGCGAACAGGAGTTTCTCTTAAAGCAGCCCGAAACACCAGCAGGGCACCACGTTGTAGCAGTGTATTTTAATATATCTTATTAGACTTCACTTCTCATGCTAAATACCCAACGTACAGGCTGTTCCCGTTCCTCTCGAATGCTTAAATTGTGGCTTTATTTATGAGTTTGCATGTTGTATTTATTTTCTGACACCAGAATATAGTTCCATAGAATGTACATTTAATTAATTAATTATTTACTCAGTTGTTTAATAACACTCGTGTATACCTCTTCCTAACGACATCCTCGCCCGCGCGCCCAACAACTAGCGCTAAAGAGACGAGTAAATCCTCTGCAGTGCTCATTGCAAAATAAGTCCCGCTGGTTTCAAGTGGGTTTACTTCCCAAACCAGCCTAGCATCATTCACGTCACTACCCGAAAACTACCTCTGGCGATTTAAGGGGAGAAGGAGCACACAGCCAGCCATAAAAACGGCCTGATGCCGAGTCCGACCAGCTAAACTCAAGCACTTCCTGCACTGACTGGCAGCGACTCTCCACGGTTTTAGACAAGGGATCTGGAGGTAGCATTTGGGATTGAACCTGGGGCCTTCTGCATGCCAGAAAGATGCTCTGCCACGGAGCTACAGCCCTTCCACGGGTACCAAATTGAATAAAATATTGGGGGGGCCCAGACAAGCCCCGCCCTGCCTAACCGATCGCGAAACACGGCGCGCACACCATCTGAATAGCAATGCCTGTCAACTTTGGAGGGCCCAGCCCCCTCAAATATTTTATGGGGGGCAAGGGATCTCGACCCCTAGGAGTTGGATGAACCCCTTTCCTGTCTTTGGAAGTGTTTTTTTGGGGGGGAGGAAGAGTGCCAAATAACACCCCCTACCTCCAAAGACGGGGTATAAGGAACAGGAAGCCAGAAAGACCTCGGAATCCTCGGGGAAAAGGGGTTTCCATGTTCCCTCCAGGCGAACCTTGCTCAAAGAAGTAAATAAATATTTCCCCTCCCTGGCTTTGGTTCCTTTTGGGGGGTCGTTTTTTAACGGGGTTCGCCTTCAGGGAGCTGGAAGGTGACGGGGTGCGGGGAAACGGGGACGCGGTGCCTGGAAGACAAATGTCCGCGGCCCTGGCCAGAGGCGGCGGCCGCCTTCCATACGCGCCTGGGGTTCGGCCGTAATTGGAACAAATGCCGTCTGAAAAGAGTACAAAGGCGAGGCAGCTGGAGCTTTGTTCGTCGCAGCGCAGGGCGAGGGAGCGCGGGGCGTCAAAGGGGTCGGGCACAGCCGGACCCTCCCGCACAAAGCCCCCTTTCTCGGGCGGGGCGGCGAGAAGGAGGAGGAGATCCAGGCAGGGACCACGCCTCCTCCCCGTCGAGGAAAACCGTCGGGGCGGAGGGAGAGGCTGGCAAGACAAACGTCGGGGAAGCCGTTGGAAAGAGTCGACTGAGGAACCAGCTGGGGGGCGGGGGTAGGGGAACCAAGGGGGAGGGTAAGAAGAGGAACCAAGGGGGGGAGGAACCAACAAGGGAGGTAACTATGGCGGAAGAGGAACAGCGGAGGGTGCTACCGTAGCAAAAAAGCAGGGGGAAGGGTGTTTTTGGAGGGGGTGGGCAACTTCAAGGATTTTCAGTGATTTTAGCGAAGCCAGGAAAAGAGCGGGGTTAAGGGAGAGCAGGGGGCGGGGGGAAGCGGAAGACAGGGAGAGGTGGAAAAGGAAGAATATCTGTGTGGAAGGGAGAGGAAGTAGATGAAAAACTACAAAAGACGGAGGGAAAAGAAAGAAAGAAAGAAAGAAAATCTTACTCTGTCTCCCTCAGGAAGCAGGAAGTTGAGATTCTAAAGAGACTGGCTCCAAAGCCAAGATTGGTCTAAGTTTTACTCAAAGTAGCCCCTAAGTTATTTGCTCTAGTAATTATTTATATACAGCTTCCTTGTCAGAAAATGGCTTCTAAGCGGTTTACAAATGTAAACCCAATGATAAAAATTATATCCGCCCAGTTAAAACGCACAATGAATGAAACCAGTTCATCAAACCATCCATAATCGCAATATAAAGGTAAAGGTAGGTGCAGGCGGGGACGACTCTGGGGTTGCGGCGCTCATCTTGCTTTACAGGCCGAGGGAGCCGGCGTTTGTCGGGAGACAGCTTCCGGGTCATGTGGCCAGCATGACTAAGCCGCTTCTGGCCAGCGCACAGAAACGCTGTTTACCTTCCCGCCTGAGCGGTACCTATTTATCTACTTGCACTTTGACGTGCTTTCGAACTCCTAGGTGGGCAGGAGCAGGGACCGAGCAATGGGAGCTCACCCCGTTGAGGGAATTGGAACCATCGACCTTCTGATCGGCAAGCCCTAGCCTCTGTGGTTTAGACCACAGCACCACCCACAATATACAAGAGGGCAAATTCATTAAAACAGCATAAACGTTAAACCGGTGGAAGCAACAATGAAAACGGTTAAACCAGGAGGTTGTGGCCAGGAGATCAAGGCTAGCTTGTCTAGAGAGGCGCGTCTTCAGGAGCTGGTGGGATGCCCAAAAGGGGTGGAGGCCTCTCGCAATTTCAGCAGCGAGAGTATTGACTTCAAGTTAGTCCATAAATGCACGTTTACTCCGAAGTAAAACTCCGAAGTGGCTGTGTTCACGACATTCAATCCCCATTTAAAACACAGCGCTCAAGGAATCATGGGAATTGTAGTTCCTCACTCACAAACCTACTGTCTCTGGTACCCTGAGCAAAATAAAAACTAAAGAGAAAAAGCTCCCAGGGTCCTTTGGGGAAAGACATGTGCTTTAAATGTAACTAGTGTGGATCTGCATCAGGTATGATGCCCAGGTAAATGTCTCTAAGATGGTGATCCTTGTTTGATTGGGATTTTCAAATACGTTTTGGGGACAAAACTTAGAAAAAAGTGAATAGATGAAAGGAAGGAAGGTGAAGCGCCCACCACGATTCCGCCCTCCCCCAATCCGAGGGAGGGGGGAACCTTCTTACCTCCGTAATAAGTATAAGGGGTGGAGCCTAGCATTTCGGATTCATCCAAGCGGCCTCCCAGAGGGCGCATGCGTCGAGGACTTCTGAAGAAAGCGTGTCTCCGGGCACCCAGCGCGCTCAGTTGTTTCATCCGTCGCTCCTTGGACCGTCGGTTCTGGAACCAAACCTGCGGGGGCGCAGAAGGAGAGAGGCCACGGTAACGCCCTCCGGCCGGACTGAACCCCAACAGACACCCAAAAGAAAGGCCGGCCGACGGATGGAGAGGCAGGAAATTAGGATTTTTTTAAAAAAACACACACCACTCAAAACTCAAAATATACATAAAGGGAAGAGAAGATGGAGAAGCGGGGAGGGGAAGAGAAAGTGGGGGAGGGCATGCAATGACAAAGAGATACCCCCTCCCCCTGCTTGCAGAAAAACATAAGGATTTTCTTTGTAGGTAAGAACAAGAGGAAACCTGGTTTGGAGGAGAGGGGTTCAGGACCTGCCCATGAAGACTAAATAGCAGGGGGTTGGTCTAGATGACCCTTGGGATCCCTTCCAACTCTACAGTTCTATGACTTTAGGACACTGAAAAGTCCTTATGTATTACTGCGCAAATAAATGATGTTATATTGCCATGGACTGGTAGTAGGGTGGGTAGGCCCGCTAATTTGTGGGGTGAAAGGTTGCATGATGGCTCTGCTGCTGTGTCTGCTGCTGCTGTCTTTAAGCACCAGTCTACTACAACATAGAAATGCCTGTAGTAATAACTACTAGGAGTAACAACTACTAGGAGTAGTGTGTGCTCTAAATTGTACAGTTAGCAGTGTGGGAAAACCATCCAAACATATCTCCTGTTTAAACTCATCACTTTCCCTGCCTTAAAAAGAGCATGTTGACCTAGAATATCCTAGAGATTTCCCACTGCATTTTTTAAATACTTCTTGGTGGTGCTTGTATTGGTTTTGCTCCAGTATTCTAAAAAAAACCTGGTGCTTTGAAGTACCAGAATGGGGCTCCCTTGCTTCCTATGTTACCCATAAGACTATCTCTGTTAGATGGGATCAAAGGTCCATTCGAACCAGAGATGGGGAATCTGTGGGTTGCCAGGTCAGACTGGACTGCAATTCCCATAATCCTTAGTCATGGGTCATACTGGCTAAGGCTGATGGGAGTTGGAGTCCCACCTAAAAGGCCACCATTTCCCCATGTTTGATTTAGACCAGCATCCATTTAGCCTTTGCAGATGCTTTTGAGAACCAGATAAGCAGAACGTGAAGACAACACCCTTCTCTTTTCCCTGGCCTCGGCAGCTGAACTTAAGAGGTATAGTGCCTCTAAACTTGGAAGCTCCACTGTCATTCTCTATTAAACTGTTCCAGAGAGAGAACCCACACTTGCAAGATGCTCAGTCCTAGGCAGGGTGTTTCATTCATCATGGACAGGAGGAAAAGACAGGGGGAACTAGAGGAATCTGATCTGTAAGCTGCCCAGAGTGGCTGGGGGAAACCCAGCCAGATGGGCAGGGTATAAATAAAATACAACACTACTACTACTACTACTACTACTAATAATAATAGGGTTTGCTTCAGTAGACTCCAGGTGGCATGATGCTACCACTGGACCACCCAGATGGAAGGGCACCTGGGGAAGAGGACTGGGGTTGTGCTACATGGCATCATTGTAGCTTTGCAAAAGAATAGTGATCCCATGTTTCAAATCCACAATCCTTGAAAAATCCTCTTTGCGGGAAGGGGGCTGTCCTTGGATTATTCATTTTCAGCCTTGCCCTCTGAATTGAGGTAAACATCAAAGGATTGGATCCAGTGTAAGCCCTACACAGAATAGATACATTTCCATAGGTCTACTTTGAGTAGGACTATCATTGGTTACAACCCATCCTTTCCATCTTGGAGGTCTCTCTCTCTACATTTCTATGGCTAAATTCTGATGACTATATTTTTCATTAATCCCTATATGATTTTATTACTTTTTCCCAGTCCTCTGCCCACTTATGTGGGAACAAACCCCACTGAACTCAATAGGATTTACTTATTAATAGGCAGGGATCATATTGCACTGTTTTCTTAGTAATTTTTTTAACCCCACATAAGCTACCTTATGTGACGATATTCTAAAATTCATGACATTAATCCATATTGCCATCATAATGTATTGATAACTGGAGCCAAGTTGATGGATTTGAGGGCTGTATCCAGCTAAGTTAGAGTAGATCCATTGAAAATGAAAGACTTAAATTAGCCATGTCCATTAATTTTCAATGGGTCTACTTTTTGATACAACTTTCAACCCTGTGGCTCCATTAATGTTAAATTTACAACTCGGGGGTCTGCAAGTGACAGAGGTGGCAATTCTATATCCATGTTTACTTGTGAGTAAGTCTTACAGCTGAGCAAACGTTCCTTGAAGGGCTTTGTGAGTCTGCAAATCCTATGCATGTTCACTTGGAAACAATGGAGATGGATTTACTTCTGACGAGACAGTCATTGTAAGAGAGGCTGCTTTATAAGTCAAGCAAGAGTCCCTGAATCTCACCAGAGCTACTCATTGTTCTTTTGGCCTGCACCCCATCCCAATTTAAAACATAAGGCAATCATACAGGAGTGTGATAAAAATTGCTGAAATGCCCTGCATAGGAATGCTACCAGCTACCACTGTTCCGTTTTGAGTTCCTTCAAATTCTGTGCACAATACACATCAAAACAAAAAACATGTAATATTAATTTGCTATGCTTTCACTTGCCTCTATTTTATTGCAATATTGCATTTATGTAATGTTTCCCATTGTTTAAAATGGCTTATCAAATCCTGCCCTAGATGGCTTGCAATGCTGGAAATATTTCAAGCAGAACAGGGTTGTGTTAAACTGAGATATACTCAGCATAGACCTATTGAAATAAAGGGGTATGACTAATCCAAGTCCATTTAATAAAGGAAGGAAGGAAGGAAGGAAGGAAGGAAGGAAGGAAGGAAGGAAGGAAGGAAGAGTTTCAGTGGGTCTGCTCTGAGTATGACTTACTTGGACAGAACAGATAAATAGTAACCTTACAACAACATCATGGCTGTCTTAACACCAGCTCAAAACCATGCATGTTTACTCAAGAGGAAGTCCTACTGATTTCAGCAAGTTGTTGTTGTTGTTCAGTACAACAACAACTTGTTTACTCAAGAGGAAGTCCTACTGATTTCAGCAAGACTTAACTTCATATTGTGCCCAGGCATGCAGTCTAACCTCCAACCTCATGGGGGCAGTGTAAATTGCTGGGGGAAAGGGCCATAGCTCTATGGTGGAGCATCTGCTTCTCAGGCAGAAGGTCCTGGTAGGTCTGGGCTGGGAATGTCTCCTTCCTGAAACCCTGGAGAGCTGCTGCCTCGTCAGTGAGGATACTGAGCTAGATGCACCAAAGGCCCAACTAAAGCACCTGTCTATGTGTTGATTTCAATGGTTGAGCACTAAACTGAGGGCTTCATTTTCCTGTTGAAATCAAGGGAACTGGTGATTTAACTGAGCTGAGGCTCCAATACTTTGGCCACCTCATGAGAAGAGAAGACTCCCTGGAAAAGACCCTAGTGTTGGGAAAGATGGAGGGCACAAGGAGAAGGGGACGACAGAGGATGAGATGGTTGGACAGTGTTCTCGAAGCTACCAACATGAGTTTGACCAAACAGCAGGAGGCAGTGGAAGACAGGCGTGCCTGGCGTGCTCTGGTCCATGGGGTCACGAAGAGTCGGACATGACTAAATGACTAAACAACAAGTGATTTAACTTTGCCGGGCATAAATACTGTCTGTGCACTTTAAGGACCAAGGCTGCAGTTCTCTGCACATTTACCCAAAAGTAAATCTCATTGAAATTACTAGGAAACGCTTCTGTGCAAACATGGATAGGGTTGGGCTTTACAATTCTAGGCATGCATCCTTATGAGGAAGCTTGATTAAGCATTCGTAGCACTTCTTATTTCAAAGTAAACATGAATAGGCTGGTACCCACTACGTACACACATTCATTTTAAAGGGCCTTGAGCATACAATTTCCCTTAACTGATTTTCTGCTGGGGAGTAAATCCCATGAATTTGGTGGGGTTGACTTCCTCATAAAGTGTTCCTCAGGTTGGGCTTTCCTAGGCAGCTAGCATGGTGGGACAATAGGAATAATGGGGTGTACAAAGTCCTTTTGATGAAGCATGAAAGTTTTGCCCTTTCTACAAAAAAGGAGAGGGGTTTGTCACATAGCCTGCAACAAACAAACAAACAAACAAAACTATACTTTAGTACTACCCATCCGGATTTCTACTATCCATAAAAACAAGTATTCCAATATTCCACACTTAAGTAAACGAAGATTTCCGAAAACATTTCAGGATGAAGAATGAAGGTAAAATAATGGCCACCTTCTGGTAAGGAGGACAAAAAGCCTGAAGATTTCTGTGGCTCGACAGCTTCACCTTCCAACTTTCCTGGTTGTTGCTGGGTGATGTGAGTGAGTGAGAGTGAATGTGACATCATCTACAGCCCAGATGACATCACATCACAGGAGACCCTTTGCCGATGTAAGTGGTGGCAAGCTATGATGCAATCTGCAACATGTAGAAGATCACCCCCTTTCGGTAGACAAGGATGCGCGGCTGGATATAGAGACGCTGCATTCCAAAGAGGAGTGGCTCCATCACCCCTACGGTAAGGGCTGAAAAGGTAGGTGATCGTCTCACCGAAGCTCGGACTCAACAACCGGGCGCAGGGGCGGGGGGTCCTCTTACCTGGATGACTCTCATGTTGAGTCCCGTTTCTTGAGCCAGCTGCTCCCGGATATGCCTGGTGGGCTTCGGGGTGGCAGCAAAAGCTGCTTTGAGGGTCTCCAGCTGCTTAGCCTTGATAGTGGTCCGGGGTCCCCTCCGCTTGGTCCCCGAGTTCTGCTCTTCATTCTCGTTGTTGGTGGTCTCTTTGTCGGAGGAGGTGGAGTTGTCGGTCTCCTTTGTGTCGTCCTGCATCGGGTCCTGGATGTCTGGAGACAGACTTCGGTCGGTACAAGAGGACACTGACAAGGAAAGGGGAGAGTGGGTGTCACTCTTTGGGAAGAGAGGGCGAGCAGCTGCACGGGTCAGATTTGCAGAAGGAAAGGGTATCCGTCTTTCTCTTTCCCAAAGGGATCACTTGGCAGGACAGCGTTCACCCATCGCCAGGCTTAGGTATGGAAAGACCCCTCCCTCCTGCAAGGACTTTAAAAAAAAATATTCCAACATCAGCTTTCATCCTGTTTGGACCTAGGGTAGGAGAGAAGACAGGCCTGGAAAGGAAGGTGGAAGTGTGGTGTAGTGGTCAAACATGGACCTGGAAGACCAGGGATCCCCACACAAACCATGAAGCTCACAGGGCGATCACTGCCTCTCAGCCTATCCTACCTTGCAGGGTTGTTGTGAGAGCAGGGAGGAGAACTTTGCGCGCCATTTTGGGAAAGGAGGGCGACACAAACAATTAAATCTTCCTAAGGAAGGAGCCACCAAGTACTGCTTTCAGAGAAAAGCAGATGTCTATCTGTGGTTGGGCTCCCTCGAAATAAATAGTCAGAAGGTTGAAAGAAAAGACAGGAGGAGGAGGACACAGGCTGCCCTGAGGAGCACCGAGGATCCCAAAGGCGGAGGGAAATGCAATCAATTAATTGATTCATTAATGAATCAAACAAACAAATAAAGCCGTCTGAAAAGCAGAGGCGCTCCACCCCCAGTTCTCTTCATCCCTTCCCCCCATTTTCTCCCCTAGATCTAACCCAACCCAAAGCACCTGGGTCCCGATCCTGAAGAAGAAGAAAAATGGAAGGAGGGAAGGATATGGGCAGGTCTGGCTTTGGAAGGGGTGTTGCAGGACCATTGGGGCGGGGAAGAATCCCAGACTATGTGCTCTCTACACACCCCAATCGGAGACGCAGGTTTCTGGGAAGGCGGCTCTGTTGGAGGTAAGGGGAGTTGACTTCTGAGCAAAGGGAAACATGCCCCAGTTGCAGGAGTTGTGAAATAAAATGAGGTTTGTTTTTCAAAAACGTAACACCGTCAGCAACCTCTTCAGTACGTTGCCTTCCAATTTGCTGCTGCTGCTATTTGCATTTATATCCCACCTTTCCGCCAAGGAGCTCGAGGTGGCACACATCGTTCTCCCTCCACAACAGCCCTGCGAGGTAGGTTAGTCTGAGAGGCAGTGACCGACGCAAGGCCAGTCAGTGAGCTTCATGGCCGAGCGAAGATTCGAACCTTGATCTCCCAGGCCCAACACTTTAACCGCTACACCACACTCGTTTTCAACCTACTTTCAATAGGATTTTCCTTGTCTCCCCGCTCTAAAAGTGCTAATTTTATTCCTGCTGAAGGGCCGTGGCTCATTGGTAGAACATTTGCTCTGCATGCAGAAGGGAGCTAGCTGCTTGAATTTCCGGGGTCTCCCGATACAGCTGAGACTATTCCCCTGCCTGAATCGCTAGAAAGCCGCTGCCAGTCAGGGTAGACAATATACGGCTGTTTCCTACGTTCCTGTGCGGTTTGGCTTGCTAAGCCAGGCCCCTCTTGGAGGCCCCGCTCTCACCAATAACTTCCCCTGCTGGCCCTACTAATCGACGCCCGCCCCGTCTAAAGAGAGGAGGCCTTTCTGAAATTTGCTTTGCGCTTATTGATACCGCTGGAAGGGAGCAAAAAGGCTCTGGGAGGCGTTGGGGACACCTCCGCTGGTCTGTAGGTCTCCCTAGAGGCGCCTGCCTGGACGCCCAGGAGACAACACGCGAGATTGGAGGGTCTTTGGTCCTATCCTATCCAGCAAAAGCAGTTATTGTATTCAAACGAATGCAACGTGTCTCCAAGGGAGGGGGGGGGAATTGGACCGCCAGATGCCTCCCCCTCGACGGCTGCCGCAGGGAACCAGGGTCATTTACCCTCACAGATGGAAGCGGGGAGGCACTCCTAAACAGGGTGACCTCCAAATTCCCTCTTTTAAAAAAACAAAACCAAGACGGAGAAGGAAGGGGACAAATTCGACAGACCCCAAGCGATATTTTTCTGGGTAAAGCTTTAAGAGTAGACAAATGCAATGTCTTCTATCTCTCATTCACTCTCCCTTGTTGCTAGCACACACGCACACCTAATGCTGTGCAATCCATTTCGGCGGCACCGACGGGTTAATTCCCCAAACAGAAAGAGATGGAATCACGGTCTTCACCGCCTCGGCTCATTCTTCTGCCCCCCCCCCTCGCGCAAAATCCTTCCTTCACTCTCCTCGTCGCTCTTTTGTCTCCCTCCTTTCCCCGCTTCCCTTTGTCTAAAGTTAAACTGTAAGCTCCTCCAGGCAGAGACTCGCTTCGCGCAGAAATCCTTCTGCGCGGCGCCTGGTGGGATATAGAAAAGGACCTTCCAATAGGCGGAAGAAAGGCGCGATAGAAATGCAACGTCGAAGGTCCTCAGAATCATTCTGAAGATCTGGGTTGGGGGCTGCGCTTGTCCTCATCTGTCCCTTCTGACCCATCCATCTCCACTCCCTTTGCTTGTTCTCCGTCCAGCGTAGGTTTGCAAGCAACTCGGGGCAGGGACCTGCGTTACAGCGCAAGCCTCTGCGCCTTTACTGGGAAATCAGTTCCACCCAGTTCGATGGTCCTACTTCCCAAAGGAGTGTGGCTAGGTGTCCACACATCAACAACCAATCAGCAAAAAATAAACAAATAAAATAACAACAGGAACAGCAAAATCACTAGTACCGCTCACGGTCCTATTAAGAGCGACAGTACAGTTGTTATAGGAGACCGGCCCTATCTAGCAGCAAATGCTGCAGGCCGTTCGAGTTACTTGGGGAGCTGAGACAAAAAGCAAAGGAACCTATGAAGCTGTCCGATACTGAATCAGACACAAATTGGTCCATGTATTACCTCTGCACTGACCCACAGCTTTCCAGGCTTTAAGACAAGGCATCTCCCCCAGCCCTATATGGAGATGCCGGGGACTGATCCCGGGAACTTCTGCACACAAAGCGGATCCTCTACCACTGAGCTAAGGCGCTTCTCTTCCTCCCTGGCGCGCGCCTGCACTCACACAGAGAAATCGCGAATCAAATAGCTAACAAAAGGCTGCTCTTTCCTGACACTCCATATCGGCTGCCAAAGGCGACTCCTTCCCCCTGCCCTAGGGTAGGGCCGGCTCCGTCGGCTCACCTGAGTTGAGACTGCCTTCTTTCAAGCTGGCCGAGCTCAAGTAATCGTCCTTGCAGACGAATTTGTTCTCGTCGATGATGTAAAGCTCCTCGCCAGTCGAGAGCTGCTTGTTACACACCATGCAAGTGAAACAGTTCAGGTGAAAGACTTTGCTCCGGGCTTTGCGCACCAGGTCCGACGGGGAGATGCCTTGCGCGCACCCGGCGCACTTGGTCCCAAACCTCCTGGATACAAAAGAGATAGCGTAAGAGTGGGGTGAGGGAACGGGGGGAGGTCAGAGAAAGAGAGGATGAGGACCCACTAAGAAAGGAAAGGAGTCTTAGCGGGGTGCCGCTCTCCATGGTATTTTTGCGCGCTGGGAACTCTAGACAGAATTAGGCACGATCTCCGACAGACGGTCAGATCCTGGATCCCGGACCTTCCCGGTAGACGCTGCCAAATAATTTGGGGGAGGGGGGGGGGCAGAAGGGTCATTTTATAGCCTAGCCCTGGAGAAGTTTTGGCGACGGGGAAGGAACAGGATCCGACCAACGCAATCTTTCCCACCTCCAGTCCAGAGGAATTGGGCCATCGCGGCCGACTGCGCAGGAGAACCCCCGTCGGATCCAGTCCCGGGTGCTTGATCTACCTGAGGCCTGTAACAACACTCTCACTAGGCCCTTTTTTATTTCTTGGTGTGTGGTGCGTTGGACTGAATCGGGGCCACGGTGGAAAGACCAAAACTTGGGGTCCTTTAGATCTAGGCATTAGGAACCACCCCCTTGCCGTCGCAAAAAGCAAAACGCGCTGCGTTAGGGGAAACGAGAGCTGTGGAAACTCTTTTAATTTTCTCTATTGCAGCGAGTTGTGTGGGTAGCGTGCGTGTGTGTAACGTGTAAGAATCGCCTGTTGAAATGTGGTCCAAAAACCAAAATCGAGGTCTCCGTATCGATGTGTCAGTGTGTCTGCCACCGCATACACCTCGAATTTGGGGTATAGAGCGCACAAGGCTCCAAGTCATCACCTCCTCCTCCGCTAGGCACCATTTTCTCCCCAGGATGGCCCACGGTGACGTTGATTTAGTGAAAACATTACAACCCATAAATCATTTTGGTGCGGTTATTCTGTATGGCGGTCGCTTCATCTGCACCTTATTAAAAAAATATTTTTTTAAAACCGTTCAAGGGGTTTAAAGTTTTTAAAAAGTGGGGTGAGGGTGGGGGAGGGAAGGGAAGGGGCTGGAAAGTCTAAGAATTCGGAATAGCCATTACAGGCCGGTTTACATGTGCAAAGCCAGCTTAACCCCCATTCATTCATATGCGTTTGCCTTGGGGGCCCCTCTGCCCGCAGAGCTGAAGTCACTTCGGCTCCCCCTCTCTCGCCCTACAGCACAGCACCTTCCCGTGGCTGCCATTTCCATCCCTAAACAGATAGGCGATTTACCTCCAATTAATGCCCGAAAACAAAAGGCCGGGATGGATTTGCATTTGCAAAATGAGGGTTTATTTGTTGATTTTCATTTTCCCGAAGACAATAAGGAAGGGAGGTGGGGGCAGTGAGAAATGCGGGTGGGCCACACAGTCAAAGGAGGCGAAGATTTCCACCTCCTTCTCCGAAGGTTTTTGGCGCGGGGGGGGGGGACAACACCTGAAAACAACTGGCTTTTAAGATCTAGGGGGCTTTGAAAATATTATTGTTCAATAATAATAATAATAATAATAATAATAATAATAATAATACTTGGGGGGGCTTGGACCCCTTTCCATTGGACGAAAAAATAATGTGCCTCTATGAATAGCCACAAAAATGGATTTGCCTTAATGTGTATATATTAGGAGGTGGGGGTGGCGAACAGGTACCGCTCCCCCAAATACCCCTGAAACTGTCATCCTTTGCTTATATAGGCTGTAATTGCAACCCCACTTACCTGGGAGTAAGCCCGGTTGAAATCAATAGGACTTTAACTTCTGCGCAGACAGCTGTAAATTGTGGAGCCCGTTGAAATCAATCGGACTTACTCCCGAGTAGGGTCGGACTGCATATATTTAAACCTCCGTTGCCCAGACTAACAGGGGGTGAAGGGGGGGGGCTGCTGGTTATATTTTCAAGGAAAATATAAAATCAAGGGGAAGGGGATTGCGTCGATTTGACATTGTTGGGGTGGGGAGGGGGGCGTTTGGACGTCCAGACGCAAGAACTTCAGGACCCGCTTCTGGGCCTCTGTCATATTTACACCGTGCCGCCGGGAAATTCATGGGCTTTGGCGCGAATAAGCCCACCTCAGAGCGCAGCCTCGACGTCAAAACAGCAGACCTGCGTTTACTCGGAAGGAAGCCCTAGTGAATTCAATGGGTGGGTGTTCTTCCCACGGAAAGCGTGCACATAATGGTAGGCTAAATCTTCTTTCGACCCTTTCTCTGAAGGAAGGAGGCTCTCCTTGCCTGTGTCAAAATGGATATGGAGTATTCATTTTTATTTCAGCCTTTCCTGGGTAATTCGGGTACCCCGATTTCCCGCCCTCTCGGATAAATCCATCGCTGGTGGAGAGAGAAGGTTTTGACCTTGCTACTTCCCCTCCATTTGTCAGTATTTTCCAATACCAAGCTATATAAAAACCTGTTTTAAAAAATCTAATCGCAGGACACCCCCCCTCTTTTTTTGTCTTTGGGCTGAGTTTCTAAATCAAAGCATGCAAGCCTCTTCCTCTTACTCGGTAGTAAATCCCATTGCCCCCCCCCAATGGGACTATCTTCCCTAGGAAGCGAATTTAGGATTGCCCGATCCTATGCCCCTTTGTTCAGCAGCAAGCCTCCATTTCGATGGAACTTACTCCTGGGTAAAGGGCGCATGCCTAAGGAGCACGCTTGGCGATCATGTCTGGCTTAACCCCAAGGAAACAGCCATAGAGGGATCAGGCCTTTGTGTGGGGTGTGAGTGGGGGGTGTTTAAGTCAGGGCCCTTAGCGTCTATTTACACATTGGCTACACAGAACTAGCAGCACTTTTTGGAGAGTCGAGAGAAGAGTAGAACCACAGTCCTGAAGGGGATGGACTATGGTGGGCAATTTTCCGGGGTGGGGGTGGGGCTTCAGGGGCTGCAATTCTAAACTCAGAGGTGCCCCACTCCATTTAGTGGGGGCTCAGACCCTAAGGAAGTGGGGTTACGACTACAGCCCACATAATCCAGGAGAGACCATTGGGGTGTTGGTGGGGGTGGGTTAGAAAAGAGAGGGGGGAGGCTTAAGGGTGGGGGAAGGAGATGGAGAGACGTCGCCCCTCACCTGAAAAAGTCGTTCTTACAGTAGAGCTTGCCTTCCCGGGAGAAACATTTCTCGGTCAGGTTGCATTTGCAATCGCAACACTGGACGCACTTGATGTGCCAGGCCCGGTCCAGGACGTTGAGCAAGAACCTGTCCAAGATCGGCCGCTCGCAGCCTGCACAGTGAACCATCATAGCCGCGGCCGGATGGGGGTGGTGGGGATCTCGCCGCGCCGCGCCCCGCTGCCAGCCCACCTCGCCTCTCCGCGCGCTCCCTCTCCGGCGCGCTTCTCGGTGCGCTCTCGCTCTCTCTACTTGCCGTCGGGGCAGCGCGCTAGCTCCTCTCTCCGCCTCGGTCCGACTGTAGGGCGCCGTCCGGGCAGGTCAGCAGCGCTGCATCCTCGGCCCGGCAGGGAGCCTCGACGGCAGCGGTGGCGGTGGCGGTGGCGGCGGCGGAGAGAGACGAGGCCCAGCAGGCCCGGCGCTTCCTCCCCTTCCGCGGTCCTCTCCGCCGGCGTGTGGATGGCTGCCCGGGACTTTGCTCCACTTTCATGCTGTTCCCATCGCCCAGCTTTGTCTCCCGGCTTTAGTAATTCGCGCATCCTTATTCAGATTTGGTGACGTCGGGCGCCACGTCGGGTGGGCGGCGGCCAATGGCGAGCCGGTGGCCATGGCAACCTCTTAATTTATAGCATATCTAAATTGGCTCCAGCCTTGCGCTTGGCACAGAGGGGGAAAAAGAAGGCAGCCCTATTGTTGAGGGGCGAGATTTTCACCTGGCTTGCCGGGGTACTCTGTGAGTATTTTGCCTCCTCAGGAGCCTTGGGGAGGAGGGGGTGCTCGCGGATCGGGGCCCAAGGGGGGCTGGAGGACGCGCGCGTGTGTGTATCGGTAGATCGGTCCTGGGGAGACCCCACCCCAAGAAACAAGCCAGCTTTAACAATAAAAGGCGCCCTTTTATGCCCCCCCTTGAGAAACCTCTAAAAAGGTGTCAGGTGGGGGCAAGGAAGGCATCCAAGGATAGTTGTGCTCGCGGTTTCCTTTCGGGAGGGGACTTGGGCTGCGAGCGGGCAGATGGCTTTACCTGTCTGAAACAGTTGCGCGCGAAGATCTGGGCTGTAAAGTTTGTGTGAAACCGAGCCACTTATTCGGGAGTCTGTTTGTAAAACTATTATATTATATTTATTATATTTCTGATGACGAATCCACCCCGGCAGTAAAATGAAAAGGGACCGGTAATCCTCGGAATGCCCATCCTACCACGTTCTGCTCAGAGTAGACCCGATGAAATGAATGGACTTGCGTTCGTTGCGCCCATTCTTCCGAGCGGGTCTACTCTGAGGAGGAGTGGCATGCAACCCCTGAATTTTTCTTTTTCTCTCTTTCTCCCTCCCCCTCATTAATAATAGTAATAGTAATAATAAATAGGGAAAATAAAACCTTTTGCGACCCCCTCCTGATCTTCTCGGGAAAGGGACTGGGAATCCTCGAATCTCCCCCTCCCAGTGAATAATACTAATACGAATAATTATAGCAATAAAAGTTTGCCAATTAGTCCGCCCTCCCCCGCACGCCGCCGCCCTCCAATTCCAGGGTCTTGAAAATTGTCCAATGAAGCAATTGCAGAGGCAGAAAATGAAAGGGATAAAATAATCTTCGCGCGAAACGAGCGTTCGAATACAATTTTCACCTAGACTGGAATGCTAAAGTTGCTACTCGGAGGCTGGGGGAGAGTGCGAAAAAGCGAGAGTGAATAGACCGCGATATCTTTCGTGTTCCCCTTTAACTTCTCCTGTGTGGATTGGATTTCTGCGAGCCCCGATGCTCTCAAGGCCTATCGGTGGGGCGGGGAGGGGGCTTACTTGGGAGTAAGGTCCATCGAAACACCACATGGCTCAGTTAGGAAGGTCTGGGAGTGTGTTGGCAAGTTCCCTTCGCTTAAAAATTAAAATAAAATAAGATTCCTGACCTAGGAAGGCTTTGGAAGTGTACGATCCAGGAGTGGGGAGGAGGAGGAGGAGGGGGTCGTTGGCCTCGTGCGCCTGTTGCCTAGGAATTTGGAGAGAGGGCTTGGCACCCCCCTTCTTTTTGTCATGCAAGGTGCACGGACAATAGGGGGGACAGGAGAGATTAACTTACAAGGTTCTCTCTCCTCCCCCACACCCCAAACCATTCCTTGCTCTCTAGAAATGGGAGGGCTTGACAAGCCTCTCACGAAGCCACCGTGAATGGTCCGAGCCCCAAATACATAGTTAGTCATTTCATTAAGTCTGATAATGAAGAGAGAACTCTTCCCCCCTCCCTCATTTGTACGACAACATTAGAAGTGTGGGTGGGTGGGGGAGCTGAGAAGCAGAGCTTCAAAGAAGAGCTGGGGGGAGGGCAGAAACCCAAATAAATGCCCCTTCCTTCCTTTTCCCCAGAGCTCGCAGCTACACCTATAGATGCCATCTGAAAAGAGAGAAAATGGGAATCGCTCGTTCTTCCTAAAGAAAATCTATTTCCTCGACGTGAGCTCGGTGCGTTAGGAGGCCAGGCGGGGACTCAACGGGATCCTTCCCACATCCTTACTCTAGGAAGACCCCCTTCCTCTTTCAAATGGAATATAATTTTTTTGTAAAAACGAAAAACACCAAGCCACTTAATTGGCCTATTGGCCAATTTCTAATTTGGGGGGGGAGGGAGGAAGCGCGCTGGCTGGATAAGGCCCCTATTTTAAAATACGCGTCGGAGCAAGAGGGAAGGGGGGCGGCGGGATGGCAAAGCTTCGGTGTGTGAGGGTCGTGTGTTTTTGTGTGTGTGTGTGTGTGTGTGTGTGTGTGTGTGTTTGTGTTTGTGAAGTCGGTGGCGAAGGGAATATTAATGGCCCTTCCTGGACCCAACGCAGAAAAATCTGTTCAAAACAAAGGACTGGTGTGTTGTCCTGTGAGTCCACCAGCCAAGACTTTTGTTCCCACCAGCTATAGAATAAGGGAGACACTGGACTTTGACCGGAGTGGAGAGTTCTAAAAATGGAATGTTATTCAGTCTGGCAAACCTTTTTTTTTATTTATTAAAGCAGAAATCGTTTTCCTGTCTTGACTATATGCAGTGAGGTTTTAAAAAAGGAAAAGGGTTGTGTGTGAATTATTGTAAATTGAGACCCTCACCCTTAAGCTTATTTCCTTTGGCAAGATCTTTCCAGGTTTCCACCCGTTTGAAGGGGTTCTCTGTGTCCAAGGAAAGGTCTAAGGATCGTAGAGGTTTGTGGGTGGGGCGGGGGGAGGTAAATTCGACTTAAAGCAGCGTACTTCGGTTTTAAGATTCAAGATTGTTTTCTTTGGGTCTCTGTGTGAGATACGGCCACCCCCTCTCCCAATATTTAGCATGGTGCGAAGGTCTTTGTCAAACGTGGGTGTATTATTCCTTGCGAAAGCTTTTCCAATCTAAACGGAAATTCAATTATATGTACCATCCAGACACATATATCACTCCTCTCTCTCTCTCTCTCTCTCTCTCTCTCTCTCTCACACACACACACACACACACACACGTGCACTTATCTCTATCCCTATTATTAACATATTACCGCTCACACAACTGTCATGTAAGACGTGAAGTTAATCCGTACCCTACCTACTGACTATGTTGGTGGCATTTTATGTTGGCCCTTTCCCTTCTGGTCTCAAAATCTTTTTGAATCTTGAATCTTGAAGAGACTCGGAAAGACTCTCACGCAGAAACCCATGGCCTCGAGAAGCATTTGAAGGGCGGGGGGAGATCCGTGGATAAACACTCTAGATATTTGTTTCCTTCAAAACACAAGGCAAAACAAAGACCTTTATGTACACATACATTTCCAAGGGCGCCCTGCGCTCCCTTCCTTACAAATATTTTCCATTGGGCAAAATATATCAATAGGACTTGCCTTTATCTGCAGGGAACGATTTAAAAAAAATATTTCCAGTTTTAAAACTATGTTTTTACCTGCGTAGGGAAAAATCGAGTCCCGCCTATATACACGTATACGTATACAATATGCATTGTTACTCGTGGGTTGTGTGTGTTTTTTAGTGTGGCTTTGCCTGTGGCGAGTGTTTCCTTACCTATGAATAAAACCTCGAGGAATTGCCTTGCGTTTATATTTAATTACCACGCACCGCAGAAGTTTAGGTTGTTATGTACCAATAAACGAGGTGTATGCTGAGCGCGGAGACAGGGTAGCGCGCACGTTCACGGCCACACTTCGCCATAAATCTATATGGAACGAAGAAAAAACGAGTAGAGAACAAGACATCCTAACCCTGATGGTGTGTAGATAGAAGGGGCTTTGGACGGGAAAAGTCTGCAAGCCTGAAAATTAATGGACACCCCCCCAAAAGCCTTCAGGGATCGTTTCTATAGGCGTTAGACTAGAGAAGTGTACTCGAAGGTGGTTGAATCTGGATTCCAGTTTGTGCAACTTCAGTACAATTGGGCATGAAGAACGTCCTACCTAGAGAGCCTTCCTTATACGGAGATATCTGTGGAAAGATACGCAGTTATTTGGTCATGCGTTTATGAATGCGTAGAATACCTCATCGTTAATATCTCCCGGCCACGTGCTTCTTTCCTCCTTTATCATCTATAAAATATTTGATATATGTAGGGGTTCTTATCGTTTTCACCTAACCTTGGTAGCTTCTTCTTCCAATTTATTCTTTGGTGTTATGGGAAGGAGGTGGAGGAGGAAAGAGCGGGGAACGGCAGCAGCAACCACCTTGATTTCCTTTATTTATTGCCGCAATCCTAATCGCATTGCAATGCATTTACTTCAAAGTAAGTCCCGCTGACTTCAGGGGGTTGCGCTGCTTCCTTCAGCGCGGCTGGGATCGCAGCCACAGCGCAACGTAGGGGTCCTTCCTTTATGGCGCTAGCATCCCTCTCGAATATGTTTGGCCGTATTAAACCCAATCCTCTCTCTCTCAGAAACGCGCAAAACCCCTCTCCCATCCAGCTACGGTTCCTTACACATCACCGGGCATCTATACATCAGAACTGATAATGCCCACAAAATCGATAATTTCCCTCCCTATCAGCATCTGGGAAGAGGAGATAACTCTTTCTCCCACCCTTTCAGTTCTCCCTTGTCCAGGATGGAACAGGCTTTTCACCCCTCTTCCTCATTTTAATGCACTGGGAAGGAAAAGGTAGGTGTGTGTGTGTGTGTGTGTGTGTGTGTGTGTGTGTGTGTGTGTGAGAGAGAGAGAGAGAGAGAGAGAGAGAGAGAGAGAGAGAGAGATTTTCTCTTTCCATTCCCCGAACTATACTACATTGGAACCCACACCCGCATTCCACTCGCACAAATCTTCAGCTCCTTTTCACTTCTCTTGCACTTGGAAGAAAGAGGCGCGCGTGTATGTTTGTGTTGTGTATATTATATATACCTCCATTCCCCAAACTGTCATACATTAGAACCTCCCCTCTCCCCAATTCCATCCACACAAATCTTCAGCTTTTTCGATTGGAAAGAAGGGGTGTGTGTGTGAGAGAGGGGGGGAATCTTTTTGCTTCCGTTCCCCAAATTGTACTACATTAGAGCTCCCCCATAACCCCCCCCGAAATCTCCAGCTCTTCCTCCCCCGCTAGGCCTATTCCGGGGTCCCGAGCGCGCTGGAACAGATGGTTAGAGAGAATCAAACCCCTCCGTCTCTCTCTCTCTCTCTCTCTCTCTCTCTCTCTCTCTCTCCTTAGTTCATAAAGCGACTGCGCGTTGGCAACTGCGGCGGTGACAGTAATAAGAGGCGCGCGCTCTGTTGATGGAATTTACTATATTTAAAAAAAACCAGAAAGGAAAAGAAAAGAAAGCAGCAAAGCGCCCCTTTGAAGAGAGTAAAGTGTATCAACATTACAGCGCAACAGACGGCGGAGGGATAAAGGAAACAGCGAAAAGACAAACAAGATAATCATCTGTTTCCAATCAGTTAAGCTCTGTAGAATTTGTAAGGCTGCACTCTGCATATCCCCCCTGAGTTTTGTAATTAATTACCTATCTGTTTGGCATTGCGACGGGTTTTTTCTTTTGTTGATATTCCAAATTATTCCCCACTCCCCATCGCCCCCGCCAACCTTACAGGAGTGTTGTTTAAAAGACACACATGGGGGAGGAAGGGAGGGGGAAAGACGTGGGCGTGCGTGTTAGTGGCTTCGGGGGCTCCAAGCTGTCTATTATGAGGGATGGGGAACGCGTGGCCTTCCAGATATTGGGACTCTAATTCCCAGCAGCCCCAGCGGCAGCAGCCAGGACCAGGGCCAATAGGTCCGGGATGATGGGAGTTGCACTTCTGCGGGGTCTGGTTCCCCAGTGCTGCTGCGTAGTCTAAAGGCGGACCAGCGCGTTTCCAACAAAACCCCCAAAGGAACGTGTCTTTGTGTTGTGTCCAATCTTAGTCCTACTCAGAGTAGACCCGCTGAAGTTAATAGACAAAAATGCCTTCGGCCAATAGATCTCAATGGGTCTACTCTGAGTAGGAGTTAAAGCTAGACTGAAAGGCGCTTTTTTTGGCCAAAATCCAAATTGTTTATTTGTTTGCTTGCACGACGCTTTGCAGGGCGCAATAAAGCAGGTCTCTGCCCCCAAGGAACTTACAATCGAGAGAGAGAGAGAGAAGTATGACTCAGAAATCTGTCGAATGGGGCCTAATCTTTTACATTTTTCTCCCCGCTCCCCTGTATGCGCACCCAGCCCTGCACTGAATTAACAGATCTCACAGCATTCCGTGGGACTTTCTCCCAAGCAAACGTGCGCAGGGCCGCAATCCCCGGCGGGGTTAGTGTACACCGCTGTGTTCCACCGGCTTTTCTCTCTAAGCAGCCTCGATTAGGAAAATAAAGCCTTCACTTTCCATTTATTTTAGCTAGGGTGCATGTGTATGTGTGTGAGCGCGCGCGCTTTAAATCCCTCCCTCCCCTGTTCCAAAGGCGGGAGGGGGAGTCTCTAAATAAAAAATAAAATAAAAAATTAGATTGCATTTCCATACTTCTTGGAAGGAAGTCCCAGGGAGTCCAAGCGGGGATTATTCGTTCCCAGGAGGAGACAGCCTTAAAAATGATTAACCTTGGCAGGATCGTGTCTTTGATTCCTGCACACACACACACACACACACACACACACACACACACACACACAGCGCGCGCACATTGTAGGTGTGGAATGTTATGTGCTTGTTTCTGCAAAAGGTGGCGAGGAGTTTTGAGAAAAGGGCAAGCGAGGAATGGGTTTGGCAACAATGGGGTGGTGGGGTGCGTGTATGAATGACTTCTGATTTTCCTCATTAAAATCTCCTTCTGGAAAAATAAATGAATAGGCAGGGAAGGAAAAGATGTTGGAGGGGGGGAGGATTCTTTTTTTTGTATATAACATTAAACAACCTCACCAAACCCAGCGAGGTTCTCGGGGCTTGTGGGCTGTGGGGCTCTTTCTGAGTGGCTGCGTTACAAATTGTAAATTTAAATTGCTCGCTGGATTCATTACTGCCTCCCTTTGATTTCAGTCAGCCGTGAAAAATTGTTACTGGTGTACCACTGCGAAAGTGTTTTGCCGCAAAGAGCAACAGCCCTAATCACCCAGCTTTCTCTCTCTCCCACAAAAGTGTAATTATTTTGTTTTGGGTGTAAATATAACCTACGGTACAAAAAGTCCAGCGGCGTCTGAATGCATTACGGAGCGCATTTAAAGGAGATCCGTCCGAAATTAATACCAAGGTTAAACAGGAAAGAGAGAGCGAGAGAGCAGGCAGCTGGAAACGACACCATTTTTTATAATTATTTTTAAAAGGAGAGTGCGAGCGGGGGAAAAGAAAAAAGAAAGAAAGCGAGAAAGGAAAATTTTAAATAAAATAAAACGTAAAAGAAAGCTGAAAGGGGTTCATTCACACACTTTCACAAGCTTCCCTCGGCGAACAAAGAGGTGGAGAAGGAAATCCCCTCTCCGAAGCTGGGGGTTGAATCTCTTGCCGGAAGGCCCTTCGGGAAAGAATGAGCGCTTTGCGCAAAAGGGGGTCTGGTCAGTTCCTTGCGCAGGAGACGTCCCCACCAGCTTGCGCTCCCGAGACCTCCAGGCTCTTTCTGGCTCTGAAACGAATGATAGGAGGCGACCCTCGCGTCTGTCGCCTCCGAAATAAATAATGCCCCCCCTTTTCCCTCCCTCCACCCCAGCCACAGACGTAAAGCCAGGACTCGCTTTTTCTTAGGGACGCCCACCGGCGTGCGCAAAGAATCTTGGCGTCTGTTCAATAATGTCATTTATAATGCCACCCCCGCCTACACACATAGGGGTTTGTAGGTGCTGGTTCAGACATGCATATTCATCACATGGCGACTGCCAAAAACCAACCAACCAACCAACCAACCGTGATGACTCGCGTGTGTGAATGAGCCTCCACGAATACAGGACCTCCAAATCTCATACTTTCCTTTCCCATCCCATGACAGCAAAGTGCACGCAAAGTCCTCCAGCCATCCCATCCACCGTTTCTGTTCCATTTTTACACACCGCTCACCAGCCCACACTTTTACCAAAACAGCGGCCACCTAGACATTATTCCACAGCTTTTCGAAAGGAATCTCTAGTCAGCAGAGATTGGAGAGAAATGGAGCGACTGTACCCGCTCGTGCGAACCGCTCATCAACACCGGAAAGTGCTATAGAGTTGAGCTGGGAATAGGCTGGTGTAGAAATCTGAAGAACGCAATAGAATAAAGAGAACTGTAAAATAAATAAATAAATAAATAAATAAATAAATAAATAAATAAATAATTAATAATAATAATAATAATAATAATAATAATAGCGGCTTTGGGCATTGGATATCGAATTCTTAAATGGATTTCAGGGATCGTTATTTCATAAGTAAACGGATTATGGTACATTCAGACACTACACGCCTCTGAACTCTGGAATAGTTTCTCTGTATATCTTAGGATCAGTTAATAAGGGTTTGCCGCGGAAGGTACACTGCGAAAGTTTGATCTATTTTTTTTTAAGCTGTAGGGGTATTTCCAATTACGCGCGTCAAGTATGGGCGCGTTTATGCATCCTGGCCCCGCTTCCCACGCGTTCCGCACACGTGCAGCTTGCGCGGTTACCTCGCGAGTTCTTGTGATTTCCCCACACCTCCCACGCCCGGGAATTGGGCTGGGATGCGTGGATCCAGTGAGCTGCCGGTTCCTTCCACGTTTTCCTTCAAACTTCTAATTCCATCAAGCCTGCTGGAAACGGAGGTGTGTGTGTGTGTGTGTGTGTGTGTGTGTGTGTGTGTGTGTGTGAGAGAGAGAGAGAGAGAGAGAGAGAGAGAGAGAGAGAGAGAGAGAGAGAGAGAGAGAGAGACGCGCCTCGAGGAGCAGGCGGGCCGCGTTTATGGAACCCTGCTAATTAATTGTGTCATTAAAGAAGCATCGTCTACCCACCCAAGGAAAATAAAACGGGTTGCTTGGTATACGAGGAAGCGGTTCTAAAGGAGGAGAGCGCTCATTTCGTGTTCCTCCTCCGCTTCCACCCCACCCCACCCCTTCACCAAATCCCCCCTCTCCCCCCCCCCCGCCCTCAATTCTTCTCTCTGAGCTGCACAGATTCTCTGCAGTTGGCTTGGAAGAAAAGGAAGAGAGGGGTGAAGAAAAAGAAAGGACACTCGAAGTCGGAGAAACTGCGTACCTGGAACAAGGACCCGCCGGGTGCCGTCGGACGGCAAGAAAGAACTGCAGAAGGAATCCCCCAATCTCTCGTTCTCTCTTTTTCAAGAGGACAAGCGCAGCCTCGAACCCATAGCGGCTGCCCGCCCGCCCACGCCTCGAGGGGTTATAAAAAGCTAAGAAAAAGAGGGAGGTCCTCCTTTTTAAAAAAAGAAAAGAAAAAGAAAGAAGCAATAGAATCACGACTGATCTCAGACGAGACTGCTGTGATCGACGGATTGTTGCTCCAGTTCGTCAGCCGAGGGGACCGGGGAAAAGGAACCGGTCGTGTGCAACACGCGGGGGGAAACTGTGCTCGCGTGTGCTGAGCGTGTCTCTGTGCTGCAGCCGCTACTGGCCACTAAAATTAGAAACGAACTTTTCCAGATCCGTTTCTGAAAAGAATCTGCTGTCGGGCTAGACGCGACTACGCTTCTCATCGCAGTAACGAAGTAGTGAACGTGCACGTGTGAATGTGCTGCTCCATATCAAAGATGTGGGGGAGAGGTTTCTGCACGTGAGGCAGAATGAGAGGGTAGACATCTGGACCCTGCCATTTCAGAATGTGTGTGTGTGTGTGTGTGTGTGTGTGTGTGAGAGAGAGAGAGAGAGAGAGAGAGAGAGAGAGAGAGAGAGAGAGAGGGCAGGAGTGATCTGTGTATCTTTGTGCAAGTTAACTTTTTTTTTGTTTTTTAAAAAAACACGTTTTGCATGAAATAAATTATCGTTATCTGGCTGTGCTAAATCTTACTCTCAGATATGTTTATTACACGCAGATAGTTTTAAAAACTTGTGCGCCTTCATATCACACTTTTTGAAGTGGCTCAGTCCAGGGATCTATCTTCAGAAGTTTATATCTTTCAACTTCAAACATAGATCGGTTTTTCAGCTGGAACACCCACGTGTCTCCAGACACAATGATTTTCCATGGAATCGGTTCCCACCTTATCTGCCAGCAATCAAGCAATGTACAGAAACGTGTGAGCCATACTGACGGACAAGCATTCTGGGTTGGGTGGGATACAAGGTGAATCCGGTTCTGCTTTAGATATTGGTCTCTACTTTGGATATTGGTCTCTACACCACACAATACATTTAAGGCACCATGATAACACTTTAAACAGCTTCACCCAAAGAATCCTGGGAATTGTAGTTTGGTAAAGGTGCTGAGACACCCCTGAATTCCGCTCACAGAGTTACAGTTCCCAGAGTGAGTTCTTTACCTTTCTTAAGAAAAAAAAACCTCTTTCCCAGTGAACTCTGGGAATTGTGAGGGGGAAGAGGAGGTCTCCTAACTACTTTCAGCCCCCTTACAAAGCCACAACCTCCGAGGTTCTTTGAGGGAATCCATCACTCCTAAAATTGAATCCTGGTGCTTTAAACATATGGTGCAGGTGCAACCTAAAGAATGTAAAATGCCAATGTTTAACCTCTTTGGGCTTGATTCCCACACTTTGCCCCTGACTCCTTCTGGATGAGGTGGGGAGCCTGTGGATAAGCTTTGCCAGCGTTCATGATAAGCTTTGCACATTCATTGGTACAAGGTTGCGAGCCGAACCTCATTTGCTCTGAAGCAGCTGAACCACTGCAATCCACTACTAGAGGCAACTTGTATGATGAAATGCTGCTCCACAGGGGAGCAAACAACGAAAATATCCATGTAGGTAGAAAACTAGGGTCTAGGAGAAAGAGTCAGACCTAGCCTTCTGCTTGATCTATCCATTTTCTTTACTGAAAGTTGTGGTGGTGGTTGGGAGCATCCTCCTCCTCCTCCTCCTCATCAACAACAATAATTTTTCAGTTTAAAGTCTTACAATCGATTATCCAACCACCACCATAAAAACAAGATTCCAAAGAATCTCCTGGACTCCCCTCCTCCCTTTTGTGGGTCCTTTTGTTAACCATCTCCTCCTGCATCCAAATCTTTTACATCTCAATTACCGGTATATCCAAAAATCAACACTAAACTACAAGTGTTATTCCAATTGGGAGGAGCATTTTGTTATGCTAGTAACCAGCAGTGCCGGTTAGCTCCCCCATTCTGAAGTGTTACAACCTGGGAACCTCAATGAGAACTAGGCCCTTGTATGAAAGACTGAATGAGGTCAGTTTGCACATGAAATGGCTCATGTATACTACTAAATCGTATGTTATGCTACCCCTCCATCACAGAAGTGTGTCTCCCCCTGTCCATCCCCTCACAGAGAAGGCAGCAAAGTGAATTATATATCCTACCTGGGGGTATTTTCCATTGAAATAAACAAGTGTTGGTTTTTTTTTTTACAATGTAAATAAATGCACCTGATGCTTGAAGCTCTGGAAACCAACCCCTTTGACCTGGAAAACAGCACATAGGTGAAAACTGAATGTCAAGCATGTTGGGTTTCTTTTTAGTGATGGAGGTGGTGAAAATATGGCTATGCTTCTGCACATGTTTAGAGACACCCTCAACCTCCTCCTCATATCCCACAGTTAAACTTTGATGTTACAAACACGTTCCACTTTAAATCTGTATTTCACTGGTTCCTATTGAGTCACGGATACTTGGAAGGCTATGTAAATGGAACAGTCTGAAATGAGTGGTGTTAATGTTATACAGAGGTTTAGAGGACACCCCCCCCCCGCATTTCTCTTTGGGTTGAAGGGAACTGGAAGCAGTACAAGCAGAGGCCCCACCCTTCTGCTCCACAATAATCAACCCGCAAGAACTACCACGCCCAGGTTCCCAACTCGCCATCACTGGAGCGCCTTCGAAAGTTCACAAACATTACTGAAAAGTAGGGGAAGGTAAGTCCCCCACTTCTCTCCTCTCCAGCCAGTGTTCAGTAGCACCAGGTGGGTAGTGTTAAGGCAGGCTTTCTCAACCTCGGCCCTCCAGATGTTTTGAGACTACAATTCCCGTCATCCCTGACCACTGGTCCTGCTAGCTAGGGATCATGGGAGTTGTAGACCAAAAACATCTGGAGGGCCGAGGTTGTGGAAGCCTGTGTTAAGGGAGCATAACTGAGCACCATTATGTATGCACCTCAGACTGACCCCAAAACCCTGGAGGGAAGACACTGATTTTTATTGGATAATTCTGGCACAGAGCTTCCGACAGGGAGTGGGGAGGGCTCAAGTGCTTTCTCCCCCTCCCCATTCCCCAAGAGAGCTCTGTGGCACTCAGGTTCTAGTTTCCCACAGGCATCTGGGTGGCCGTTGTGAGAACAGGATGCTGGACTAGATGGGCCATTGGCCTGATCCAGCAGCAAGGCTCTTCTTATGTTCTTAAGTGTTTCCCAAACTTGGGTCTCAAACTGTTGTTGGACTACAACTCCCATCATCCCTAGCTAGCAGGACCACTGGTCAGGGATGATGGGAATTGTAGTCCAAAAACAGCAGTAGACTCACGTTTAGGAAACCCTGCACTCAACAAATTCATGAAGGATTTGGTTAACATTGGCTGCTTGTTATGATGGCTCTTCTCCCCCTCTGCTATGGCGGCCTGCTGGGAATTACAGGTGAAGAGAGGTCCTGCTTGTGAGTTTCCCATAAGGCATCTGGTTGACCTCTGTGAGAACAGGATGCTGGACGAGATGGGCCACTAACCTGATCCAGCAGAGCTTTCCATCTCCCTCAGAGGCCAAGCTCTCTCTGCTTTAGGCAATCCCTGACTAGCAACATTTGAAAATAATGCAGGCGGGACTGGATTCTGGGAAACATATGGTTTTTATCACACCTGATGAAGTTGTGTGCATCTACTTAGTGTATACCTGTGAACCCATCAGAGGACCAGACCACCCACCCATTCATTTTCCTGTGTAAAGTGAAAAAACCTTTCTATTAATCTCACTTACACCCCTCCCCCAATTAAACAGAGTTTTGTTCATCTGGCCCCAGCACTTACTCTGATCACCTCGTTCACAGTTGAATTTGCTGCTACCGGTAACTTCCACCTTCCTTCTTTAAAGTTGATCATTTGGTTTGGACCAGAAGTCCCAGGTCTCCCGGGAGTTGGCTTTTTGTGTGCGTAGGGGGCGGGGAGAGAAAGTAAATAGCCACAGGGCTTTTCTTTCTCTTTGCTCGGATTATTTCCCAAACTTCCGGTTCCTTCTTCCGACGAAAGTCTATAGACGAATTCCAGCGCAGCAAAATAAGTCGGACAAAGGAAGCGCTGAAGGAGCCCCCCCTGAGTAATGCGGAAGCGCTGTATTCTTAATTTTTTTACCACGATGTAGGAAGAGCTTTTCAGATAAAAATATAAGTTGCAAGATGTCTCTCTGATCAGACCATTTGTGTAGAAATAAATCTTCTCCAACACACAAAATCACAAACTTTACTTGCAGAACTTAGTTTAAACGTTCCGAAAGGAATAATTCTGTTACATTTTGTTTTAGTCTTAGAGATTCTTTCGACACTGATCCCAGTGTGAGGCGTAACAGTATATTTTACTAAAATGTAGCTTTTCCAGCTAGAAATCCACAATACTCTGTCTCTCTCCCCCGTTCCTGCTGAAAGCTACATACCTGCTGAACCACCCAGCTAAGCACTGCTAAGAACTCTGTGATCCTGAGTTTGGGTGGGTGGGTGGAACAATTTCATTAACATATGCAAACAGTTTGTGACTCTATCCAAACCTTGTGGTTTGGTTCTAAGGTCTAACTCACGTCGCCTCATGGAAAAACACTGACATGCGCTTAAGCATTCTTTACAGTGTTGGACACAATTTAATTAGAATACGCAGCCTTTTATGTAATTTTAAACACAACGTCAACATTCTCTTCCACATTTTCCTTTTCAACTTTAGGTTGAATTTAAAGGGGCTTTTAAAACTCTGCTGAAAACGAAGTCCCCAAATCTGAAGTGGCGTTTCTCTCCAAAAGACCCCCGGTTTTTTATTTTTGTTTTGCTTTAGTTTTCCGAGAGAGGAAGGGTCATTCTTAATTGTTATACAGAAGTGTCCAGGCTGTCGGCTACCTGGAAGTCTTCCAGGACTCAGGGAGCCTCTAATTCTTGACCACATTCAAGTGAAAAACACTGAGGATACCTAGAGATGCCTTAAACCCGCATACCCCTAAACATTTAGTGAATCTAAGTTTGGCCTTATTGAGGGGCAGTATTTCAATATGAGTAGGAAAATGAGAGTACTCCTAAACAATTTTTTAAAAAAGCACTGCTAATACCTATCCAGGCCCCCTCTAATTCCAGCACCAAGAGATACCCTTAGTCAGATATCTTCTTACGTTAGCTGTGCCAACTGATCCTCCATGTTTAGGAGTAGTGTACCTGCAACAAACAGTTGCGGCGGCGTGAGGGGAGCAAAGAGGAGACGTATCCGCTAATTCCTGCTTCTGGAGCTTCTCTGGAGGCGTCCCATCGGCCACTTCCGGAAACAGGAAAGGGGGGGTGGACCGGATGGCGCCTTGACGTCACCCAGCATGGCTCTTTTTATTTCTAATGTTTAATTCCTTAAAGTATTGTATGAGGCTCATTCAACCATCACACACAGATCATTGAACCCAAACAGCTATTTTAACGCCCAGCAAACTGGCAACAGATAACCCCATATCGTTACGTTACAGGAACACAGGAGACGGCCTTATATCGAGTCAGTCCATGGAGCTATCTAGCTCAGCATCGCCAACACTGACTGGCAGCGGCTCTCTGGGGTTTCAGGCCTTTTTCAAAACCACCCTGGAGACGCTGGGGATTGGACCTGGGCATGCTCAAACCACTGAGCTTTAAAATATATGAGGGGGCTGCCCCCCCCCAAGTTGATAGACATTCCCATTCAAATGGTGTGTGTTCATTGCGTTATGTGATCGATTGTGCAGGGCGGGGCTTACCTGGGCCCCCACAATATTTTATTCAAATTGGCACCCGTGGCCACTAAAGAAAAGGCTCTGCTGCGGGCACGCCAACCCCTTCAAGCTGCCACTGGAATGAAGGAAGGTGAGCAGTTCCCCCCCCCCCATTCGTTCCGATGGGCCGTGGACAAGAACAAATCTATCTGTCCATCCATCTATCTATAACACACAAAATCTCTCTCTCTCTCTCTCTCTCTCTCTCTCTCTCTCTCTCTCACACACACACACACACACACACACACACACACGATTCTGGCGAGTTAGGCGAATGGCCCATGGAACATTCTGAGTTGCCTGAGCTAGGTGTGAGTGGAGAAAACGGGAGCTGGGAGCGGTGGAGTAAAAGAGAAATCTCGTTCCCGTTCTCCCTGCCAGGTTCCCGCTAATGACTGGGTGTTGATCCTGCGCGGCGGTGCCCTCGTTTGCCTTTGTTTAGAAGGTGAGAAAAAGGGAAATCCGTGATCGACGACTCACCGGCTCTCCAGCAGTAGGGGAGGAGGAGGGAGAGGGAAAGGCGGAGAGGCGAGAGGGTTGGCCGAGCAGTTGCCCCTCCAGGGGGAATCCGCATCAAGGGTGGCAGAGGTGGGGAGGTGGAGGAGGGGCCTTCTGGAGTCCTCTCCCTTATCCCCCGGAGCTGGAACTGCACCCCAAAGGGCCGTCTCAATGTTACCAGGCTGGGAGTGGGTGACTGGGAGGTGGCAGGAGGGGGGACGTCCGATGTTGCTGTTTCGTGTGGCTTGCGGGGATTGTTGCATGCGGGGGGGTGCGGGTTGTCGAGCAGTTCACGTGGACGAGGCGATGCCCACTCCTACAGTACTCTCCCTCCCCATAATACCACCCCGCTCGCGAGAGAGCCCAGCGGGGAAGAAACGAAATCAGGACTGAAGCACAAGGATAACGCTGGGGAATTTTGATGTGTGTGTGTGTGTGTGTGACTTGTCTCCTAAAAAGCACCCGAGGGAATTGGAGGGCTTGTGGCGGGGGCAGGATGCTGGGCGATGTGGAAATTCTCGCGCAGAAGAGTCCCATCGAAATAAAAGAAAACGGCTCTGGGTGGGTGGGTGGGTTTGCGCAGGAGAAGCTCCGACCGTATTGTTGGATTTTAATGTAAGCTTCTTTCTCTCTCCAAAGTGACAGAGCACGTGCCTTGCCAATGCAAGGCGGTCCTAGCTTCCATTCCTGCCATCTCCATTCAGGAAGAGATCCTGGGTTCAAGGGCTGAGAAAGACCGCTGCCAGTCAGAGTAGACAATAGCGGGCATCGGTGGACCAGTAGTGAGATGAGTTTCTCTCCCTCCTCCCTTCTGCCCATTATAAGCGGGAAACCAAACCAGATCTTTTTTTGCCTCTCTTGGAACGAAGCTGCTTGGAGGAGTGGGGTGGTGGTGACGGTGGTGAAGGAAAGGGTTATTATGGGTAGCAATCTTTTGCGTTAGATTCAATGAGGCCGGTTCTCTGGGATGCCGATTGCGCTCGGAGTACGTGCTTTGCGCAGAAGTAAATCCCATGGCGTTCAACGGGGCTTACTTTCTTGTAAGCGGGCAAAGGATTGCAGCCTTTCATTGCTCTGGACATAGAGCTCTGCCGGGGAGCCAGCCGAGGGGCTGTCTCTCCTTCGCCCCCAGCCGCTGTTAAATCGCACAGCCCGAGCAACGCGCTCTTTCTCCCTGCTTAGTTTGAACCCCTCGCATTTTCACATTAAATATCCGAATGACGCTTCACGTCACATCCTCACATATTTGTCTTCGGGATTCATTCTCCTGTTTCCTCCATTTTCCCCATTGTTGAAAAAAGGGGAAAAACTCCACCACGAAAAGTGAAATAACCAAATCCTTCCAACGAATTTTGTACCTGTAGAAATCTGGCAAATTTTGTCTGAGACACCAAAATAATTTTTTTAAACCTTCATATTGTAGTTTATTCCCTCCTTAAAAACAAACAACCCCCCCAAAAAACCAAAAAACCCAGAACAACCAGGCGGTGAATACCTAGGGATTTAAAAATCTGCTGTATCCCAGAAGAAAATTGTTTAGTATTAGTATTTCAACTACAGAAAATCCCATTCATTTAAAGAGAGTTAGTATTCTCTAGGACCATGCCATTATTAGTAGAAATAACAATATTTTAATATTCATTATTGTGTTCAGAAACATGGGTTTCCTACTTTAAAATATTTACTTTAATATTTTATATTTAAGCTTGCCAGGGAATGAGCCCCTAACCAAAGCAGACTCATGAAGAAACGCGCGCACACACGCCCCATTGGTCTGTAATTTAAATCTTTTGTTTGTCGTGAAGCCCTAATCTGAAATAGATCTAATAATTATTATTCCTTTCCATCACAGCTGAACACTGCCGGAGCGCTGCTGGTATATAAATACCTGAGTTTCCTCGCCTGGCTGACAATAATACCCTGCGCCTTAAAAGAAATAAATAACATACCGCCCGCTTTCTCACTGCCCCAAAGAGGAGGGAGGGAGGGACATATCCCACCCCTTCCAGATAGCTTTTTGCGGAGGGGTGGGAGCGAGAATGGACACAGATCCATCATACTTCCTTGCCTTTATTGCCGGCGCGCTCAGGGAGAGCTCTCGGGAGCTGACCAGGGTGCTGAAGTCGTTCTATTTACCGTAATGAGGATTCCATAAGCTCATCCCTGCCTTCCCTTTTGGGGTCTGTGCGTGCGTGTGTTTAATCTCTATTTTAGCCTCATTATTTCAGTTAGGCGACAATGAAGCCACAGAGTGCTCCGTGACGTCCCTAACTTTTATTGCCTCTTGGCTTAAGCTCATTCCCCCACCCTCTGGATAAGGTTTAAAAATACTGGGTAGGCCATTCATTAGCGTGAACCACGCTAATACCCTTAACGGAAAAGGGGAGGTAATCAAAAACAAACGCCGGGAAGTTGTATAACTACAACCCGGAAACATAACGGACCGCTTGTCCCAGAGGGAGTTTTCAGAGGGCTGGAAATTTAAGGTTCTGGAATACAAATGTGCAAACTTTGGGTCTTGAGGGCCCAGATGATGACAACCCTACTGCTGCTGCTACTAAAAACAGGAAGATTAATTCTTACGTGTTGCTGTTATCTTCGGGGGGCAGCGGAAGCACTGAGGATTCAACATCTCCCCGCTTGAATTTCTAGGGCCCAGCTAGACGTTACACTGCAGATGCCAGGACTTTTTTCCCCCCGAAGAGGGAAGGCGACCGTTGAAGGATGGAGTTTTAGCTAAGAAGCAACTGGAGGGGAAAGGTTACGTGACCCTTTCCTCCTGGTCATTCCTTCCCTCCCACTCTGCGTTGGCAGCCGCAGGTGAAACAAGCGCTGGAGGAGGAGGGGTCGTGCGCCTGGAGCAGAAAACGACCGGAGGGGAAAGGGTTAAGTATTCCCCGTTGCCATGCTTCCTTGGAAGGAAGGGAAGAAGGAAATGCCAGGAGACCTTAACACGCGTCTTTTCATCTGGTCTGTCACAAGTGTCACGAAGAGCATCCAAGATGCTAAGCACAAGAAGAGACGGCGTTTAGGGCAAGGAGGAAATAAATACTTCTTTCTTTTGCAGAAATTTGTGAGATACGTGTGTGTATATACTGCAGAAAGTTCCAGGTTCAATCCCTGGTGTCTCCAGGTTGGGCTGGGAGAGACTCTTACCTGCAAGCCTGGAGGGTCTCTGCTAGTCAGTGTAGACAACATTGAGCTGGACCAATAGTATGACTCAGTATAAAGCAGCTCCTGATTTTCTAGGTTCCTTAACTATAACGTCCGCGAAAGAGGGACCGACCACCAATAACGCTCTCTGCTTTCTCCAGGTTTCATGTAGCGTGCGTGACCCACCCCGCTTCACGTCCCTGGCAGGATAGGCTAGACTGAGTTGCTCTGCCCATTCCCCTCAGAGGAAACAGTAAGAAAGTGGTGTTGGTGAAACGTCCTCAGCTAAGTCCGGGAGCATTGCTGCAGGCTGTGATCCTCTGCACACTTATCTGAGAGTAAGCCCCCTGACCACAGTAGGAGGTACTTCACAGTAAACATGCACAAAAGATTGGTCTGCAGGTATAATAACTTCTGATCATCCATAAAGGACATGAGCAATCCATGTCTAAGTTCTCCCATACAAACCCCATTGAAATGAAAGGAGCAGGAACGTGTGTTTCCTACTACATCGTGGTTCGATTTCATCTATTACTTAAGCTATAATCCTGTGCACAGCTTCCTGAGATTGTCCTATTGAATCCAGTAGGGTTGACTTCTGAAAAAACCGTACAGGCTCGAGCTGTTAATCAACTGGTAAATGTGTATTTCTTTGGATCTGAGTAAAAACAATACTTCTGAAGCACACCCCTCTGTTATATTTTGTGTTCTCATTTAGTATTTTTACATTGTGAACCACCCTGTGATCTTCGGATGAAGGGCGGTATACAAATTTAATAAACGATGATGATAATAATAACAATAATTTGTTTTTAGATGACGAGGCACTTCCTAAGAAGAGGCATTCTATGTCAGAGAAAGGGGTTTTTTTGGAGGATAAGTTGGAGAAAATGGAAAAGGGAGTGTCTTTTAAGATTGTATTTGCTATTTGCAGTTTTTATATGTATTTGCTTTTACCTTAAAAGAAATATTGCAGATAAGTCAGGATTTCCCTTCCTTCTTCCCTCCCTCCCAAACAAAAATGTACAGAACACTGCTCTTAATGCAAAATTAGATGGAATATTTGTGATATATACAAGGTTATTCACAGTTTTCTTCATGGGAATGTAAGAACAACAGCTGTTTGCTTGCAGGATACTCCTGTGCTTCAGAGGTGAGCTATTGTAACTCAGAATGACTCACTGTACCTAAGAACATAAGAAGAGCCTGCTGGATCAGGTCAATGGACCATATAGTCCACCATCCTGTTCTCACAACCAGAAGCTTGTGGGAAAGCCACAAGCAGGATTTGAGCACAAGAACACACCCCCTTTCTGTGGTTTCCAGCAACTCATAAATGGCCTTGGCCCAGTATACCTGAAGGAGCGTCTCCACCCCATCATTCTGCCCGGACACTGAGGTCCAGTGCTGAGGGCCTTCAGGCAGTTCCCTCACTGTGAAAAGCAAAGTTACAGGGAACCAGGCAGAGGGCCTTCTTAGTAGTGGCACCCGCCCTATGGAACGCCTTCCCACCAGATGTCAAAGAAATAAACAACTCTCTGACTTTTAGAAGACATCTGAAGGCAGCGCTGTTTAGGGAAGTTTTTAATGACTGATGTTTTAATGTATTTTTAATTTCTTGTTGGAAGCTGCCCAGATGGGCAGGGTATAAGTAATTAATAATAATAATAATAATAATAGGTAAAGGGACCCTGACAATTGTTCAGTCGTGAATGACTCTGGGGTTACGGTGCTCATCTCGCTTTACAGGCTAAGGGAGCCAGCGTTTGTCCGCTTCCGCAGACAGTTTTTCCAGGTCATGTGGCCAGCATGACTAAGCCACTTCTGGCGAAACCAGAGCAGTGCATGGAAACACAGTTTACCTTCCTCTTTGCTCCTTGCTCCTTTGCCTCTCTTCCCTCTTACTCTTCATCTCATCACCAAGCTGGAAATGTGAAGAAGAATCTGCTATGTCTGAGCGCCAATGCTCAGACCCCATCTTAAGCTAGACTTAAGCATGTCTTTGTAACGGAATCACCATTTTAAGCCTGCCTGAACAAAGCTGCTGTATCTGTTACTCTTCAAGTATTCCGAGTGAGCAAATGTTATTTTTACCTTTTACAAGATTGTTTGTGTGATTATTGTTTTAAGGGGAAGAAAAAGGGAGAAATACCAAGAGAAAAAAAAGCATCCTGGATTACTTAAACGCAGTGGCGCTCTGTGGGGCCTCCGAGGAGTCTGGCTGCCTCCTCCCACTCAGCCCCCCTACAACTGAGGGGGAGGCAGTGGGCAGACCATTTGGGGCAGTGCGGAGCCTGCGGGCACCCAAGCCACCGTGTCACTCCCACAAGAGACGTGTGGCTCGGGGACGCTGCAGGCACTGCGGTGAGTGCTGCCTGGCATTTTGTCACCCCCCTCAGTGGTTACACCCAGGGCGACCCGCCCCCACTGCCCCCTTCCTCCGCCCCTGCTTAAATGAAAAGACTAGAACTAGCCTATCTAAGCTTTCCTTTTAAGCTCACAAATGTGAGGAAGGGTAATATCTAATCAATGTATCCTCTCCTAGCATCTATTCACATCCTTACAAACTATGCAGTGTGTGAAGATGTACTTTCTTTTATTTGTTCTGAATCTTCCAACCTTCGGCTTCAACTGGATGCTTGCAAGCTCTGGTGCTATGAGACAGAGAGAAAAAAACACTTTCCTTTATCCAGTTCCTTCATGCCATGCGTCCTTTTATAAACTCCTGTTCTGTGGCATCTTCTAAAAAGTCCAAAATTCTGCAACCTTTCTTCATAGGGGATCTGCTTCACCTGCTTGGTCATTTGGGTCACCCTTTTCTGAGCCTGTCCGAGCAGCTTATGGTGAACTGTCTGGTAGCCACAGAGAGCAGTTCCCCAAAGCTGAAATGTAAGACTTGAGCATTTCCGACGTTGGGTTGCAAGTTGCAAGTGGTATTTGTCACCTTTCAAGAATCAAAAGCAATTATTTTGGGTTTACTTATAAAGCCTGCCACCCACTTAGACTGGCTTTGCTACCCTCTTGTGACTGACACCAAGCAAGGCCAAGAAGAATGAAGGTTGCCAGTTACTCTGCGTGGGCATCTCCTCCTGGACTACTCTTCAGTCAGGAAGAGAACTCTCAATGTGCAGAGGATGAGTCAAAGATAGAAGAAGTCCTACAAACACCATGCATGCAGGCATAGTGATCAGTCACTGTAAGATTAGGATGCTGGATTAGATGGTCAATTGGCCCCATGCAGTTGTTCTCAGTTACTGGTCCAAGGTCACCCAATGAGCTTAATGGCTGAGTGAGGATTTGAACTCAGAACTTCCCAGTTCTACCCTGGCACTCTTAATACACTTCCCCAACCAAGTGCCCTCCATTATCTTTGACTAGAGTCCCTATTAGCCTCAGGTGGCATGATTGTGCTAGCTGGGGCTGATGAAAGTTGTAGACCAAAACATTTGGAAGGTATCCGATTTGGAAGCAGGGAGGAGCCGGCTGCTCTAACCACTATACAACGCTGCCTCTAATTTCAGGTCAATCCCAGGATTTTAATTTTTAATGTTAAGAAGGAGGTTCCAAAATTCCTTGTACTTTTAGAACTATAAGGGAAGGCATTCCTGCAGGATCCTGCCTTGTTGAAGAACATAAGAAGAGCACTGCAGGATTAGACCAAAGACTCATCTAGCCCAGAATTCTGATTTCACAGTGGCTCACTAGATGCTTTAAGAAGAAGAGAAGAAGAAGAGTTTGGATTTGATATCCCGTTTTATCACTACCCAAAGGAGTCTCAAAGAGGCTAACATTCTCCTTTCCCTTCCTCCCCTACAACAAACACTCTGTGAGGTGAGTGGGGCTGAGAGACTTCAAAGAAGTGTGACTAGCCCAAGGTCACCCAGCAGCTGCATGTGGAGGAGCGGAGACGCGAACCCGGTTCCCCAGATTACGAGTCTACCACTCTTAACCACTACACCACACTGGCTCTCTTAAGGCTGCAAGTTTTTTATTTAGTTGATTTATATCCTGCCCTTCTTCTTCCAATCCCAGCCAATGATGGCAAATACAGTTAGGCTGTGTACACACTGCCCATTTAATGCACACTTAAAGCAGATATCGTCCTCCAAAGAATCTTGGGAATTGTAGGGAATTGCACCTCTGGGAGGGGTAAACTACAATTCCTAGGATAATGGGGGGGGGAATCATGTACTTTAAATGTGCTTTAAATGTATTGTGTGTACACAGTCCAATATCTATCTATCTATCTATCTATCTATCTATCTATCTATCTATCTATCTATGCCACTTAAATGCAAGATTAGATTGCATTTTATTAATACTCAATTCAGTGAATTCACTTTAAACACACCAGGCTGCCTGCATTTATGTTATCGTGGCTCTGCAATGATTCATTGCCACCTTAAGCCTCCCCCACAGCAAAAGTGCCAAATCATTTCCACCAGCCCAACAGAATCCAGGGATACCTTTTAATTCAGCTGCTTTGCTGACCGCATGTCAGAATGATCTCTGAACCTCTTATAATCTCAGTCAAAGAGAAGAGGGAATGAAATAACATTATACAGCAGCAGAGTCTAGACATTTCATATGTGGGAAGTCTGAGTGCAGTTCAGAGCCTCAGAAACAGGACAGGAGTCCGGCCGATTTTCCTGAAGGTTTACACGTGGGGAGCTACTGCAGCTTCAGGAGTTCTTCTCACGTAAGCGCTAAATGCTTCAGACAATGTCCCAAGTGCTTAATGCTTTTAAAGAGAGAGGAATACCAGGTGTTAAGGAATGTATGCTAATCTTCCTTGACGTTTTAGTCCTAGATACCGTAAATTGGGGAAACAAATTTCAGTTACTTAGTGGTGAAGAAAATGCACTCTTGACATACTTAGAGGACTCTTCTTTGATTATTACCTCCAGTCTTCTAGGACAGAGTCTTGGCATGGAAAAAGGAAAGTCTCCAGACAAGAGGCCATTACTCTGAGGACTCTCAAATCCTGAATTCCAATGTGGCCCTAACACACCTCACACAGGACAGTTGTGAGGATAAAATGGAAGCTCCCCTGAGCTCCTTGGAGGAAGAATTGCATTTTGAAACAAAGTAGTAATTCAAAGATATTACAAAAAGGTCTGAAGGTACACACACACACACACACACACACACACACACACACGGACGCGAGCGGCATTGTGTGTGTCATAAACCACTGAGCCTAGGGCTTGCCGATCAGAAGGTCGGCAGTTTGAATCCCCGCGATGGGGTGAGCTCCCATTGCTTGGTCCCAGCTCCTGCCAACTTAGCAGTTCGAAAGCATGTCAAAGTGCAAGTAGATAAATAGGTACCGCTCTGGTGAGAAGGTAAATGGTGTTTCCGTGCGCTGTTCTGGTTTCGCCAGAAGTGGCTTAGTCATGCTGGCCACATGACCCGGAAAAACTGTCTGTGGATGAACGTCAGCTCCCTCGGCCAGTAAAGCGAGATGAGCGCCGCAACCCCAGAGTCGTCCGCGACTGGACTTAACTGTCATGGGTCCTTTACCATTTCTCTCTCTCTCTCTCTCTCTCTCTCTCTCTCTCTCTCTCTCTCTCTCTCACACACACACACACACACACACACACACTTGCCATTGGTTCCTTTCTTTTGAGCATAAGCCTGGATAGCGCAGTTGGTAAAAGCATAGTGCTGATAACACCAAGGTTGCAGGTTCAATCCCTGTATGGCACAGTTGCATATCCCTGAAGTTGGACGAGATGATCCCCAGAGTCCCTTCCAACTCTACAAGTCTATGATTCTGTGAGGACATGGTCTGAGGGCAAACTATGCAGCATGGTTCTCTTGATTTCTTCTCCAAGAAATCTGGGATCTGTAGTTTGACAGTGACACTGAGATTTCTGTTTAGCAATCCTTAGACTCATAGAACCACTACAGTCCCCAAGGTTTGTTTGGCGAGAGAGAATAATTGTTAAACCAAGGAGTATATGACGTAGATGCTCATTTTAATGCTATGATAATTGTACTTATTGAGCTTTCAGCCTTGTTTGCTTGCAGGGAGATGAGATGATGAGTGGCTCTTTTATGACCATTCATTCTGATACTTTGGCAGGGAGATTAGATGACGTTGTGTCAAAGCAAGCGTCATTCCACATTTTCTGTTGCATTTCCCCTTCACTCTCCTTATCATTCAAAGTCTGATCTTTCGAGGAAGCAGAAGATTAGAAGGGAAGAAGAGACCGCTGGATCAGGCCAATGGCCAGTGGCCAACCAGATGTCCCAATGGGAAACCCATAAGCAGGCTCTGAGCACAGGGCCACTCTCCCTTCCTGTGGTCTTCAGGAAGCATTACTGCCTCCAACCATGGAAGCAGAGCATAGTCATAATGGCTTGTAGCCACTGATAGCCACATCCTCCATGAATTTATCCAGTCCTCTTTTAAAGCCACCCAAGATGGTGACTGTCACTGCTTTCTAGGGGTGCCAACTTGAATAAAATATTGGGGTGGCCCAGGCAAGTCCCATAGGGGTAATTGTTTGGTAGTACTCATTTGCTTAACTGTCGTATTCTAGAGCTTCCTATTGGTGGCTCTTAGGTAATTTACAAAATACTGAGTCCATTCAACCCCTGCACAGTCTCATCCGGGCTGTCCTTAGGCATGCATAACCTCCTTAGCCTATATATAAATCTGGCACTGGCCACACTGAAAGTCCAGCTCCAAGTAATTGTGGAAGAGGTCTTGCTGTCTTGCTGGGTGGGCAGGCCAATGGCCTGGGCGTGGTTCCTTATATAGTTCCTGAGATTAATCAGTCATCTGACCCTCACCTGGATTTCACAACTTTCAGCAATAGGGCCCCACCCCACAAAATCAATCACATGATGTGGCACACCCACACCCACACACCATTTGAATGGCAATGCCCATCAACTTTTGGGGGGGAGACCTCAGCCCCTAGGAGTTGTCTCCCATGCTGCTTCATGAGGAAGAGAGTTCCATAGTTTAACTATGTGCTAGGTGAGTAAGTCATTTCTTCTAGCTGATTTGAATCCTCCAACATGGATGTCCATGAGTTCTAGCGCTGTGAGGGAGAAAAACGTTTCCCTATAGCTATAGCTATCTTTCCAGTTAAGGATTTGATCAAACATGACTACCCATCTACATAGTGGAGTGCAGTGGAGACAGACACCCAGCATCCCTTTGCAATTCCAAAGTTCACTGAGCGACCCTGGGTTAGTCGTTCTCTCCCTGCTTAAACCTATCTTGAAGGCTTGTTTTGAGGATAAAATGAGGATGTGGTGGGGAAGAAGAAGCGTTTGGATTTGATATCCCGCTTTATCACTACCTGAAGGAGTCTCAAAGCGGCTAACAATCTCTTTTCCCTGTGTATCAGAAGAAGTGTGCATGCACACGAAAGCTCATACCAAGAACAAACTTAGTTGGTCTCTAAGGTGCTACTGGAAGGATTTTTTTTATTTTTCATTTTGTTTCTCCCCCCCCCCCACAACAAACACTCTGTGAGGTGAGTGGGGCTGAGAGACTTCAGAGAAGTGTGACTAGCCCAAGGTCACCCAGCAGCCCCATGTGGAGGAGCGGAGACGCGAACCCGGTTCCCCAGATTACGAGTCTACAGCTCTTAACCACTACACCACGCTGGCTCTCTGGGGAGAGAAGCTTGTGCACCACTCTTTGTGTTCAGTATGAGACAGAAACATAGGCTGCACTCCTAGGCGCAAGCACGTCAGTGGGACTTACCCCCGGGTAAACAGGTACGGGAGGGCATCGGTAATAAATCACAGCAATCCATAAGCCTCGTGGAGAATCTTACAGCCCCACTACCCTCCCCACCAACGCCCAGGTCCCAAATCTGAAGTCATACCCCTGCTAATTCCTGCCATTGAATTCTCACTGATTTTGATGGAACCAAAAGGCAACTTCCCTTTCATGGAATATTTAGGATTTTCCATTTGATTGTGGAATGTCAATAAAAGCATACCCTCCAACATTTCTCTGATGAAAATTCCCCATTCCATAATGATAATTTTACTATTTATACCCCACACATCTTACTGGGTTGCCCCAGCCACTCTGGGCACCTTCCAACATATATAAAAACATAGTAAAACATTAAACATTTTTTTAAAAAAACCTTCTCTGTACAGGATTGCCTTCAGATGGCTTAGGGGTTGGATAACACCATATACTCCAAGATTTCTCCAATGAAAATAGGGACAACCTAAAAGTCAGCTCCTACTTTGTCAGAGGGTCTTTGGGAGAAAGAGAGAGAAAAGGGAAAGGTTTCAACCAAAGGCCTTCCCAGAGAGTTGTGAGGGAAGAGTAAAAACACTGGTCCATTAAATTGTAGTTACCCTCACTTTTCTGTGTGTGTGTGTGTGTGTGTGTGTGTGTGGTTAGGAATATGAACTTGATGAGTTAATTAAGCCGGAGCCTGTAAAAACCAGTTTATTTGCATAGCAAACTCCTGGGCCAGCGTGTAGCCGGAGCAAAACGTGTACAGGCAGACAATTCCGGGGAAATTACAACCTCATTAATATGCTAATCTGGTTGCAGGCCTGGAACGCGTTTTGGCTTTCTGGTGCTTGCTTGGGGGGGGGCGGTGGGTGTTTGGTTGCCTAGCAACCCTTCTCTCCAGGTAACCCTTCTCTGGCTTGCCCTTGATATCCCCAAAGGATTGCAATGTGGGAAAGAGGTAAAAAGCAGCAGGAATATATATATATATATATATATATATATATATATATATATATATATATATATATATATATATATAATATAATATAATAAAAGCTCCATCCCTCTCTCTCTGTCTCTGCTCACTGTTGTGTGACAACAAGACAGAAAGTCAAGTGCAGGCATGCACTGGCTAGTGAGCCTGGAACCCACACATTTATGTATTGCTTTGGGGAAGTGAATGGACCAACACCATAGTGAAATTGCCCCTAGGTCTGAAGGGAACTTGCTTCCTGAAATTCTCCAACCTTTTTGCAGATAGCAAGACAGGAAAAGCTCTGCTGAATCAGGCCAATGGCCCATCTAGTCCAGCATCCTGATGACCTGTAGTAACTCACTCCCAAGAGAAGGACTGACATTCTGCTGGTGCTGATAGAAGCTAAAATATTTGTGATTCGCATTACTCCAAACTGTTAAAAAGACAGGGTGGGAAGAAGAGGAAGGAATGTGCCAGGGATTGCATCCACCATTTACCTTAAAAAGGTAAAGGGACCCCTGACCATTAGGTCCAGTCGTGTCCAACTCTGGGGTTGCGGCGCTCATCTCTCTTTATTGGCCGAGAGCCAGCGTACAGCTTCCAGGTCATGTGGCCAGCATGACAAAGCCGCTTCTGGCGGTGCTAAAGCAGTGTTCACATTTGCTCTGCCTGGGGGAAAGGCCGGGGCATAGGTGCCACCTCCTAGGGGCCAAGGTCCCTTCTTTCCCCCAATAAAATATTTGAGGGGGCCAGGCCTCCCCAAAGTTGATAGGCATTGCCATTCAAATGGTGTGCGTGCGCCATGTCATGTGATCGACTATGTGGGGTGGGGCTTACCTGGACCCCCCAAATATTTTATTCAAATTGGCACCCCTGGGTGGTGGTCTAAACCCCTATTGGAGTGAATAGCAAGGGCTGGTTGGCAAACAAAACAAACAAACAAAACAAACAAAACCCAAAAAACTCTAAAGCTGATGATCTCATAAAGTTGGGGACTCATTTGGGCAGATACAACTGGCTCTTTCCCAATCAATATGCAACTAGGGGTACCAACCTTAGTCTGTAGGAGTTGCCTCCTATGGATGCAACTGTGTTCTCTAAACATATTTGGCCCATCCTTCATCTTTCACTCCATTCTCTCTCTCTCTCTCTCTCTCTCTCTCTCTCTCTCTCTCTCTCTCTCTCTCTCTCACACACACACACACACACACACACACACACACACACACAGGATATCATTTCCCACAGCCCTGGCAGGCTCTTGATCCCACAAACCCTTCCCAAGTTAAGATGAATGACAGGGATATGTTTTGACTGAGCTTGATTGTATTAGTTCTGTGACCACAGAGTCACAGGGAAAAGCTGGAAGCGTGGTCCACTCTGCTAATCCAGGCTTTCAGCAAGCTGACAGTTGGCTTTCCCAGGGATGGGGAGAAATTCGATTCAGGTTGCATTGAAAGTCAGAGCTACCTGTCCTGGAGTGCAAACATAAGGGGGCTTGTGAAGAAGGCGCAGCAGAGACTGTACTTCCTGAGAGTTCTAAGGAAAAACCATCTTCCACAGGAGCTGCTGCTTGCCTTCTATCACTGTGCCATTGAGAGCGTGCTCACTTATGGCTTATGTGTGTGGTACGGAAGCTGTACTACCAAGGACAGGATGGGGTTGTGCAGAGTTGTTAAGGCAGCAGAGAGCATTGTTGGCTGCTCACTCTCCACCTTAGAGCAGATTTATGCCATGAGGTGCCACAGAAAGGCACTGGACATAGTGAAAGATCCATCGCATCCTGGTCACCGTCTCTTTGAACTTTTGCCATCGGGACGGAGATACAGGACGATGACAACAAGAACAAGCCGTCTTAGAAACAGCTTCTTTTCCAGAGCGATCGCGGCCTTGAATGGGAAGTCTGGACTTTGAAGTCATCTAATCTTACCTGTTATGTTTTATCATTGTATGGTTTTAATCAGTGTGTATGGTTTTAATCAGTGTTTTTGCAGTTGTTTTGTCTTTGCGTGGAGTGCCCTATCTGGGTGGTTGGAGCAGCCAAGTAATTTCGTTGTCCCCGAAGGGGACAATGACAATAAATATATTCTATTCTATTCTATTCTACCTCATTTGTACTTTTTCCTGAAACAATTCGTGAACCGAAACACAGCCATCCTTTGACACCCGCACTTCTCCCAAACTTTGCAATGCAGTTTTCCTGCAAAGGAATGTGGCACAAAAATGCACCTACAGAGGGAAGGTGTGCATAAGAATGTGAAAAATTTATTAATGAGAGGGACATTCCAAAATGCATTCTATTAGGGAAACCCATTTTGAAAAATTGTGTATATTAGGTGTTTATTACGATGAATCCAGCTTAAAATGCTGATGAAATATCATGATTTTTTTTTTAATTGCAAACTGATGTGGAAATATGAAGAACTGAACTGAAGGTTCTTTTGAGGTGGAAATGAGAATTTGAGCAAAAGCAAATTTGGCAGATTAGCCCATCCCAGCTTTTCATTTATGACCTTAAAAAAAACACTTTGTCATTATTAGGAGGACTGGGAAGCTGGATCAAGCCAGGAGGCCAAGTCCTTCAGCTCCTTCAGCTCTTATGGTCTGCTACTTGACAATGACAACAATGTCAGGTGACCCATTTCCCTTTGCCCATTCTTTTTGAATTTAGATCGGCCCAAGTTCTTATGCATTTTCAAGTTTCTCCCCCCCTTTTTTTGGTTCCCTCCCTAGTAAACATTCTAGTTTGTTCATTTTCTTTATGAGTAAGGTAAAGGTAAAAAGGTAAAGGACCCCTGGATGGTTAAGTCCAGTCAAATACGACTATGGGGTTGTGGCGCTCATCTTGCTTTCAGGCCGAGGGAGCTGGCGTTTGTCCAGTTTTCCGGGTCATGTGGCCAGCATGACTAAACCGCTTCTGGCGCAACGGAACACCACAGCGGTACCTATTTATCTACTTGCACTGGCATGCTTTTGAACTGCTAGGTTGGCAGGAGCTGGGACAGAGCAATGGGAGCTCACCCCGTCGCGGGGATTCGAACCACCGACCTTCTGATCGGTAAACCCAAGAGGCTCAGTGGTTTAGACCACAGCACCACCCACGTCCCTCTTTATGAGTATTTATGAACAACTTAACACAAACAATCCAAAGAGACGCACACAGAAATTAAAAACACAGAACATACAACGCCCCATAGAAATTATTATTATTATTATTATTATTATTATTATTATTATTATTATATCACCTTCCTCCTCCCTTACAGACCACATTCCCAGTTTTGGATCCTGTTGGATATTGAGGTGTCCCTTTCTAAATAATAACAATATGGAATTTGGCAAGTCAGTCATTAACATTTGTGCAAAACTGGATCCTGTCTGAAATTCAAAAGTGCTGAAATTTTGCCCAATTTCAAATTTGTCTGCAATTGCTCTTCGGCTCTGCTCTATGCAGGCCTTTCGCCATCAGGCAATGTGCTGGTTTTGGATGTATCTTTAATGATGTGATTATCTCCTATCTCCCGGAGGGCAGTTGTAGGCTAGAGAATGTAATAAACTGCCAAGGAGAATGTTTTTATGGTTCTCTTTCAGCGGCTTGAGAATAGCTGATAGGTACAGCCTGTTCATCTTCATTTCCCAGCATAATCTACCTCACTGATTCATGGAATCATCGAACTGTAGAGTTGGAAGGGCCACAAAGAGTCATCTAGTCCAACCCTCTGCATTGCAGGAATCACAGCTAATGAATCCTTGACAGATGTCCAGGCAAACTTTGTTTAAAAACCTGCAATAAAGGAGAGTCCACCACCTTCTGAGGTTGTCCATTCCACTGCTGACAGCTCTTATTGTCAGAAAACTCTTCCTAATGTTTAGCTGGAATCTCCTTTCTTGTAATTTGAATCCAGAACTCCAGGTGGAAGTCTGGCTAAGGCAGAATAGAGTGACAGCCAAACTCACCCAGTGAGCTTCATGGCAAAGATGGGACCTGAACCCTGATCTCTACAGTCCTAGCCCAATGTTCTAACTATGACACATGCTGACTCTTGTGAGAGCTCTACATCACAAGTTGACTCACTGCTATGTGTTAGTGTGACAGAGCATAATATCCAACTCCCTACAACAGGTGTGGACTAGCTTTGGCCCTCCAGATGTTGCTGAACTACAACTCTCATCGGCTCTGGCCAATGGTGAAGAATAATGGACATTGTAGCTCAACAACATATGGAGGGTCAAAGCTTTTCCACACCTGGCTTACAATCTGCTAGACTACAGATTTTCAAACTATGGTCACTGGTGGTCCAAGATCTATTCTAGTGGTCCATGGAAATATTTCTGAACCAGCAATGTCAACAGATGACCCCTGAGGAAATCCCTGTGGCCTTCTAGATGATGTCAGACTCCACCTCCCATCAGCCCCAGCCAGCATGATCAATGGTCAGGGATAATGGGAGTTGTAGTTCAACAACATCTGGAGGGCCACAGGTTTCCTACTCCCGCTCTATGGCATAGTGATAGATCCTTTGAGTTTTGGAAGAGGTGTCTATTCACCTGGAAGCCAAGGCAGAGAAAACCCCTTGCCCTCTCATTATTTAAGAAGAAGCAGAACATCCTTTGAGGGCTTGCCCTTCCCATTGCTTTCCCTAGGAAAACATGCTCTTTAGTGATAGATCAGAACAAAGGTCCGTCCAGCAAAAACCCAATTTACATTTACTCCAATTCAGTGGTAAAGATCAAGTTTCCCTGGGGGAAGGCAGTGGGGCAGAGGCAAGTTTGCGTGAGCCCAGAGTCTCAAACCTAGTGCATTGCCCAGTTAAGTCACAACAGTACCGTATATCAGGGTCAAACTATACCTGAATGCATTTTTATTTTATTTTTTGCATCTAAATTGCAGGAGTTAAACTTTCTCTTTCTTTTGGAGTGTGGTGTTAATTAATGGGATCAGAGCAGGCATGGAAAGGAAGTCTAATCCTCTCTGTCATTGCTGAGATCCCCAGGAAAATCCCTTTTCTGAAGCTGGTATTTGGTTTGGTGGTGAGGGTTCCTCATTGGCACCCATGGTGGGATTTCCTAACCAATGTAAACAATACTTTCTGAAGAGGGATTTCAGAGTCGTCTCATGGTGCAGAAAGGAGACCGTGGCCATGAATTCTATGAAAAAGGCTAATACACCAACAGGTGGGTGTCCCGGTGGGTAAATTTTGCTGCGAGGAGGAGAAAAGGTTTCGCCTTGGAAGGAATCAAAGGGTCTCATATATTTCTCTCGTCAGCACTGAGGCAGAGTTAGCCTGTGTTAGGCTGGCAGGGAAACTGACACAGTGACAGAATTAATTATAAGCAGCTGATGGGCTGTTGGTGTTTAACTGGCAGCTTCTCCATCACTAGAGAGAACAGAGAAGGGGAACAGGCGGCTGTCCATATGTCACTGGACTCAGACTCCCAGCAGCCCCCCTCCCGGAAGCAGGGCCGATGGGCAGGGTTGATGGGAGTTGTAGTCCAACAATATTTGGAGGACTACAGCGGCTCAGGGCTATTGCTTCAAGTCCTGTCTATGGGCTTTCTGGAGGCACCTGGCTGAACTGGATAGAGCTACTGTCCAATCTTCTTAACCACATTGTTATTGAGTTTTATTCCATTTACGAATCACATCCTATAGGATCTCTGTAAGCAATTTCACAGTAGGAACATCTGTGAGGAGGGTCATGGCTCAGCAGCATACCCTACAACATTAATCCGAAGAAAATAGGGACATCCTATTCAATGATGATGATAGCAACAACAACTTTATTATTTATACCCCGCCCATCTGACTGGGTTGCCCCAGCCACTTTGGCGGCTTCCAACATACATAAAAACATAACAGAAGATTAAACATTTAAAACCTCCCCTTTACAGGGCTACCTTCAGATGTCTTCTAAAGGTTGTATCTCCTTGGTTCGGGGTATGTGTGTCGCATAACTCCATACCGTCCAACATTTCTCTGATGGAAATATGGACATCCTAAGGAAAAGTGGAACATTCTGGGATCAAATCAGAAACTGGGATGGCTTCTATAAATCAGGGAAATTTGGAGGGTCGTCAGCAGTGGTGTGCAGAAGGTCCCAGCTTCAATCCCCAGCACCGTCAGGTAGAATCGGGAGAGAACTCTGTCTGAAACCCTGAAGAGTCTCTGGCAATTAACGTAGAAAAGACTGAACTAGATTGATCCATGGGTCAGTATATGGCAGTTTCCTCTGATCCTAAACAAAAGTGTTAGCATCCCTGATCATTTTTGGTTGCCCTTCGAAAGGAGCAGAACACATTTCCTTGTCCAGCATTATCACTGTGGCCTCAACAACACAATGTGTGTTTTATAGCTCAAGGTAGTGAATGAGTACAATCTGGGTCATCAAAGTGTCAAGTGAAGGGTGTGTCCTGGGTTAGTTTTGCCTCCCAGCCCCACTGTTCCACAGAGCTGTTCGCCCTCTGCTTCCTGACACTGGTGAAGTTATTAGGCCTCATTATGGATAGGAGTTTAATCTACTGCAAATAGCCCTGCCATTAGAGTATCATAAGAAGCAATTATCTCTCTCCCCCCTCCGCCCCCAACTTGCCGCCTTGCATGTGGGGGAGCTCAATGCGGCTTTCAACTGCGGAGGAACTTCATGCCCACCCGCAGTCAGCTGAAGGCCCCCTCTGCGCAGGGCTGTGCTTTCTACATCCTCATTGAAGTCTCTCTCCAGTGTTTTGTACCACCCTCAATTACCTGTGCAGGTAACATAGGAAACTGTCTCATACTGAGTCAGACCATTGGTCCAACTAGTTCAGTATTGCCTGCACTGACTGATAGTAGCTCTCTGCAGGGTCTCAGGTGGGGGGGTCTTTCTTTTCCAGCTCTACTTGGAGGTGCCAGGGATTGAACCTGAGACCTTTGGCATGCCAAGTAGATGCTCTGAACGCTGAGCCATGGCCCTTCCCCTAAAAGAATACAGAGAGAATAAGGTTTTAGTCCTCATGGTTCTAAATAAAGGACTGAATTAAGTAGGGACACAGGAGGCTGCCATATACCAATCAGTTTATTGGTTCATCTAGTTCAGAATTGTCTCTACGCTAACTACCGGTAGTAGCAGGTCTCCAGGATTTCTGGATGGGGGCATTGTCAGCCCTACCTGGAGATGCCAGATGTTTTGATGATTAAATACATGGCAGAGGTCCACATGAGCTATGAACCAACCTTCACCATGCCTGTAGCCATCCTCTAGAGTCTAGCTATTGTGGACTACAACTCCTATCAGCTCTAACCAGGCTCTGCCAGGTGGAAAGGCTGATGGCAATTGTAGTCCCAAACCATTAGAGGGCACTGGATTCATTAAAGCTGGGCTAAACTTTATTTATTTACCAATTAATTAATTAATTAATTAGTCTTTCACCATGAGGTCCCAGGACGGGTTACAGCATTAAAACACAACATTTAGGCTGTTTTAAATGTTACATTTTAAAGATGGAAGGAAGAAACTACCCCCAACCAGAGAAGAATGGCAAACCAAGTTGATGGACTATGCCGCAATGGCAAAATTAACTGAGAAGCTCAGAAATCAAGAAGACGAGAACTTTAATAAGGAATGGGAAAAGTTTATAATTTATTTACAAGACCACGGTAAGCAGGTTAAAACATTAGCAGTATTTTAATCACACTCGTAAAGTAATGGAAAGTACTGTATGGATAATTTAGAAGGATACAATTTTTGGATAAGTATTGATATGCAGTTGTAAATAATATCATCAGGACCCATATATAACAATGAATTTTAGCACTGGGCCAAAGCAGTTACTATGTGGTATCCAAAACTGATGGCAAGTTTAGCATGCTGAGTTGATATTTTTATTGACTTAGATTGGTCCAATATGGGATTCATTTCTAAAAGGGAAGATGCCAGAATTCAGTGTGCCCATAAATCCTTGTCCTAAACAAGTGTAGAAAGTATTGACCACATTCTGCACATACTCAGCTATGTACTTTATTACAATTTCATATGGCCTGGGAATTAAGTCTTGAAATTGAAATCAGTGTCCAGTGTCCAGGACCCATATATGTAATGTGATTATACACACACACACACACACACACACACACACACACACACCGTATATACTCGAGTATAAGCCGACCCGAATATAAGCCGAGGCACCCAATTTTACCACAAAAAACCTGGGAAAGCTTCATAGGAGCCACTGCCTGCCTCACTCGAGTATAAGCCGATGGCGGCTTTTTCAGCACAAAAAATGTGCTGAAAAACTAGGCTTATACTCGAGTATATAGGGTGTGTGTGTGTGTGTGTGTGTGTGTGTGTGTGTGTGTATATATATATATATATGAGAGAGAGAGAGAGAGAGAGCTGTGTTTTAATGCTGTAACTCACCCCTCAGCCTTACAATCATAAAAACAAGGTGGGTCCTAAAAATACACCCCACAAGTGTCAAAAGCGGAGGCGAAGAGCATCTTCCAGAATCTGTATAACGAAGGTGCCAGGTGCACCTCTGTGGGTAGGGATTTCCACAGCTCAGGAGCCACCACAGAGAAGGCCCTCTCCTGGGTTGCCACCACCCTGGGGGCCTCCTCTGCCCATCTCGGCATCTACGAGGGTCTGCAGGTGGTATTTGATATACATGGGGCCTGAGTTATTTAAGGCTAATGTAATGATGAGGAACTCAACACAGACTCTTTCTCTCCCCCTCTCCCCCCCCTCCTTCTCACACAGACACATATAGGCACTAGCCGTATGCTCAGTTTCACCCCAAAATGCATCCACTAAAGGGTCTGTAAGGCAGCCAGAAATTCCCATGTGAGGCTGGGGCATGCGGTGGGGAGGGGGAAGAGTAGGGTGTGGAAGAAAGGGGGGGAGAGAAGGATATTAAAAAGAGGTGGAAGCTTGGTAATTACTGAGTAAGAGGCATCTCTGAGTGCTAATGGGAGAGTCTGACCTGGGTTAGCCAGTTGTGCAGAGCTGCGAAATTCACTAAGCATAGAGAAGAGGGCACAGGGGCTACTTGCCCGGGTTACGCTGAAATGCTGGTTTCACAAACAAGATGAAAATTGGATGCAAACATCTAATTAACCTTCTCCCTTATTTTCATACAGGAACACCAGTCAGCGTCAGCACCATCCGCAAGGCTTTGCCCACACACAGTAATGTGGGCTGGTGTGGAGAGTGAAGCTGGGATGCTATTGCTTCTCACCTCTCTCACCGTTTATTGTTATTATTTTCTAATGCCGCCTTTTGTTCTGTTGCCTATTGATTTATTGCACCACTGTCTCAAGGAGATTTGCATGCAAGATAATTAAAAACACAACAGCAGCAACAACGTTTCATTATCATCATTGTTATTGTTGTTATATTTATTGATATTCCGCCTCCCCCTCCCCCAAACTGGGAACGACACAACATACAAAAAGCTAAAAATATATAAAAGATCATCGTTTAATAGAATTTACACAATATAAAAACAAATACCTTACAATACGGATAGGAAAAACAGCACAGCACTATTAAATGTCATTTCATTCAATATAGTCAGTTCCCAAAGGCAGTTGGAACAAGGCAGTCTTTGCCTGCCGACGGAAGAACAAGGAGGGAGCCCATCTAGCTTCTCTAGGAAAGGAGTTCCAAAGTCTGGGAGCAGCCACCAAGAAGGCCCTCTCCTGCATCCCTACCAAGTGTGCCTGTGAGGGTGGCAGGACTGAGAGAAAGGCCTTCCCCAAAGATCTCAGAGTCTGGGCAGGTTTGTATGGGAGAATAGGGTCTTTCAGGTAGCTTGAGTCTAAGCCACATAGGGCTTTATCCGTCATAAAGGCGGTGAAGGCGGTGAAGGTCCTGTGTGAGTGTCTGGAGGTGGTTGGAGGATGGATGGCGGCTAACAGATTGAGGTTGAATCCTGACAAGACAGAAGTACTGTTTTTGGGGGACAGGAGGCGGGCAGGTGTGGAGGACTCCCTGGTCCTGAATGGGGTAACTGTGCCCCTGAAGGACCAGGTGCGCAGCCTGGGAGTCATTCTGGACTCACAGCTGTCCATGGAGGCGCAGGTTAATTCTGTATCCAGGGCAGCAGTCTACCAGCTCCATCTGGTACACAGGCTGAGACCCTACCTGCCCGCAGACTGTCTCGCCAGAGTGGTGCATGCTCTAGTTATCTCTCGCTTGGATTACTGCAATGCGCTCTACGTGGGGCTACCTTTGAAGGTGACCCGGAAACTACAACTAATCCAGAATGCGGCAGCTAGACTGGTGACTGGGAGCTGCCGCCGAGACCACATAACACCGGTCTTGAAAGACCTACACTGGCTCCCAGTACGTTTCCAAGCACAATTCAAAGTGTTGGTGCTGACCTTTAAAGCCCTAAATGGCTTCGGTCCAGTATACCTGAAGGAGCGTCTCCACCCCCATCATTCTGCCCGGACACTGAGGTCCAGTGCCTTCTGGCAGTTCCCTCACTACGAGAAGCCAAGTTACAGGGAACCAGGCAGAGGGCCTTCTCAGTAGTGGCACCAGCCCTGTGGAACGCCCTCCCTTCAGATGTCAAAGAGAACAACAACTACCAGACCTTTAGAAGACATCTGAAGGCAGCCCTGTTTAGGGAGGCTTTTAATGTTTAATAGATCATTGTATTTTAATGTTCTGTTGGAAGCGGGGTATAAATAATTTATTATTATTATTATTATTATTATTATTATTATTATTATTATTATTATTATTACCAGCCCTTTTAACTTTAAACAAGACCCAGCCCTATGATTCTAAAACCCTAATAAATGGACACTCATGGTAAACTCCTATTTATCCAGCTGGGAAACCCTGCCAGCCACCCCTGTGAACCTATGGACAAAATCCTAGATGTATCTGTTCAGCAGTTAAGCCTCACTGAGGCTGGATAGGTCTTACTAGTAGGTAACCAGGTATACATTTTTTAAAAAAAATATTTATTTCATAAAATTTATACAATGCAGTCTATGTCAACCACTTGCCATGCAAGGAGGAAAGAAAGGCAGTGTGGCATAGTGGTTAGGCAAAGTGTCAGGCTAGGGCCTATGGATATGAGCTCTGGGCTCCTTTGGGAGAAAGGGCAGGATGGGATTTGTCATTGTTGTTAACATCAATTCACTGACCACCTTTTAAACCAGCACCTCAAGGTGATTTACATGGACGATAATTTAAAACAGTCAAAAACACCAAAACAACAAATACAGTTGAAGCAAGACTAAAACCCTGATAAGTGGACACTTGTGGTAAAAGCCCGTTTATTCACCTGGGAAACCTGGCACCACAACCCCAGAGTCAGACACGACTGGACCGAATGGTCAGGGGTCCCTTTACCTTTTTAGGCCTCAGAGTGGTTTAACAATCAATCCCTCTTCCAGGGAATTATGGGATTTATAGCTCTGTGAGGGGAACAGGGAATCTCCAAGCAACTCTCAGCACCCTCATCAAACTACAGCTCCCATAATTCTTGGGGGGGGGGGGAAGCCATGGCTGTTTGAAGTGTTATCATAGTGATTTAAAGGTATGGTGTGAATGTGGCCTCAACTGTGACTTTTGTGATAGCAGGCAATCAGCTTTGAGAGGCTTGTGGCCCAGCGGATGTTGACGGTAGCCAGTCTCCTCAGCACGCCAGCCCCATCTTCCTGCTTGCCCCTCAACCTCTCGCCCTCCCCTCCCCTTTCTCTCTTTCTCACCCCAGCTCCCTATGGGGCATTCAGCCAGCCTGAACGGTCCCCAGGCGGCGATGATGAAGACGGATGACTGATTGATTCTCTCCCCTCTTGCCCGCCCCACTCCCCATGCCCTTCTGGCAGAAAATTAAAAGCCTATTTGTTAAAGGGTGAAAGCCCTCAGGTGCGGGCCCCCGGCTGGACAATTTGTCTCCATGAAAAGGAAGCTATTATGAGAGAGGCTGCTAGCAGGCAAGAGGGGCTGGGGGGGGGCAGCAATGGGGATTTTGCCAGGAGAGCGAGCGAGCGAGCAGAGGGGAAGGCTGCTTTGGGAGACAATGGGGGTATGAAAAATTTAAAAAAGCTTCCTGTGATTGTAAGGGGGCTTGTCATTGCTCAGAGGGGTGGGGGTGCCAATTCTCTGCCTCTTGATGAGGCTTGCCCCACAGCAGAAGTGGACTCTGCCAGAAGCGGGTCTCTTTCCACAGCTGGCTCCCTATAACAAATTATCTACAGTTAGGGACAGGCGCTGGAATAACATCTCCCTCCCCACACTGCCAATAATCCTGGCAAGGGCTATGGAATACCAAAGACAGAAACACAATGAATATAAGAACATAAAAAGAGCCTTCTGGATCCGGCCAATGGCTCATCTAGTCCAGCATTCTGTTCTCCCAGTGGACAACCAGATTTGGTCTGCATTGGGTAAGGGATGTATATTAGGGATGCCAGACCCCTCATCCCACCTCCCAGGGCCAACTTGGAAGTCTCCAGGTTTGCCTGCCTACACCCATTCCTCACCCCAGGTGGTAGGGATAAAAGACTTGAATATCCAGGTGGGAGAGAGCACCTTCCCTAGCCAAGTTCCCCAAGTAGATGAGACGGAATGATCCCCGTGCTCTCGCTGGACCTGGGAACACCTGCTTTGGTTGAGGTTTCCATCTTGATTTCCAAACAGTGACGTATTTGCTCATTTTAAAAAATTTTTTAAATAAAATTTATACGCCGCTTGATTAAAAACAACAACAACCCTAAAGCAGTTTACCCCCCAAAAGACAAAATGATAAAGTAATTGATAAAAAAAAATGAGAAACAATAATTTACATCGTTCAAAATATTAAAATCAACAATAAACGGAAAAACAGCTTAAAACGCTCATCAGCATTCTAGATATCTGGGTAGCCTTGCCTAAACAGAAATGCTTTTAGCAGGTGCAGAAAAGTGTACAGCGAAGGTGCCTGACTGATATTCAAGAGGCAGAGAGTTCCAAAGTGTAGATGCTGCCCAGGGCAACCTATCCATGAGGCCAGGTGAGACAACCGCCTCGGGTGGCAGAGTCCCCAGGGCAACAGATCCAGATGTCGATCTTTCTTCCCTGCTTGTTCCCAGTGTAGATCTTCTCCTTCTTACCTGGCAGGGAAGGAGGTACCATTCTAGAGGTTTGCCTCAGGTGCCAAAATTTATTGGCCTGGCCCCGATGCTGCCACACTATAATCTTCTCCTGAGTCAACATTCAGCTTCATCGGATGTCAGTGAGTTCTTGTGTTACGAGAGAGGAAGAAAAACGTTTCTGGACAACTATAGATAGATTTACTCCCAGTTAAGGATTTGACCATGTGACTACCCACTTACCGTGTGAAGTACATAGGGTGACCCTGCCTATCAGATTCCTCTTCCATCATAGTCTGAAGTGTTTCTCCTTGTGGAACTCAGCAGGGTAGAGGATGGGGACAAGACTATAATCAGTTGCCTCTGCCTGTCATTGGCTCTGACTCCCCCTACTGTTAGGCTCCCTGCCTTCTGCCCTACCGGTCCTAATTGGCACCAGGCACAACTACTACCACTAGTAGTAGTAGTAGTAATGATGATGATGATGATGATGATAATAATAATAATAATTTTTTATTTAAACCCTTCCCTTCCCGATTAAAAACCGGGCTCAGGGCGGCTAACAACAATTATAAAACATTGATTAAAAACGACTTAAAAAGAAAAAGTTAAAAGCAGCATCAAATACAACATAAATGAACATCACCAGGGCTAACTGGCCAAGTTATTCCTGCTAGGGCCAGTAAGGAGACCAGGGAATGTAGGGTCTCAGAAAAGGTTTCTTCAAAGAAAAAGGGAAGGAAAAAAGGAATGATGAATCAGGCTTTGAAGGCCAGATGGAATAGCTCTGTCTTACAGGCCCTGCGGAAGGAGATCAGAACCTGCATGGCCCTAGTTTCGTGGGACAGAGCATTCCACCAGGTCAGAGCCGTCACTGAGAAAGCCCTGGCCCTGGTGGAGGATAGTCTGGCTTCTTTTGGGCCCGGGACCCTTAAACTATTATTATTCATGGACCTTAAGGTCCTCTGTGGGACATACCAGGGGAGGTGGTCCTGTAAGTACGAGGGTCCTAGGCCGCATAGGGCTTTAAAGGTCAAAACCAGCACCTTGAACCTGACCCAGTACTCCACCGGGAGCCAGTGCAGTTGGTAAAGCACTGGGTGAATATGCTCCCATGGCAAGGACCCCGTGAGGAGCCTCGCTGCAGCATTCTGCATGTGCTGGACTTTCTGGGACAGTTTCAAGGGCAGCCCCGCGTAGAGCGAGTTACAGTAGTCAAGCCTGGAGGTGACCGTCGCATGGATCACTGTGGCCAGGTCGGGGCGGGAAAGGTAAGGGACCAACTACTTGATGCGGCGAAGATGGAAAAATGTCACCTTAACTGTTGCTGCAACCTGCGCCTCCATGGAAAGGGAGGCGTCAAGGATTACCGTACACCCAAACTCTTAACGGAAGGCACTGGCACTAATTGAGCCCCAGCAAGAGAAGGGAGTTGGTCCCCCAACCCTATACCGTCCCGACCCAGCCAGAGGACCTCTGTCTTCGAAGGATTTAATTTCAGTCGGCTCCCACGACGCCATCCAGCCACAGCCTCCAAGCATCTGGTCAGTGTGTCCGGGGCCGAGTCGGGGTGGCCGTCCATCAGCAGATAGAGTGAAGTGGTCCTGTCCAGAAATAGCTTTTTCATGACCACATCTGTTGTCTGTATGAAGTAGGTTTGGCTACAAAGGAAGCCCTCTTTCGCCCGCAGCCTCGTTTCAAATTGGGCAGAGCTGCCACTGAATGCATTTGCCTCCAGGGGGCACTTCCAAATGGAAGCTTTTTGTGAGTGACAGGTGCTGAGCATCAGTGGGATTCGGAACACCTGACCCCCACATTCTATACTGGCTGTGCTCCTCCCTATCCAGTGTGAGTTGCTTGCCCAAGAAAGACCAGTGGCAGGATGAGTGTCGTTGGTGCCTTATGGGCTGTCAATGTCAATAGAAGCAGCGAGCTTAGATTAAGGCAGGGCTGAGGTTTATTTGCCTGTTTATAAATTTGTTATACTGTTTAATAGAATTAAAAAACAAACAAAAGCAGTTTACATAGAGGACCATAAAAGTACAAATGATCACATTCAATAAGATTCTGAAAAGGGAGGGACTGCATTCAACAAGGACTCTTGTGCTAACGGAAGGGAGGATTTTACTGTTGTGCAAAGCGCTGTGGGTTAAACCACAGAGCCTAGGGCTTGCTGATCAGAAGGTCGGCGGTTCGAATCCCTGCGATGGGGTGAGCTCCCGTTGCTCGGTCCCAGCTCCTGCCAACCTAGCAGTTTGAAAGCACGTCAAAGTGCAAGTAGATAAATAGGAACTGCTGTGGCGGGAAGGTAAACAGCGTTTCCGTGCGCTGCTCTGGTTCGTCAGAAGCTGCTTAGTCATGCTGGCCACATGACTCGGAAGCTGTATGCCGGCTCCCTCGGCCAATAAAGCGAGATGAGCGCCGCAACCCCAGAGTCGGACACGACTGGACCTAATGGTCAGGGGTCCCTTTACCTTTACCTTTAATAGAATTAAAAAACAAACAAAAGCAGTTTACATAGAGGACCATAAAAATACAAATGATCACATTCAATAAGATTCTGAAAAGGGAGGGATTGCATTCAACAAGGACTCTTGTGCTAACGGAAGGGAGGATTTTACTGTTGTGCAAAGCAAAGGAATCCAGGGATTTTCTGAGCCCTTTTATCCCAGCTCGATCACCAAGATCATCTGCAGAAGCATCACTGGTCATTCCAACTTTTCTATGCCAGCTTTTAAATGCCTGCTGAAAACCTTTCTATCCTGCCAGGCCTATGCAGGCAATTAAGAATACATCCTTCTGCAATAGTTAATTTATGACTGTTTTTAATTTATTTGTATGGTTTTTATGGGGCTGCCATACATGCAGATTTTACAGGATTTCAAAGGCAGAATTGACGAAAGGCAGCACTTTGTCCTGGATCAAGTCAATTGAAAAATCAACAACTTTCGGGGTGTCCTGGCTTTTACTTTTTGAAATGTGGCAACCCTAGTTTTTATCAAATGGTATTATGTTTTATTGCTGTAAACCACTTTGATTTTTTTTAATGACACAGTGATATATAAGTATTTTATAAAAAAATATGGACAAACTCACTGCACAACAGATAGCACAATCTATCATGCCACAAAGACTGCACTTGCATGGCAGTTGATTCCATTTCCCTAAATTTTAAATTCTCTATTGTATTTGAGGGAGGGACCAGGTGGCGCTGTGGGTTAAACCACAGGCTTGCTGATCAGAAGGTCAGCGGTTCGAATCCCTGCGACGGGGTGAGCTCCCATTGCTCGGTCCCAGCTCCTGCCCACCTAGCAGTTCGAAAGCACGTTAAAGTGCAAGTAGATAAATAGGGACCGCTCCAGCGGGAAGGTAAACGGCGTTTCCGTGCGCTGCTCTGGTTCGGCAGAAGCAGCTTTGTCATGCTGGCCACATGACCCGGAGGCTGTCTTCGGACAAACGCTGGCTCCCTCGGCCTATAGAGCGAGATGAGCACGCAACCCCAGAGTCGGACACGACTGGACCTGATGGTCAGGGGTCCCTTTACCTTTACCTTTATTGTATTTGAGCTTTCATACAAGATAGACGCCACTTCCAGAAACATAGTGGAATACAAGTTTAGTGCTCATTTCTGTGTTATTTGCTTCCAGGAAAAATCCATTTGCAAATAATATGGAAATGAGTGCAAAAGTTGAGCTGTACTCCACTATATTTCTGGAAGCGCTTTCACATTGCACGAAAGCTCAGATATAATGCAGAAATTAGCAGTTAAGGAAATGTTGTGAAAATGAATGCAGCCCAAGTTACCAGCAACCTGTTTATGCATTCTCTTGTGCTGCAATGTTCTGCTGGTGCAATGCATTTTACCAGTGGAACAAGTATAGCACTAAGAGACTTGAGCTTAGCATTACATTAGGCACAATCCTAAGTGCTTATTGTTGGCATCTGTCTGTCTCGAGAGAAAATGGATTGTGCCCAAGGTCCTGCTTGTGGGCTTCTCACAAACGTTTGGTTGACCACTGGGAGAACAAGATTTTGGACTAGATGGGCTTTGGCTTGATCCAACAAGCTCTTCTTAGGTTCTTTTTTGTTTTTGTTTTGCAAAACTCTAGCTCTGAGAAAGAGCCTAGTTTCTCCTGGCTGTGGTTCATCCACTCACAGCTGAATAGAGCATAGACACAGCCCATTGTGGACTTCTCAGTAGAGTTATTAAATTAGAAACAATGCAGTTATTATTCCTTCCTTCTCTTTCTAAACATTGGAACTTGGAGCCAGCCAATGAAATTAGTTGCCAAGAGGTTCAGAAACAAGGAAAAGAAAGTTATGACTTCATCCAAAGCATTAAACTGCAGTGATGGTGGTGGCAGGAGGGTGGCTTTGTGGCTCTGCCCCCTCCCACTCCTACTGCTACTGGGGGTAAGGATATTACCCTCATGCCCTTGCTGTGAGCTTCCCATTTTTTTTAGGATAGGAAAAAGACATAGATGTGCTCAAAAGCACAAGAAAAACAAATATTTTTAATCAATGTGGCAAGATATACCTTGTGATCCTGTACAAGCCTTCCTAAGAATCACATATACTGTCTTATCCTGAGTCCTTATCCTGAACAAGTTGTAGCTGCTTATTCAGTCAAATATTGTAATAGACACTTGGTGCTATCTAGGCCACATGGATAACCCTGTTTTTCATGAAAAACAAGCAGCTTTAATGTTTTTAGATGCAGATGCACAATGTCTCCTGGGATTTTATGTTTAAGGTTTTGGAATATAACAAAAAATTGTATAGAGTATGGGATAAGTTGCTGGAGACCAAAACACCACTATGGCTTTCACCTAACTAGCTTGGCTCATGTTCAGTTTACAGTCCAACTCAAGTTCATCTGAATAATCCTCAGAAATTTGCACCCCCCCCATCATTCAGAATGGTACAAGCTTATGTGTATAAAATATACTACAGAAGACTAAGTAAACATAAAAAAACACACAGACAGTGGAATGTGAGTTGTTGAATTTATTTCTCTGAGTAATTATGATTGTTAAGCTTATTATTGTTAAGACTACGAAAACACATGTAAGGAAATGAACTTGAACTAGAAATTGTTCAAAATCCTAACCCAAAAGGAACTTAATTTATGATCAATTCAGTCAACAATTATGGCAACTACTTTAAGGTGTACTTCAGATATCTTTGAGTGAATTCAGTGAACTTTGCTAACCAAACAAGTTCAATTCTGTCTTGCCAGAAGTGAGATTCCGTTTATTGGCTCTCATCCATTTCTATGACCAGATTGGGGGTGGTGGTGGAAACAATTGTGGTGGGGAATAAAAGAAATAAATCCCAAGACGTTTTCAAGCAGCTTAAATGTAGAACCAGGTAGATAAACAAATTCAAACTTTTGCAAGTTTCTCTTTCTGCATTGTCCAACCTTTCCTGTCTTCACCAGATCTCGACACCCATAATCCCTCCCCCATTATCGGCCAAGATTAATTACTCGCTTCACTGCCTTTTTGGGGGCTTTCCCCATCTGATAAGATGTGAAGGAGACTGACAGAGCCTGCCAAGGGTCTCTGCAGCTCCACTCCTTCTGCCTTGGCAGAAACAAATTGTCTGTGAATGGCACCCGTGGCAGTCTTTTGCATAAGACATGAGCACCCTACTCAGTTGTCCTCTCCTCAACCTGAGGCCTGCTGCTGGTTGCCATAGCAACCAAACCACAACTAAAGTTCCGCCTGGAGTGTGGCTGCTTCTTTGACTGCAATGTTTTTACTCTGGTTGCTGCTAATATACTGCTTCTAGGGTTGCCAATTTCCCGTACATAGCTGGGATTTGGCCGCCTGTAACAGTGCCCGGGCAGAAATCGCTTAAATGTCCAGGAAAATCTGGACATACGGCAACTCGTGTTGGAATTGTAGATTTTGGAGAAGGCCCCTTAAAAATAGCTCAAAAACTTCATTTGTTTTGGTTGACTTTGCGAAAAAAGCTCAACAACTTTATGAAATATGGCAACCCTAACTGCTGCTATTGCTGCTTTTATTTCTTGTTATCTATTTAACACAATCTTTATACCACTCAGTCACCAAAAACTTCTGTTTTGCATGAAACAATATCAAATACGCATTAACTCCCACACCGCACAATAAAATCAAAAGTTAGAAACAAGGTGATCTAAAACTCATCAAAATGTAGGAGTTGTATCCTATGTCAGCCATTCTCAGAGGAAGATTCAGGATGGACAAAAGAAAATACTTCTCAACACAGTGCATAGTTGAAAGTATGGCATTCACTCCCATAAGGGGCAGTGATGGCCACCACAGTGAAATGTTTTTAAAGGGCATAAGTCTATCATTGGCTACTAGCAACTACGGCTATGTTCTACCTCCACTGTTGGAGGCAGTATGCCTCTGAATGCAAGTTGCTGGGAATAGAGAGCTGTTGTGCTCAGGTTCCGTTTTTGGGCTTTCAAAAGGCATCTAGTTGTCCGTTGTGAGAACCTAGTGCTGAACTAGATAGGTTTTGACCTGATCCTGAACTTCTTATGCTCTGATTCTCACAGTATCCCAGAACAATCCCAGAATGAGTATTCTACCAATATGCCACAATTTCCACTTGTGGGTTTCCCATGGGCATGTGGGTAGCCACTGTGAAAACAGGATGCTGGATTAGACGGGCCATTGGCCTGATCCAGTAGGCTATTCTTATGTTCTCATTTGTAGGCCCACCACTGATGCCAGTATAAAGTGGTATTATCTTAAATGTATGGTGTGAATGTGGCCTGTGTCTGCTGTGGAAAGGACAGAAAACCATGGGGAGGTGACATGGAATGGAGTATCCTGCAGAAGGGCATGCAAAGCACATGCTCTTCCAGACCTTCCATGTGTCCCTATTTTCCAGGGACAGTTCTGGATTTACAGAAGCAGTCCCGGTTTCTGATTTGATGCTGGAATGTCCCACTTTTCCTTAGGACTTCTCTATTTTCATTTGAGAAATGTTGGACAGTATGGAATAGGATGTCATCAGAGAAATGTTGGAGGGTAAGCTGTTCCACTGAGCCCACAGCCCTTCCCCATACTGCCTCTGGCTTTGGGGGCAAGGATGAAATTGCTGAGTCACTGGTGGAGGGATCGAGACTGAGGACGTTGCAATGGGGTAGCATGTGCAGAACAGGGTCAAGAATGACCAGTCACTCTAACCTACTCTACCGACCCCCCCCCCCAAAAAAAGAGGTGGAGTGGGGAAAGAGAAGAGAGAATGTGAAAAGGAAGAGGGGGGCGAGGAGAGAGAGAGAGAGAGAGAAAGAGAGAGAGAGAAGCTCTCTGCTTGTTCCTCTCACTTGGTTCCAGCTGCTGTGCCTTTCCAATGTCCTTGACCCTTTTGTGAGGGAGGTCAGTGTCTCATCTGTATTGCTCACTACAGAAAGCCAGCGACGGCTCACAATGCATCACAGCAGCAGTCATGCTGGAGCGCCCGTGTCATTTCAATTCATCTTTCTCCAAACGCTCCTTGTCACAGCCTGAATCTCTGACTAGAAGGGGGTTGGGTGGGCGGGTGGCAAAGACAGAGAAGGGGGAGCAAGAGAGAGAGATTGAGAGAGCAAGAAAATGCATGAAGGGGAATGGGCGCGAAAATGAGTAGATTGAGGGGAAGGGGTAGCTCAGTGGTAGAGCATCTGCTTTGCATGCAGAAGGCCCCAGGTTCAATCCCGGGCATCTCCAGGTAGGGCTGGGAATGTCCCCCACCTGAAATCCTGGAGAGCTTCTGCCAATCAGCATGGAAGATACTTAACTCAATGGAACCAATGGTCTGATTCTGTATTAGGCAGTCTCCTATGCTCCTTTTTCATTCATCCTTTATTTAAAACCATGAGGACTAGAGCCCTCCCCCTCTGTCTGGGAAGAGCCACAGCTTAGTGGTAGAGCTTTGCATGTGCCATGTCCCAGGTGAATCCCCAATGGTAGGGCTGGGAAGAGACTCTTGTCTCCAGCTCCGGAGAGCTGCTGCTAGTCAGTGTCAGCAAGAATGATCGAAATGGATTAATGGTTTGGTGGTAGCTCAGTGGCAGAACATCTGCCTGGCAAATGAAAGGTTCCAGGTTCAATTTACAGCATCTTTTGGTAGAGCTGGGAAGAGGCTCCCTGTCTGAAATTGTGGGAGCCACTGCCAGCCAATGTAGATGGAGGGAACAGTGATTGGAAAATGCACTGGGAAGAATGGAATAAGTATTGCTTGATATGATGCATTTTTTAATTTATTTAAATATTTATAAACTGCACTTTCATTAAAAAAAACAACAACCCAGAGCAGGTTGGTATACATTGTACAAAACTGCAATAAGATCAATAGAAACATCAATAAAAACATATGTAAATACTGGTTGGTAAAAATAATTTCACACTGACCAAATAACATCATTTTTAGGAGATGTCTTAAAAGAGACAGATTCCCACTGAACCTCTACTGGCAGGGAGTTGCCATACTAAAGGCGCAGTCCTTGGTAAAGGCCAACCAAACATTGGGGGTATGGGAAACCCCAAGATGTGCCCAATCAGAGGATCTCAGTGATCAAGATAGAGCAAAAGGATCAGATGGGCTTTATGGTATAAGTTCCATGCCATCGGGAATTGACCTTAATTAGTGGATCAGTTAGTGTTGTGCTGATCAGTTTCCTGTAGCAGGAACAGGTGAAATCTGGTCAGGTTCCCAGCTTCACGTTCTCTAAAATAACCCGCAGGTGCAGAGTGTGACTGGAAGCTCAGATCAGAAACTGGGTCATTACTACATCTTCTCATAACACTGATACAAGATTAGAACTAATCCCCTCCTCGTTACTCTCTCAAAGTCCTTTAAACATTGTCCAGTCTTGCTCAAATCTGTTTATCTTCTTTCTCCCTTGTTGAAACTCAAAAAGTTCAAGTGATTTCCCTCCACCTGGCATTCCCCACTATTTAATATACCATTCTCTCAGACAAGGAAGTTATTCCTCCCCACCCTCAGTATTTTGCATATAAAATCTTTGCTGCTCCGAGTATCATATGAAACAACAGGCTTTGTTCCATCTCCCATCAGCCTCGGCCAGCATAGCCAATGGTCAGGCACAGGGTGTGTGTGGAAGAGATATCTGATGCAGTTCACACTGAAAAACAAAGCTCCCTAATTCACATTTTCTAAAATCATATGAGAAATAAAAAAATGGCCAGCCTTCAAAATCTGTGTTTCTCAGAATTTTGCAGTTCTCCAGCTAAGCAATGCTTATAAAAATGCATATGCAGTTGTAAATTGTGCTTTTAAAAAATCATATATTAGTCAAAATAACCTTGGAGAGCACTGACCCTAGCATTTCAGGGCCTCTAATATTTTCTTTAAATAACATATTCAAGGAACTTAATCAGTCTGATTCCAAAACTGACTGCGTTTCTGTTGGCCTGAGACACAGCGAGCCAATGCGGTACACCCTTCAGATACCGTTGGACTGTAAGTCCCATCATCCCTGACCATTGGCAGTGCTGGCTGGAGCTGATGGCAGTTGTGTCCTAGCAACCCTTGAAGGGCCACAGGTTCCCCATCCCTGGACTCAAGAGTCCACTTCATCAGATGATTCAGGCCAAGCCAAACATTAAGTTAATGGTGGCTACACATCTGTTGCTCTGCTTCCCTTAAAGCAGGGATGGGGGACCTTTGGCCCTCCACATGTTGCTAGACTATGAATTCCATTATCCCTGACTGTTGGCCATGATGGCTGGGGCTTAAGGGAGCGGAAGTTCTAAAAATTAGGACATTGCGTTGGCAATTCCTGACCTGAGATCAGGTATGATAAAAACAGTAGAGTTTAATAAGTAAAAGGCTTCTGGCATGTGGAGTTCATCATTCTATAGAGCCTTGCCAGCTCGTGTTGGAATCCAACACACAGAAGCTCCAACCAGCATGGTCAATCGTCAGGGATGTTGTGTGTATGTGCCTGTGTTAAGTGTATGTGTATATTAAGGGTGTGTGACTGAGTGTGACTGTGGTGACTTTTGGAATGTGGACCTTTGCCCATTTCAATCAGGGCAACATGGCCCTCAGTTCAAACATCTTTCTCTAACCCTGCTTCAGCTTCTTGGAACATTGAAAGCTGTCTTACACTGACTCAGATGCTAGGTCTAACTCATCACTGTCAGCAGTGGCTCTGTAGGGTTTCAGATAGTGTATGTGTGTGGGGGGGGATGCCAAATATTCAACCAGGACCTTCTCCATGCAAAGTAGATGCTCTGCTACTGAACTTTGACTCTTCCCACTATACCACAGAGGCTTCCAATCACTCTACAGGTAAAGGCAAAGAGATTTCTCTGGTCTTCTCTGTGTACACCTGAGCTTTCCTTAGTAGGGCCCTGCTGGATCAGGCCAAAGACTCATCATCAAGCCCAGTGATCTGTACTCACAGCAGCCAGCCAGATGCCCCAATGGAAAGCCTGCAAGCAGGACCTGAACACAAGAGACTTCTCCCCTCTTGTGGTTTCCAGCAACTGGTATTCAGAAGCATTACTGTCTCTGAAAGTGGAGGCAGAACACAGCCCTTGGGGTTGATAGCCATTCATAGCCTTCTCCTCTCCATGAATTTGCCTCACCCTCTCTCTTGCAGGGATATGACTCCCAACCCTTAAAAGCAAGCCATACCCAAGAAGCATCTGAAGTGGGCAGCTCAAAGGATGCGTTAAATGCCTTCATTCAAAGCCACCTAAGCTGATTTCATTATTTGGGAGCCACACGATGGAAGACCGTGCAACAAAGAGGCGGCCTTCAATGTTGGAGGCAAAAGGCCTGGATCTCTGGCTCCCGTCCTCATCGCCAAGAGGAGCCAGTTGGCAGGAATCTCTCCCGGCCTGCTTTGTTTGGCACTGGAGCCCTGCTGAGAAACTCGAAGTCTTCCATCGCAGGGGTCTTTTCTTCCCATTCCCCACGGAGATGAGTTTGTTTGTTTCGTTTTCATGTAGGCTCTCAAGGAAAAAAAAGGAGAGTCTCTAATAGGCCAAATGCTGAGGACAACAACAACATCTGCTGGAACACAAATGATTGCAAGCGGAGCCCACTTCAGGGTGTGCAATGAATGCCCTGTGTTTTTTCAGCGGGGGCAGTGCTCCCTGGCAGCACATGCTGGCATCACAAATCCACCCCTCCTGGAGGGGCCATGACAAGTACTCCTGGTGGCTGCTGCTGCAATAGAGCCCATTCCCATTGGCCTCTCGAAAACAAACAGCACCACCAAAGGCAAAGCCATGGCAGAATTAAAGTACACCAGAGACTCCCAAGAGAAAACCTAATATGGGTCCCATATCACAAGCTCCTAACTATAATCATTTGGTATATTGGTAGCACTTTCCCCTAATTTACAGGGATGGCTGGATCTGCCTGTTTTGGTTTCTAAGGGTTTCTCATTTCGCCAACCTAAAATTTCGTTTGCAATTTTTTTTCTTTAAAAAAAGAAAATTCATCTGCCAACTTCTCCTGAAATATATACGTTTGTATGCGATTTTGCCTAATAGATGCATTTTGGAAAAGCAATTACCCCAGATATGATGCATTCTCTCTCTCTCCCCCCCCCCCAATATGTGGATTTTAAGTTAAGTTTTGCACATCTCCATATCAAATTGCATTTTTTTTAAAAATAAAGCAATTTCTCATGAAGATTCACAAGCATTTTAGTGCAGATTGCTCCTAACACACAATTTGGTAGGCAATACACACATTTTTGCAAACCAACTTTTCCTTACACATTGCATTTTATTATGCTATTTTCATTAAGATTTGCATTTTTATGCACACTTTACCTTAGCATATGTGTTTTTGCATACACTATTTGGTTGGAAAACTGCACTGTGAAATTTGGAGAATTCAGTTTGTGAATTGTTTTGGAAAGTGTGAATTAGGGAGGTTTGCCTCCCTAGGATATTTGGAGTAAAGAGTTGGTGCATAGATGGCATGCAACCAAACCAGATCCATTGCATACAGCAATCTGTTAAACATTCTGGAGCTTTAAACACATCACCCCTGCAAACTAAGAACCCTGGCAACTGTAGTTTACCCCTCATAGTGCTACAGTTTCCCTGCACCCTTGACAAATTACAGTTCCCAGGATTCTTTGGGACGAAAAATGTGTTTTACAGCAGTGGGATGCCTCCTACTTTAAAAGCCAGGGATGGACAGATTTTTTTTTTTGCAGATTAAGCGAATATAATGGAAAGAAAAAAGCACCACACAGTGGAAAGTAACCTCAAAGGTAATCTATCCCATCTCTGATTGAGGAAATCTGCTGCTGCAGTGAATTAACAGATTAAGTAAAAAAAAAGAAAAAGAGAGAGTCTCATTGGAGTGTATAATTGCAATGGTGTGTGCAATCTCTACTTGGTGTGATACAACAGGGTGTTCAAAGTGTACAAGAGCACTCCTTTACTGGAGTGAAAATTGCTCTGGGGCAGGGTATGGTGTGTGGGTCGACCTGCATCTCTTCTGGCTTCATGCTTCCGTGGCTCTCCTTCCTGAGTTCTCCAACATCGCAGAGATTTCAGAGCTCCAAGCCATTTTTGTCTTCCACCTCCTTGCCGAGCCCAAGACAGTCCCGCCTGCTGTCCGATATGTTATCACTCCTCCAAGCAAACATAAATAAATACCTTGCCATCCCACCCCATATTTCCTCCCTCCAGTGCAGAGTGCGTGATGAATACGCTAACACTGGCCCTATTGTTCCACCGGCAGAGAATAACAGGTCTTCGATTTTTGGGCTTTGGTCATTAGTGCTTTCGCTGACATCCGGCTATATTTAGACCCCGTTAAGAATGTCCTTTCTGAAAGCCTTGCGTTGCATTGGAGCAGAAGCGTGAGGCTGTCCTGCGCATTCTGATGGAAGGAACCGTACACAGCTCAGCTCAGCCCCCTTAGCTAAGCTGTCAATATTAGTGATCAGGGCTGGCATTGATTTCTCTCTCTCTCTCTCTCTCTCTCTCTCTCTCTCTCTCTCTCTCTCTCTCTGTCTGTCTGTCTGTCTGTCTCTCTCCTTCTCTCTGCACACACACAGAGTTGTGTGGCATTGTGGTTACTTCCTGAAGTCCCTTCTAAACCCCATGCCATATAGGATAAATGCAGACCCTCCAAATGTCCCTATTTTCCAGCGACACTCCCAGATTTACAGAAGCCGTCCCGTGCCTGATTTTATCCTGGAATTTCCCACTTTTCCTTAGGCCCAGCCAGAAGGATGGGGTATAATAATAATAATAATAATAATAATAATAATAATAATATAAAGGACCCCTGACAGTTAAGTCCAGTCGCAGATGACTCTGGGGTTGCGGTGCTCATCTTGCTTTACAGGCCGAGGGAGCTGGCGTTTGTCCACAGACAGTTTTTCTGGGTCATGTGGCCAGCATGACTAAGCAGCTTCTGGGCCAAACGGAACACCAAAACGGAAATGCTGTTTACCTTCCCGCCGGAGTGGTATCTATTTATCTACTTGCACTTTTTGGTATGCTTTTGAACTGCTAGGTTGGCAGGAGCTGGGACCGAGCAACGGGAACTCACCCCGTCGCGGGGATTCGAACCGCTGACCTTCTGATCAGCAAGCCCAAGAGGCTCAGTGGTTTAGACCACAGCACCACCCATGTCTCCTACAATAATAATAATTAGGACATCCCTATTTTCATCTGAGAAATGTTGGAGGATATGTAAATACCTGCACCATCAGCACTGGCATTAGGTCACAGCTCCAATTTGTACCTTGCGACCTCATTTATAAAGTCAGACACCCGGTGCTGGAATAGAGGAATAAAGAAGAGAACCCACCCCATCAATGTCCCAGAATATGGTCCGAAGACTCATGTTACAATCACCCTGCTATTAAAATCATGCTGCTGTAGTGTAGCATGGCTGAGTCCACTGTTCCTCAATGAGAGACTGCCTTGAGTTTCTCTGGAGGCAGGGATGCCCACCAACTTTGATGGCTTTAAAAGAGGATTGAACAAATTCATGGAGGAGAAGGCTATTACTAGTCATAATAGCCATGCTCTGCCTCCATGGATGGAGGCAGAAATGCTTCTGAATACCAGTTGCTGGAAACCACAGGAGGGGAGAGTGTTCTTGCACTCAAATCCTTCTTGTGGGTTTTTCATAGGCATCCGGTTGGCCACTGTGAGAACCGGACTCTGGAATAGACACTGGTCTGATCCAGTAGGCTCTTCTTACATTCTTATGTTCCATGCTGGGAGATGGGGCTGGAGAACAGGATACAAACACAATGTGGGACTTGAAACAAATTCATGTGTTATATTCCCCCTCCGTCTCCTAAGAAAAGTACTCCAGGGTTCTAGCTAGCGTGGAACAGAAGCCTTGAAGTTGTTCCTCTGCTGCAATCAGGCCTCAACCTTAGATTTTTTAAAAAGGAATTGAATGTTATACACCCTCCCCACCTTGAATACCCCTTTTCAGACACTTGCTATAAGGTGTCAGAGATCTGAGAAGGCCAACTCATTCCTCTTCTTTCCACCTCCACTTTCAATTTCATTCTTCTTCTTCTCTCCTGACACCTCCAACATTCTGAATGTCTTGGAAACTCACAGGACCTTCTGAAACCATTGGTGGGTTGGTTAAATTTTATTTCTATTTTTAGGTATGAATGCATGCACTTCTCTGCATTTTCCCATTTCCTCCCATTTCTAACTGAAAATCCCATGACAACTACCCGGTAAGTCCTGCTTGGACCATTGCCCACTGAGATTGTGCCATCTTTCTAATCTAGCTATCTTTATGATCTTTCTGTTTTTTTATACTGCTGGAAACCTCAAGATTCTCCAAGTCCCTAAGCATGTGGATATGTCCCTCTTGTTGCTAAGTAGGGTAACCATATATATATGACAGGGCTCCTACACCTTTAATAGCTTTGTTGAAGAGGAGCAACTATTAAAGGTACAAGAGCCCCCATCCTCTTTTTTCATCTGGCTAATCAATTTCTCAATGGCCACAGTTTTGGCTCTGCATCTCTTGGGACTTGCTACCTGTGTTCAACATTTGTGGGAGGGATGATAGCTCAGTATCTTCTCTACACTGACTGACAGTGACTCTCCAGGGTTTCGGGCAGGAGCTATTCCGAGCCCTACCTGGAGATGCTGGGGATTGAACCTGGGACCTTCTGCACGCAAAGCAGTTTCAATGAGCTATGATCATATAATGCAGGAGGTCTTTATACGAGCAAACAGAGCTAGGCACCCTGCAACGTAGGAACCTAGGAAGCTGCCTTATACTGAATTGGGGCATTGATCCATCTAGATCAGTGCCTTCTCCACTGACTGGCAGCAGCTTTCCAGGCTTTTTCTAGCCCTGTTTGGAGACACCAGAAATTTCATCATCTGCATACAAGGCAGATGCTCAACCATTGACTTCCAGTCCTTCCCCTATACAGTATAAGGAGTGTGTAGGGGCCTACCTGGAGTAATTAGGGCTTGAACCTGAGAACTTTTGCATGCAAAGCAGGCGCTCTAAGACTGTGCTACAGCACTTCACCCAACGTACAATATCTTCTGTTGCATCATTTAAAAACAGCGACAACCATTCAAAAAAAAAAAAAAAAGCTCAGTGGAAGAAGAGTATTATCAAGCTAACACCTTCTTCCTCTCTCGCCTGCCCCCTCACATTGCCGGCTTCTCCCAGGAAGACTTTCGGTCTGGCACCCTCCACTCTTCTTCTCCGAGTTTAGATACATTTCTCTCCTCTTCCCTGAGCACCACTTGAGCCCCCTCCCCTTCTCCCTCCGCCGCTGAAAGTCATGAGGCCTCCAAGCGAGGGCTTCTCCCACTTATGCGCCTCATGAATATTTAACAGCATCTGCTCTGCAGGCGATAAAGCCTAGCAATCCTTGACAAATATGGCCTAATCTTTTCAATTTCGGGGTGCAAATATTCCTTCGGAGTCCTGTTTGTCACCTAGATTAATGGCCGCAGGTCCCATAATCCATTGGTGCTAATTCAGGTGGTGGCTACTGGGGATGTTTGCAGCCGGGAGGATGCCGGGAGTCATAGGAAGGAGAGATTACGCTCGCCAGAGGTTTTCCCTCGCCTGCTTTGTGGCTCTGCTGGGGCAGCTTCCTCTGCTTCTTCTTCACAGCAACCTGCGGAACAATTGAGCAGGATCCCTGCCCCCATCACCGGGGGGGGGAGCGGTGGTGGATGGTCAGAACAGGGGTATTATTATTATTGTTAATCCACCCTTCACCCCATGGGCCCAGGGACGGTCACATACATACACACACACGCACACAGACACACACGTTGCAAACTCGTCATTCGTGCTCTGGAGCTGTGCTTTTTTTATTTTACCTTTTCATATCTATAACGTATAACATTGGCCAATTCACAGCCAAATATGTAAATAACACAAAGCAAGTATTACAATAAAGTAATACAATAATAAACCAAAATAAAACCGTATCTCTCTATTCTAGACAGATAGATAGAAAGATAAATTGAATTAAACTATATGACAATACAAACAATAGAAGACCAAAAAGTGTAACACAACAATGGAGGACTGGTACATCAATTGTTATATCACAGCGGTCAAAGTTTGACAAGTAAGCTATTTTTACTACATCCTTTGGTAACCAAACCAATATAATAGTTCCCTTCCCTTCCCTTCCCTTCCCTTCCCTTCCCTTCCCTCCCTCCCTCCCTCCCTCCCTCCCTCCCTCCCTCCCTCCCTCCCTCCCTCCCTCCCTCCCTCCCTCCCTCCTTTCCATCCATCTATCTTTCTATCTATCTATCTGCATCTAAAGTGTCAAAGGCCAGGGTAAAGAGGTGTGCCTTCAGTATTCAATACTGTGGGGAGGGAATTCAATCTCTGTGGGGAGGGAATCCCACAACCTAGGGGCTGCCACAGAGAAGGCCCTTTCCAGGGCTGCTTCCCCCTGCACTTCCAGGGGTGGTGGAGCTACCGAGAGGTTCTCCTTCTGCTGATCTTTATACTTGAGAAGGTCTGTAGGGAAAGAAACCTAGAAAACTTATCTAAAAAGTTCATTTCAATTCTCTCCAGCCTTTAAGCTGGAGATCGCTACCTAGAGATGGAGAAATCTGTCAAATTCAGTACCTCCCACCCACAAATCTTAAATTCACACTTCCACATCAGTTTGTGCCTGATGGCATTTTTTTTTTTAATTTGTGTTCACCTGTGCCTTAGTGCTATTGCCTTCAACAGAATGCATTTTTTGCATATGGTATTTTAAGACAAATTCCTCATTAATATGTGCATTTGTGTACACATGCAATGGAATTGCCTTCCATTGCCCGCAGATGCACCATCACCTAACCAAATCTTATTGGTTGGTTATGCTGCAACCGTGCTGTCATTTCTATTCACTGTGTCTCCCATCTGAAACCCTGGAGAGCTGCCGACTGGCAGCAGCAGATCTCCAGGGGACCTTCCCAGCCCTTACTAGAGATGAAGGGGATTGAACCTGCGGACTCCTGCACAACAAGCAGATGTTCTACCACTGAGCTGCTGCCCTTCCCCAATGCATTTAATGTAAATCAGGGTGACTGGATGGTTTGCAGCCTCACCTTAAATGATGATTTGAAAACTCCATTGGATGCTTCAGTCAATAAAGTGTCAACTGCAAAAGTGTTAAATGAGGAGGAGAAAGTCAGTACAGTTTCCCTGCACAAGTCCTTCTGAAAGAAATGGGATCTTGCCTAAGAGCACAGCTTTCTACTGGCTTGCTGTTGTTACTGTTACTGCTGCTAGTGTTGTTATTCATTTCATGTATGAATTGCTTCCTATAAAGCATCTCAAAGCGATTTCACAACACAATTAAAATCACAAAAACTACATGTATAGAAACAGTGATGTCCTGTTTATTTGTATATTTGCATACTGTTTTAAATTCATAGAATAATAGAGTTGAAAATGACCTCAAGGTCCATCCAGTTCAACCCCCTGCAATACAGGCATATGCAGTTGTCCCATATGGGTATCGAACCTGCAACCTTGGCATCATCAGTACCACGCTCTAAGCAGCTGATCTATCCAGGCAAGACAGATTATACTATGGGTGATATTCAACGTAAGCCATACTCCTAGTAAGCCCAATTCAATTAACAGGCATAAGTTGTGGAAGTCCATTGACTTTTCTGGGTCTTCTCTAAGTATGACTGACATTGTGTTTCTGTAATGTACTGAGGGCTCTCTCTCTCTCTCTCTCTCTCTCTCTGTGTGTGTGTGTGTGTGTGCGCGCGCGCATTTAAGTGGGAAATAGTTAAATAATTCCTAACATTATCAAATAAGCAGAAAGCATGCTGGGAATTTTCTTTCTTTCCCCCCTCTGGGGTGTGTGTGTGTGTGTGTGTGTGTGTGTGTGTGTGTGTGTGTAAGAAGATAAGATTTAAGATGACCAAAGCAGGTTGATTTCACGTGCTTTGATTCCACTGGGTCTCCAACCCTCCGATAGATTCTTTTTATCTATTTCCCTTGGCTGAGATTTCACAACAATAATAACATAAATTCATCATCCCACAGAGAGAAACTGCAGAGGTGGTGAAAGCATTCTTGCCAGCCAGCTCCCGGTTCCCTTTAGCAGGCGGCGCTTGGGACCGATACGTCTTCCAGGGCTGTGCGGTTGTGATGAGCGACTTTGGGGCGCGTAAGGACATAGACCAATGTTGAAAGAGATTAGGCTGTCTGTGCACAGACAATCGTTTTTCAAGAGCGATGGGGGGAGACTTCCCCTTTAACAGGACCCTGGCACAAGCCTTCATCCGGTGTACAAATTGTACAAACATAGAGCCTCACTGTGGGAGGTGTGTGTGGATTGCTAATCAGGGAATTGCTAACATTTAGTGGAGGCTCATCCATTAGGGCAAATGGGACAATGCCCCATCAGTGGTGGCTGGTGCCAGGGCCGGCCCCTCCATTAGGCAGAAGCAGCTGCCTCAGGCAGCAGATGTTGAGGGGTAGCAGTGAGATGTCCATGTGGCACATGCCTCATCCTACACTCCCTTAAGCTAGCCTGCTGCCTCAGATATGGTGGAGGATGTTGCCTTGTTGAAATAAGATTCAACAGCTAGTCCAGTGAGTTCCTGAACCTGGAATGGAGAGTGGGCACCATCTTGTCCTTTGCAGCAAAATGTCTTAGGCTGGCCCTGGTTGGTACCTATGGGGACTGGTGAGGTGGAAGACAGGGAGGCCAACCATAGGTGGAGCCAGAGGCAGTGACAGACGGAGCCAACTAATTAACAAATGGACATCAGAAGAGCCATACTGGATCAGGCCAATTCCTCATTTGGTCCAGCACCCTGCTCTCATCACAGTGGCCAACCAGATGTCTTGTTATTCCTCCAAAAGAGCTTTGAATAGCTAGTTACAAATACAAATAGTTTCATTGATACACCAATCCTGTAAGAACATAAGAGCCTGCAGGATCAGGCCAATGGCTCATCTATTCTAGCATCCTATTCTCACAGTGGCCAACTGTGGGAAACCAGCAAGCAGGATTCGAGCAGAAGAGCTCTCCTCCTGTGGCCTGATCTAGTAGGCTCTTCTTATGTCCTTGATGTTAAGAGGTGGGGTAGTTTCTTTCTTTTTTCCTTTTCTTTAAAACATTTTGTTGTTTTCCAGCACATACAAAGAACCAAATGCTGCCATGCTGACCAATTCCTTGTGTACTTGGAACAAACATTATATTTCACTTGTAAAAGTGCATGTTCCACAGATCAGAGAGGTCAAGTAAGCAGCTATGGGGTGAGGCAATCCCTCAAGTCAGCTGCTCCCAAGCTATTAAGAGTATTATATATTAAATAACCATACCTTTAACATGGCCTGGTACCAAGTTGGCAGCCAGCGCAGATCTTTGAGCAGAGGTGTAATATGCTGGCAGTGTCTCATGCCTACTGCACCAACCATTCTGCACTAACTGTAGTTTCTGGACCATCCACAAAGGGAGCTCCATGCAGAGTGCATTGTAGCAATCCCAACCCCGAAGCACCAACTGCAGTGGCCAACCTTTCCTGGCCCAGAAACCACAGCATCTGTCGTACCATCTGAAGCTGATGGAAGGTGCTCAAAGCCACAGAGGCCACCTGGGCCTCCGGTGACAAAGCTGGATCCAGGAGCGTACCTGCTCCTTCATGAGATGGAACCATGGGACATTAGAACATCAGGACATCGGTCTTCTGGAACTGATTCAAGGCCCATCTACTAGTCCAGCAGCCTGTTCTCACAATGGCCAACCAGATGCCCATGAGGAAGGACCACTCTTCTCCCTTGTGGTTCCCACCATCTGGTATTCAGAGGCAATACTGTATTCAACAGTGGAGGCAGTGACCATTGCACGCCTTATCCTTTAAGAATTTGGCTCAGCCTGTTTCGGAGCCATTCAAGTTGGTGGCCATGCTGCTCCTTGCCGGAGAGTGATTTCCTTTGTTTAACTATGCACTGTATGAAGAAGTACTTTCTTTTGTTTGTCGCAACAAAATGCCTCTCCTCCGATGGTGGTGGCTGTAACACACACACAAGTGCCATCGAAACAAAAAGGGAAAAGAAAGCATGCTCACCTCCCCCTTTGGACCCATTGTTTTTTCTCATGTTCAAACTTATGCAGATTTAATTGATCCATTGATCAGTTGCCTAAGACTCATCATAGGATTCATTGACTAACAGTGCCGTCCTTTGATGTTGACTCAGAAGAAGCTAATCTTTCATGGTGGCATTCCAGAAGCCTCTGAAAAGACTTCCATGGATGTATGTGTTGGAGAGGGGTGGTGTTGGGGTTGGGAAGCTTCAGCACCCCTCCCCACTTTTTATCAAGTAAGCAGCTGGATTTCTGCTCCCCTCCCAACTCTTCCCCCCCCCACCGCCGCAAGCATACTCCCTTTCTACCCACCTCACCTCCTTCCTCTCTCCAGACCCTCGGCAGCCGCAACGCAATTTACTGTCCAACAGCTCCATCCCAATTTGACAAACAACAGGTGATTTTGCTAATGAGGAATAAATGAGATCCACAGGATGAGAGAAGGGGAACAGCAGCTGGCGTGAGGGCTGGATGTGCAGGTTTTATTAAAATAATAGATGGCCACATGGTTGGGATTAGAGGGCTGCATTTGAGAACTCCCATCTCTCCAGACCCCCCCCCTTCCCCTGCCCTTGATCAGGCACCCGCTTCCCTCCCTCCCTCCCCCTCTGTCTTTTTCTCTCTCCACATCCCTTAGCTGGAACATTTTCCAATCAGCAAATTACTGACTGGAGAGGCTCAGAAGCTCCCAGGCCATGCATACAAAATGCAGCCCCTCATATGATGCTGTATGTGTGAGTGTGTGAGTGTGTGTGTGCGTCTGATGCTGGGAGGAGGAGGGGGAGGTGATGGTTTGGGGAGGGGTGCACAACGTGTGTCTGTCTATCTGTCTGTCTATTTTTGTGTATGTTGTTCTTATTTTATATACTGCTTAATTGTCAAGGTGGCTTCTAAGCAGTTTACAAGTATCTATTATTATTTTTATTTTATTTTATTTTATTTTATTTTATTTTATTTTATTTTATTTTATTTTATTTTATTTTATTTTATTTTATTTTATTTTATTTTATTATTACCATCATCATTTTATATACCAATTTATTGTGAAGATGGCTTCTAAGCTATCAGCAAATACACACACACACACACACACTCTGGAACCTTGGTTGTCAAACATAATCTGTTCTAGAAGACCGTTCAACTTCTGAAATGTTCGACAATCATGGCACAATGGGCTGTCAACAAGTTCAATAGGGAAAACTGAGAAACGCACCTAGGAAGCCATTCGACTTCTGATGTGCGCTAGAAAATTACTTCTGGGTTTTCGGCATTCGGGTTCCGAATCGTTCAGCTTCCAAGACACTCGAAAACCGAGGTTCCACTGTATCTCTCTCTCTCTCTTCTAAACTTTCTACAAATAGGTATATCTTTACCTACCCAGCTATATAACAAAGGTGGGTACTTCAGGACTGTGGGGTCAAATGTGGCCTTCCAGGCCTCTTTCTTTAGCCCTTGGGAATCTTCCCAGACTATACCCCCTCCTGAGCTGCACCCAGTGCCGGATTTATGTATAGGCTAAGTAGGCTGAAGTCTAGGGCCTCTAAATCTAGGGGGCCTCGCCAGCCCTCCCGCTTCCCATCGGGCAGTCTCCCCTCTCCTAAAATTGTAAACCCAAGACTTAATGCAAGGGCAGGGCAACTTAGGCCCAGCAACTATTAGACTCAGGGCTAGTCAGTGGGGCCCAATTTGAAGCAGTGGGGTGCAACTTGATTTTTTTTTGGTAGGCCCCAGTTCACAGCCAAAGTCTGCAAAATCTTATAGATATAAATAAAATCCATCTAGATTGTTCTGGTGCAGGGGCCCCCTTAGGAGCGGCCCACGGGGCCCAATTGGCCCAGTTGCTCCCATTGCCTTAAGTTCAGCCCTGATGAGACTGTGCAGGGGTTGGACTGACAAGCCCTGCACCTTCTAGGTCCCTGGTGTCACCATTCAGAGTACAGACTCAAGGACTTGTTATTGAAATAAAGGGGGGCACTTATTGGAAATCAGTTTTGTCACCTCTTCCCCCAAATCCCGAGACAATGAACCCAGCCACCTTTTATTCACAGTCACATAAGCACTACACTACAGCATGGCCATAAACTTGTACGTTCAACCGCTGAAATATACACCCAATATGTAGCAATGGAGATTTATGTTACTGCTTTATGAATGAATACTGTGTTTTATGAATGGACTCTGTTTTTTGTGAATTACCTAAGAGCCACCAATAGGGGGTGCTAGAATCTGACAGCTAACCAATTGGGTACTACCAAACAGCGACCCCTATTGCTGAAAACAGGTAACCAGCAGGGAATGCTTCAGCTCAGCCTTTGCACTGTTGACTGAACACCCTCTGCTGTGCAGACAATGGAGAAAGCTTATAAATGGTATCCCTTCTGGCATCCTGGCCAACTCTATTATGCTTGTGTAAACCCTGGTGCACCAGAAGCACAGAATAGCAGCAAATAAAATCTGCTCATACGTCAGCAACTGATAAGACTTGTCAACCAGTTCTTCCAAAGTCTTCCTAAATTATAAAGCTCCAAAATACAGGCCAAAAGAGAGCAGGTCTGGGAAGAGCGAGGCATACAATGGGCACCAACAGTGAAAAGGCCCTGCTCCGTGTAACTCCTGCCCACTTGCCCTCCTTCTTGACATGGAATGCTCTCTATTGGAGTCTCCAGGTCCAGTACAAAGACCGTAAGAAGGGAGAGCAGGGACCTTGAAGTTCCCAACAGCTGTTAATCAAGCAAGCAAGCAAGCACACAGGTCCCCTTTGTCACAGTCAGGGCGCCTATGTCCTGGCCAGGCCTGCACCCAACCTTGTTTTTGTACAATCTTGTTTGTCCTCAGTAACCAAAATTATATTATCAACATATACAAGCAGAAAAGTTGTTTTCCTTCATTTGCAAGGAATCGTACAAAACAAAGTGGCACTAATAAAGAAAAGTTCCAGGGTGGCAACAGAAAGCAAACTAAAAATGCTTTTGCAGTTCATCAAAACTATCCAGGAAAACTGGTGCTATTAACAGTAATCCTTCTAGTTGGTTAATTGGTTCGGCAACTTCCATGCACATGACGTGTGATGCTAATTATTTTCCCCAAGAGTCAAATGATAACTAATCAAAGGCAGCTACAGGAGAGCTATGAGATTCAAGTGAGGGTCAGATGCCTTGTCAATCCCAGCAGGTATATAAGAGGACGACCCGCCTGCCCCAGGCCTGCGGGTGTGTGTAGGGTGTGTGTGTGAGGCAAAGCCACCCAAACCAAACGCAAGGAATGCCATTTCTAAGGAAAGGTCAGTTAAGTTCAGGAAACACTTGGAAAGGCTTGGAATGCGCTCAGTGAGAAGAGGTACCGAGCAGGAAGAGGGTTGTGCATTGTGTGTATTTTGATTATATATGTTGTTGTTTCATATTCTGATGTTGTTCTGTCAACCGCCCTGAGACCTCTGGGTATAGGGCGGCATATAAATTCAATAAATAATAATAATAACAACAACAATAATATACTTGTGGGCACGCTTGTACCTGTGGGCACTGCGTTGACAACCGCTGACTAAATTTTTCATTCCGTCTTTGTTTCTCTCTTGTCTACCCTGGGGTTGGCAACAGACTCAGGAGAACTGCAACAGAAAGGTGGGGAGTAGGACTGAGGAACAGAGGAAGCTTCCTTATACTGGGTCAAACCATTGGTTCATGTAGTTCAATATTGTCTTCAATGACTGGCAGCAGCTCTCAGGAATGAAAATTTCGCAGCCCAAACCGGAGATGCTGTTGGGGATTGAACCCAGGAACTTCTGCATGCAAAGCAGGTGCTCTGCTGCTGAGCTATGCCCCTTCCCTTAAGTCATAGGAACACAAGATGCTGCCTTATGTTGAGTCAGTCCATTGAGCTCAGTATTGTCTACACTAACTGGCAGGAGCTCTCCAGTGTTCCAGGCAAGGCAGCTTCCCTATTCCTACCTGGAGATGCCTGGGGTTGAACCTGGGACCTTCTGCACGTAAAGCAGTTGACCTACCACTGAACTACAGCCCTTCCCGCAGGCATGGAGGGAGAAACATCAGACAGAAAGTTCTGTTTCGAGTCAAAACTTCCTAAAAGTTGGGTTCATTGGGTGAAAGTTTGAACTCCCGTGGAAGTGAAATTAAAGAAGAAGGAGAAGGGGGGGAGCCCCTTCCAATCTCCAACATGTTCCAGGGGTCAGCCCACCTCCCCTGCAGTGCCTGCTGAAAAGCCACTCCATTTCATTATCATTCTGTCGAGCAATTAAATATAGTATTATCTTATTTATTTTGGCTTGCCTTCTTGCTAGTCCCCTGCTGTAAATTAAATGATTGCCGAGTTAGATTAACAGAAAGCATATGTGGAAATTACCTTTTAATTTCTTAATTACATTGCACTCACCCGCAGCTCAACCCACCTGTATGGAAGAGTGTGATGTTAATTTCCATTGATATATTATCTTCATTCCACAAATTAGGTTCCTGTTAAAGAGAAAGCACGTAGGAATTCGTGGCTTCCTAGAGCACTGTAGGGGCTCTGCTTTGCACTGCGCCCCGGAATGGACCCCTCGACCGATCTCGGTGGGGTTGTGGGAGCCCTCCTTGCACCCTACTCATGGCACCCCAAATTGCAGCCTCGAAAAACAACACAGAATCTGATGGTTCCTGAGAGGCTAATGCATATACTGTATTGCAGCATGAGCTTGTCATGTTTTAAACAACCCCCTCACTGGATGCGTAGAAGTGGAATTAAGAATATAAGAAGAGTCCTGCTGAATCAGACCAAAGGCCTATCTGACACTACAGGGAAGTTCAGTGGCAGAGCAGCTGCCTTGCATGCAGAAGGTCCCGGGTTCAATCCCCAGCATCTCCAGGTAGGGATGAGAGAGGCTTGTGCTTGAAACTTGGGAGAGCTTCTGCCAGCCAGTGTAGGTAATACTGAGCTGGATGGGCTAGTAGTCTGACTCAGAATAAGGCAGAATTCTGCAGTCAACCTGATGCATCTTGGAAGCCCACCTGTAGTACATGAGGACATTTTCCACGGCTGTTATACAGTGATATGCTGCTTCTGATCTTGGAAGCATAAACTTCAGGACAAATGTAGCCCTCCATAACTTTCCATCTGGTTCTTTGGACTCTTCCCAGGCCACACCCTTTACTGACCCTCCTTTGCTCCCTCCTTGAGTGCTTCTGCTCGGCTGGAAAGTGTCCTTGAATGGTGGTAAGAGACACAAAATATTTGGATCAGCACGAGTTTCAAAGGCTTCAACCTGCTCTTACCTTGGGAAGTGGAGTTGAATGACAAGGCTGATGTTTAATATCCACTGCTTTTTTTCCTTAAAAAAATGTTTAGGGGTACTCTCATTTTGACTCAAGAAAATCACCATTTTATAGTTCAAACGGGGAAAAATAAATATAGTAAGTGGACAAAAGTACAAAAATTCACAAAATGTTTAGGGGTATGTGTACCCCTGCGTCCCCCCAGAAAAAAAGCACTGTTAATATCTATCCTGGGATGGGGAAAGCTTTTCAGTCTGAGGGCCACATCACCACATAAGGAACCTTCTGGGGGCCACATACCACAGCAAAAGAGGGGCAGAGTAACAGTTGTGACTCTTCCCTTTGTACTGTAAATAACACACATCTCTACATCTTCCATTCAGTTAAGCAAGAGGCACCATCACAGATCCAGGGCACTTGGGCACATCCCAAGCAGGACAAAACACTTCAGGTGGTGCTGGGGCAGTGAATTGGGGGGCCTTGGGTGAGTCACCAGGGTCAGATAGAGACACCTGGAGTGTCTCCATCCCTGATCAATATTTGTATGAAAAAAAGCACCCATTGTTGTACATTTTTTCTCTCCAGAATGAATAGAGTGGGATTTAAATTAGGGAATGACATGGAAGAAAAGGGTTAAGTACCCCTTTTCCCATATTCAGATCAGCTGCCTTTTTTGGGGGGGGTGTACTAGTTAGCAATTAAGAAAGCAAAAATTGAAAAATGGAAGATCCAAATCATGCTGAAGTCACATGCAAGTTGTCCTTCTCAATGGAGCTTAGAAGGAATACAGCCAAAGTCTTAGCTGAGTGGTGCTGACCGTGGTGCTGAAAGGTTCTTATGACTGTGGTGCTTTCAGGGTACAGATAATACCCTGCTCTCAGAGGTGGCCGACGTAGATTATTCATTTTATTATTTATTTTTTCGTAACATTTATACACCGCTTGATGGGGGAAAGACCTCAAAGCTGTTTGCAAAAGGTAAAACAGTAAAATCAATAAAAATGCAACCCTACTTTACAACATACACAAATTAAATATTGAAACAGATTGAAATTATGTCAACTTTCTAAGCATCTAGGTAGACTTGTCTAAATAGGAATGTTTTTAGCAGGCACCAAAAAGATGGAGTGAGAACCTGTGGCCCTCCCAATGTTGAAGGACTAGCCATGATGGTTATGTTCTACTGCTGCTGCCAGAGGCATTGTGCATCTTGAATACCAATGGCTGGTAAAATCGCCTGTAGGCAGAGTGCTGTTGCGCTCATGTCTTGCTTTCAGGCTTCCCTTTGGCACATCTGGTTGGCCTCTGTGAGAACAGAATGGTCTCCTTATGTTCTCATGGCTCCATCTTGCATCAATCAGAGCCAGCATGGCCAAAGATCAGGGATGATGAGAGTTGTAGACTAATGACATCTGAAGGGCCACAGGTTTCCTCTGTTCTGAACTAGGGTTGGAATATGGTACACATTCTGAGAGAGCTTACCTGATCCACATCTCCTGAACTGATGTGCAGGTTGGAATGTGTAGCACAAGCTGAAATCTGTACCTATATTGAGTTGGAGCTAAGGTGGTCCAAGGGCTGCATTTATTTATTTATTATTTTTCTAATAATCCATAAAAACAGAGAATTATTAACGCTGTTGGATGTTGCTGGACTGCAACTCCTCTCAGCCCAACCAGCATGGTCAATGGCCAGGGATTATAGAAGCTGTAATCTAGGAGCACAGGTTCCCTAGCTCTGACTTCTAGATGATGGTGAGATAAGAAGCTTGATGCGTTGATTTTGCCTGTGACTTTTTGGGGGAATACTGGGCTAAACTCACCTGAGGAGCAACATCTAGCGGCCACTTCAGTGCTGGCTGGTGCCCATTGTCCTCAGGGGAAGCCCTTTTCTCAGTCCTGCCACCCTCACAAGCACACTTGGTGGGGAGAGGGCCTTCTCTGTGACTGCACCCAGACTTCAGAACTCTCTTTCTAGAGAAGCTAGACCGGCTCCTTCCTTGTTGTTTTATTCCAACACACTTCTGGGGCCTGACTGGTTTTTCTTTTCTTTTTTCTTTTTAAGAAAAGGGTTTTTAAATAAGGCTGTGCTGTTTTTACCAACTGTTCTTTTAAAAATAAAAAAAATAAATCTGTTTTCATATTGCTATATTATAGTTGAATTACTTTTAAACTATTATTTTAAAAACGTTTTTATTATTTAAAACATGTATTGTATTATTATCATTACCATTATTATTCCACCCCACCTTTTCCCCATCTACGTAAGCTGCCTTTAGCTCTGGATTGGGAAAAAGGTGGGATAAAAATAAAGATGATGATAAAGGTAAAGGGACCCCTGACCATTAGGTTCCGTTGAGACTGAGGAGAAGGAGGCTGTCAGCCAGGGGCACCTCCTGGACTAACTGTAAGTAAGATAGCAGGCAGGTGAGAGCTGGCTGAGAGCAGACTAAGGTTGGTGGATCAGTGCCCCAGCCATCTGAATTGAACCACCTCATACACTGAGTAAAACCCATTGAGATCAATGGTCTTAAGTCTATAGATTTCCGTAAGTCTATGGCTAACATCATTTTCATTTGTTCCTACTCTTGCCTTGCCTATCTATGGATGGAGGGGACCACCTTAGGGTGTCTTTGCTTTGAAATGGCTCCACCCAAATATATGCCCCTGGTTTAACCCCCCCCCCCCCGGTGGTTTTTCTAGAGCTTGGCCACTTAAGAGAGGGCACCTATTCCTGGAGTGACAGGAGGACTGGAGAAGCAACGTACCTCCATTTGCGCAAACCCCCTGTGATTAGACATCTTTCACATTAATAGTCCTTTATTATGATTCTGATTTTTTTAATATATAAAAAACACACCCACCACTCTCTCTCGTTCACAGCAGGGAGTCGCGTTTTACTTTAATTGCCTGTGTTTGAATCAATTTAGGCTCAATTATCACTTTTCCATAGGTGTTACTAAGAAGCTATATTTCGGCTTCAAGCAGGCAGATTGACACCCCTCTCTGTTCTTCCAGCTGTATGTCCAAGCAGAGCCTGGGAGCTGTGTGTATTCTCTCTAAGTGGGCTAGGCCCTCCTCCTCCTCCTCTTCCTCGGTGTCTGCAGACCCAGCAGCAGATGCAAAACCTGCCTCTTCCCATGGATGGACAGAGTGTGAGGAGGCTTGAGGTCCCCCCCTGCCCCAGAAGGCAGAGTCATTATGGAGAACTAGAAACTGAACTCATCAAGGCCACAGCACAGCTGCATCCAGAGGTGGACAAGGAGCCTCCATGGGTTCCCAGAAACCCTTTGGAACAAAGGAACATGGGAAGCTGCCTTATACTGAGTCAGACCCTTGGTCCATTTAACTTAGTGTTGCCCACACTGACTGGCAGCAGCTCTCCAGGGCAGGCATAGGCAAACTCCGGCCCTCCAGATGTTTGGGACTACAATTCCCACCATCCCTGACCACTGGTCCTGTTAGCTAGGGATGATGGGAATTGTAGTCCCAAACATCTGGAGGGCCGGAGTTTGCCTATGCCTGCTCCAGGCTTTCAGGCAGGGAGCCTTTCCCCGCCCCTACCTAGAGATGCCACGGATTGAATGTGGAGCCTTCTGCATGCTCTGCCCGTGAGCTACAGTCAGGACCGGTGCTAGGGATTTTGGCGCCCTAGGCGAGGGGGCGGGCCACGTGACGTCATTGCGCATGACGTACGGTGCCCCGCCCCCTGCCGGCCGGGCGCCCTGCGCCGCCACGGTTTTTGCCGCTGGTTGGGGCGGCACCGGGCGGCGGCGGGCGGGGGGCAGGCTGGCCAGCGCCCCCTCCATTTTGGCGCCCTAGGCAACTGCCTAGTTCGCCTTAATGGACGCGCCGGCCCTGGCTACAGTCAGTCTTTTTAGGTCCATCTAGCTCCATATTTCCTACACTGACTGGAAGCAGCTCTCCGGGGTTTCAGTCTCTCCCAGCTTGTGCACGATAGAACCTGGGACCTTCGGATGCTCTGCCACTGAGCTACAGCCAATTCTTTGATTTGGGATTGGTGGTGATGGGAGGGGAGGGGGAGCCTTCTCCATGCCCTTTCCTCCTCCTCCTCCTCCTCCTCCTCCTCCTCCTCCTCCTCTACAGGTGGCCTTGGCCTGCTTCCTCTGTCCCCAGGAAGGCTGCAGTGGTGGCTCCAGCCCCCCCCCCTGCCGCTCTCTCCTCCCAAGCTCTGCTGCACCCAACGCTGATTAGATCACTGTCGCTGGGGACCCCAGAGGTTAATTGCCATCCTCTTTGTGTGCCGCCCGGCGAGGAGCCCCAGTGTGGTTTGGGGGCCTGGATTATTCCTCGGGGCTTTGAGCCTCTCTGTGTCTTGTCTCGCCCAGCAAAAGAGGAGTGCTTAACAAGTATTAAGAGACACAAATAATTCTCCCTTTCTCCCCCAGCCTTTTCTTCCCTCTCTTTCTCTTGCCTTGTAAATCCTGCTTAGCGCAGCTGAATAAGCCAAAGGCTTCACACTGCACCTTTATTCAGGGCCAAAGTGGCTGCGGATTACCTCCCTCTCCCTCTCTCTCCCTCCCTCCCTCTCTCTGTGCCCCCCCCCCGCGCCCTCCCTACCCTCATGTTTTCTTGCTCGACATTTGTTCTTGGAAGAAGGGAGCAAGGAAGGCTTAAGAGGGGGGGTGGGCAGGAGGGTGGGGTCCCCCCATTTAAGGGGATCTCAGCCTATTCAGGGCAACTTGTCCAGAGCCCGGCAGCTTTTGTTCCCTGGCCATTCTTCAGATGATTTCTTCACTCCAGTAAAAGCACTTTAATTCCCTTTTAGATACCGAGATTCCATCCACCTCCTGTCCTCTGTGTGTGTGTGTGTGTGTGTGTGTGTGTGTGTGTGTGTACCCCTCCCTCTCTCCGGTCCAGCCCCCCCTTCCCCCCCACCAACTCACACACCCCTCACTCACTTTCTCAGCCTCTTTTTATCAAGGGTCTTCCTGCAGACCATCAACAAAGCCGAAAGGAAGAAATAAAAGAAGGATGGCAGGATGGTTGGGAGGACGGAAGGATGGAAGGAAGAGGGAATGGGGGGGTGGATGTTTGTGTGTGCATGTGTGTGAGAGTTAGCGAGAGAAAGAGAGAGAGAGAGAGAGAGAGAGAGAGAGAGAGAGAGAGAGAAAGAAAGAAAGAAAGAAAGAAAGAAAGAAAGAAAGAAAGAAAGAAAGAAAAGAAAGAAAACAGAGATCAGGAGAAGGAGGGATGTACACATTAAGCAAGACCCTATCTCTTTCCTGGATCGATTGATGTTGGAAATGCTGGGAGCATTTGAATTACAGGGAGCTCCTCTTCAGCTCTAGGTGTTTTGAAAGGAACTGAAAATAATTGTACTACTTGCATTAGGGTGTGGATGTGCAAGACTTCTTTATCAGAATGTTAGCATTTTACTGCTGCTGCTGTGGTTTTTTGGGGTGTGTGGGGTGTGTGGCTCTACTGTTAACAGTTATGGGGGCTATGGGCTATGGGTGTGTGTTTTAATAAAATTAAATAAAATGGAAAGGGATATCCCAACCCTGGAAGCACAAAGGCACCAAATTCCTGAAAAACAACCCACCAGTGGAGGGGCCCTTTAATTTATTTTATGTTGCATCCCTATTGTATACCACATAGAAATGGTTGTATTAAGCAGTAGACGATTGGGAGATTCAGGACAGACAAAAAGAATCATGCAGCACATAGTTAACCTATAGAACTCACTCCCACAGGAGGCAGTGATGGCCACTAACTTGGATGGCTTTAAAAGAAGACTGGACAAATTCAGCATGCCAAATGTACACTACGTTGTTGTTGTTGTTTATCCACCCTTCACCCTAATGTCCCTGGGCAGGATACAACATTGAAGCCTGGGTCTGAAAAACATGTTTGTGATGTAAAGCTCCTGTTCAGAGGAACCCTAAACTACAATGGGATGTTTCCATCTAAATCCTATTGTAGCCCCATCTCTGCACCATCCATTTAAAGCAATACCATACCACTTTAAACAGTCATGGCTTCCCCCAAAGAATCCAAGGGACTGTAGTTGGTTAAAGGTGCTGAGAGTTGTCAGGAGACCCCCTGTTCCCCTTGCAGAACTACAATTCCCAGAGTGCTTTAACAGTTAACCATTCTCCCCAGGCAACTCTAGGAGTCATAGCTCTTCTGTAAATTTCTCATTTTTCTGATAATTCTAAGGCTTCAATAAAAATTACATGAAAAAAAAGACTTTATTTGAAATCTGGGTGGGTGGGGCTGCTGAGGACCAGTTGGATTGGCTCAGGAGCCTGCAGTTTGGCCAATCCTGGCCTATACATTTAGTGACTGTGCCATCTCATGAGCCTTTGGCAAACTTTGCTCTTTGACATGATATATCCTGATCCCCTATGTTCAGAACATCCCAAGATGAAATAAGAGCTGTATCCCCCTTTCCAAGCCTGCAATATTTTATATATGAAAATGGGGGGGGGGTGTGCTATCTTCTCCCCTCCCTTTTACCACCGCCTCCTCTTCTAATTAAGTCCAGCTTGAAACCTCTTCCAGTTTCCCAGCGCCTTATTTGAGATCTTTAATGTGCCTGGAGCCTTTAACGACTCCATAAAATATTAAATAAATACTGCTTGCTTTGGGCAATTCACTCGCTGACTTCCTCCTGGCTCACCTTCCCCCTTTCTCATCACCAGCACGAAGCAGTAACCTCTGTTTCTGAAAAGCTTTTATCCAGCTACCAGTTCCTCTTCTCGATAAGCTGCCTTTGGACACCAGCGTCAGATGCTGAGGAACTGGGGAGTGAGGGGTGTTGGGTGAGTGGAGGGAGCCGGGAATGTTTGCCAACAAATAAAGGTCTGTGTGGTTAGACCCTTCTGCAGCCTCCCCCCAAACCTGGCAGTGTTTGCTCAGCAAACAGTGCTAATTCAACTACTTCCCTAGCTTGGATTCAGCTGCTGACAGCATGTCTTGCCTCGTCCATCCCCTGGAAGCCCCAGTTCCCAGATCTGTCACTCAGGGCCACGCAATGCACCCAGGCCTCCCATGTGCTCTGGCGAAAAGGATGGTTGGAAATATGGGTCTGCACAGAATCAAGTATGGTTCAAGGCTCATCTCCAATAGATGCTGACAGTTTTAAGCAGAGGGTAGAAAATATTGTTGTGGGTTTGGGGTGGGGTGGAGGGGTCAATCTGAATGATGCCCTGAGTCCCTTCCAATTTTAGGGGTCCTGTACCCAATGAAGATTAGAATCTAATCATAGAATCCTAGAGCTGGAAGGGACCTCTACTGCTGAACTGGTTAGACAAGTATCTTTGCAACTTGTCTGACCTTAGCTGGCCACTTAAGTGTCCTCATCAGCATCCCAGAAGAATGAGCCAGGTTGCAAGATGGCACCCTCCAGGCTAATGGGTGGGCCTTTCCTCCACCCCACCCCACTTAGTTGCTAGGTAGGAGATCAATAGCCAGAGTAGTGTCTGAGAGCTGAGCTGGAAATGGGCTCATTTTAAAAGTCACTTCCGGGTACTATGTGATGTGTGTCAATTGGACGTACGTAAATTGGTTGTTGCCTGTAAGTAAGCCCTTTGTTTGATCTGTCCTGAATCTTCCAACAGCCAGCTTCATTGGACGTCCCTAAGTGCTAGTGTTATAAGGCTCAAGTCAATTATTATCAGGGAGGGGGCTGTAGCTCGGTGGTAGAGCACATGTTTTGCATGCAAAAGGTCCCAGGTTCAATCGCTGGCATTTCCAGATAGGCCTGGGAATTATCCCTTGCCTGGATCCCCAGAGAGTTGCTGCCAATCAATGTAGGCAGTGCTGAACCAAATGGACCAATGATCTGAAAAGGTAGCTTCCTATGTGCCCCTCTCCTAGCAAACAGTAGAAAGTCACATGTTCTACATTTTACATGTTTAATAATAATAATAATAAATTTTATTTATACCCCGCCCTCCCCAGCCAAGACCAGGCTCAGAGCGGCTAACAACAAGTATAAAAACAATCGATTAAAATACAACTTAAAAACAAGTTTAAAACAACATTAAAGTGCAGCCTCATTTCAGTAGAACTCAAATCAAAACTATTTGGGGAAGAAACCGTCAACTTCACCAAGGTTGACTATCCAGGCTGGTCCTACATGGGCCAGAAAAATGCCAGGGAAGTCCCCAAATAAGAGTTCCATCTCAGGATGAAAAAAGGAAAGAGGGGGGGGGTCAAATTGATTCCAAGCCAAAGGCCAAGTGGAACAGCTCTGTCTTACAGGCCCTGCGGAAAGAAATCAGATCCTGCAGGGCCCTGGTCTCATGAGACAGGACGTTCCACCAGGTCGGAGCCAGTGTTGAAAAGGCCCTGGCTCTGGTTGAGGCTAATCTGACTTCCTTAGGGCCCGGGACCTCTAGGGTGTTGCTATTTATGGACCTTAAGGTCCTCCGTGGGGCATACCAGGAGAGGCGGTCCCGTAGGTACGAGGGTCCTAGGCCGCGAAGGGCTTACAATCTTTGCATGAGAGACTAAGGTGAGACCAGCAAGATCAAGGGGTCCTCTTCATTGTGAGAGGTTTTGGGATGAACTGTGAGTTTGCTTGGTCCCTGGGTAAGAGCCAGAGTAGAGTCCTGGGTGAGAGTCAGGAGGCGTGTGGGCTGAGACCTGCTGAGCAGGGAAGGAGAAGTCGTCATCATCAGTAGTGATATCAGCATCTATTTATTAGCTATTTGCCATGATGGTTTCATTGCATAACTACTTAGATTTTAACATTATGTTAAAAAAGACTTGCAAATATATAATAATATCATAATAATTATACCCTGCCCATCTGGATGGGTTTCCCCAGCTGCTCTGGGCAGCTCCTAACAGATATTATTATTAATAATATTAATATTTTATTTTAATATTAATATAATTTTATTGCCTTATTATTAATATTGATATTGATAATAAGGCAATAAAACACCAAACATTAAAAACTTCCCTAAACAGGGCTGCCTTCAGATGTCTTCTAAAAGTCAGATAGTTGTTTATTTCCTTGACATCTGATGGGAGGGCGTTCCAAAGGGCGGGCGCCACTACCGAGAAGGCCCTCTGTCTGGCTCCCTGTAACTTCGCTTCTTGCAATGAGGGAACTGCCAGAAGGCCCTCGGAGCTGGACCTCAGTGTCTGGGCTCCACGATGGAGGTGGAGACGTTCCTTCAGGTATACTGGACCGAGGCTGTTTATAGGGCAGTATACAAATTTAATAGATAATAATAATAATAATATTTTTTTAAATAATCACTACCTCCCAAGGTTCCCAGTACTGGCACATTTTTTATCAGTTCCTTGTTGCTGAGGACCAGGTCCAAGATAGAGGAAGCATTATTACCAACTAATAATTTTTTTTTTTTAAAAAAGTAATAATAAGTGCTTTTCCCCCCAGGGGGCACTCAAGGGTATGCAGTACCAGCACCTTTTTTGGGGGTTGTTGTTAAAAAGTGTGGCACTGGTAATAATATCCAAGGGAAAGCTGAGTGTAGCCAGACATGCACTCTGGACTTTAAGAAGGCTGGTTTCAAAAAGCTTAAGGAACTACTGGGTGAGATCCCATGGTCAGAAATACTCAAAGAGAAGGGAGTCCAAGATGGAAGAGAGTTTCTTAAAGGTGAAATACTGCTGGCACAAATGCAGACAATTCCAACAAGAAAGGAAAGTGGGGGGCATCTAACGAAACCGGTGTGGCTGAATAAGGAGCTTACAGATGAGCTGAGATTTAAGAAGGGTATGTATAAAAAATGGAAGAAATAGGAAATCATGAAGGGAGAGTATACATGAGTAGTCAACCAACAGTTGCAGGGAGAAGGTCAGTTGGGCCAAAGTTCAGAATGAGTTCAAGCTTGCAAGAGAGCTTAAAAATAATGTTTAAAAGTTTCTTTGGCTATGCTCAAGAGGGAGAGCAAGCAAGTAGTAGGTCCTCTGTATGGAGACTGAGAAATGCTATTCAGTGACAGAGAGAAGGTGGAACTGCAGCTACTGTACTTTGCCTCTGTCTTCATTCAAAAGGAAAGCAGTGCCCAGCCTGGTGATAACAGAATAAATGACAAAAGGAGGGAGCTGCAGCCCAAGATAGTAAAAGAGGTAATATGAGAACACCTAGCTACATTAAATGAATTCCGATCTCCAGGGCCTGATGAGCTGCACCCAAGGGTACTAAAGGAGCTTGTGGATGTCATCTCAGAGGCTCTATCTATAGTCTTTGAGAATTCTTGGAGAACACCCTCTCACTATATATAAGGGTCTGGTGACTTCTGTTTCAGTGTATCTGAAGAAGTGTGCATGCACACGAAAGCTCATACCAATAACAAACTTAGTTGGTCTCTAAGGTGCTACTGGAAGGATTTTTTTTTAATTTTGTTTCGACTACGGCAGACCAACACGGCTACCTACCTGTAACTAGAACACTTAGAAAAGGATGCTGAAATTACCAAAACCCAGATTGGTTTCTCAAAAAGAAGTCACGCCAGACAAATCTCATTTCTTTTTTCTTTTTATAGAGTTGCAAGCTTAGTAGATCAGAGGAATGCTGTAGATGTAGTATATCTTGATTTCAATAAGGCATTTGACAAAGTCCCCCATTATATTATTGTGGAGAAGCTGGTAAAATGTGGGCTGGACACGGTAACTGTTAGGTGGATTTGTAGCTGGTTGATTGAACCAAAAAAAAAAAAAAAGTTCACTAACAGTTCCTCATGGATGGGGTAGAAATCCAGTTCAGTTTGTGTTCAAAAGTTAACTTCCATAATTTGCACTTTCTGAAATAATATGGGCAACTGAAACAGGCATCCTTCAAAATTCAGACTGCAACACAGTTCTCCAGTCAAGTAATGGATGCCCTTGGGTAAAGCGTGCCTAAAAATGCATATATTAGTGAAGGTAACATACAAAATTGCATTGTGTTAGGAGAAACGGCTTTGCAAAAACCTGTGTGTTAGGCAAGGCTGCATACAAACACATATAGATTAGGGATTATTTGCACTAAAATGCTGATGAGTCTTCATGAAGACTTAAAAAAAATCACAAACTGATGTGGAAACACGGGGAAATGAACTTAAGGTTGGGGAAAATGAGAAAGTGAAAGAAACTGAAATTGACAGATTGGTACTTAGAGATGAAAGCATGCCAATCTAATAACCTGAGCTGTCCATCCTCACTTAAGCTGATGGCATTCCTGTCACCTCCTTCTAAACCTTTTCCCAACATTCTGACTCTATTCAGTTTCACTCCTTAGTACTGTCCTCAAACTCTCTCTCTCTCTCTCTCTCTCTCTCTCTCTCTCTCTCTCCTGTGTTTGTGTGTTTGAGGTAGGCAGATGGACATCCCCCCAAGAGTCAAATGGTTCATCAGGACACAGTTCCTTCTATGACCAGAATCAGCTGCCACATAATCCAACTGCCACTGTTTCCGTCTCTCGGCCATTGTCCCAGCCTCCCAACTCCCACTCCCAGCCTTCTGTCACAGCCTTTGGGGTTCTGAGCCCCCAACCCCATTTGGCTCTGTAAGGAACTAGCCCCTCTAGAGACCATGGAGGCATAGAAATCATTGGAACCATCCTGGCTGGATGTGTTTTTTTTTTCTTCCTGTGGCAGGGTTAGAGAAGGAGGGAGGGAGGGAGGAGAGGACCAGTGTGTGTGTGTGTGTGTGTGTGTGTGTGTGTGTGTCAGAACACATAAATCAAGCACCACAGCCTTGCCATTTAACACACTCTTCTCCTTCGAGTTGTCAGTGAAACCGTTAATTAATTAGCTAATCCCACAATGAAGTGGATTCTAAATGGATCTCCCCTCCCTTCCCCCATTTAGGTAATTACTGCTGAGGGAGCTTTTGTAGAGAGCAATTTTCCAGCAGGGGCAACCTCAAATGGCTCTGGGAGAAGGATATATCCCAGCATTTAAAATAACCACAAAAACACACCCCAGTCTGTATGATCTCAAGCAAGCCAGAGAATCAGGCTTGGTGAGATGGGTGAGAAGCGGAGTCTCTTCCACCCAACCTCTTATGGGGCATGGTATTCAGTGTGTATGACTTCTGGGCCGGCTTGAGAACCTTTATTTCTTTTTTAAAAATAATGTCCATGTAGGTGATTGCGTGTGGGAGCAATGCAAGCATTTTCCACAATTTTTCTAGAGTTTGAATTAAGGAGCTAATAAAATAACTTAACAATGGATGCCCAATTCTAAAGTTTATTTACATCTACTTGCTCTATTTTTCTGCCACTCTATGAATAATAATATTTCAAATTCATAAAAAATAAAGTAACCTATAAGTAAAAGACTAGTATGACTCGGGGGGGGGGACGGGACTGTGTTACTCGTCAGTAGTGATGGCACAGGTATTATCCAGTAGGAGCCTGCGATAATTTGACCACCCATGATCCATGCACTGTTCATGATTGCAATGGAAGCAGTGGCTAGGGAATTAAAGATTGCATTATCCTCAAAACAAAATAGTTAAGACTTGAAGCTCAACAGCTGTTGAGAGGAGACAATAATCCTGTAAAGTGGGGGGCATCAGGCAGGGAGGAGAGTCAGGTGGCAATGGGCTTCTACATTCTCCTAGGAAAATGCACACGGCAGTCAGGTAAGTCTCAGCCTTTTTGTGGGTTTTTCTGCCTGATGCCTGCTTCTCCTTCTTGTCTGATGCCCCTCCCACTGACAGCTCCAGAGCATTCTGGGCTACCCCACCTGACCTGCAGCCAGTCTGGCTCATAGCTGTCAACCCTCCCCTTTTTTGCGGGAAACTCCCTTATTCCAATGCCGTTTCCCGCTGCTATCCCGGATTGTTGATATCCCTTAAATTTCCCGGATTTCAAAGGAAGCAGCTCCTCTCCCTCCCTGCCAGCCAGGGAGGCTCCTCAGCTGCGTTGCTCGGCTGCCAATAAGGAGTCTGAGACCGACTGGGGGCGGAGCTTGCATGCCTTGTGCAGCCAGACCCTCACGCCCAACCAGACAGTCAGCCTGCCTGCCGTCTACGCGCTCGCTCTTTAGCTCACCCGTTCGCGCGCAGCCTCTGGAGCGCAGGGTGGCGAGGCTACTTGGTGCCATTGCACCGCCCTCGCGGCATCCCTTATTTTCAAATCCGAAAGTTTGGGGAAAATCCCTTATTTTCAAATCCGAAAGTTGGCAGCTATGGTCTGGCTGTCTCAGCCCAACTTGACCGATGCCCAATCTCTCAGAACTGGTCCAATTTACTCTGGGAATCATGCCTTGACTGGATCCTGCACACCGGCCGAGACTACTTATTTTAAAAGCATGCATTTATAACGAAGCAAAGCAGAGCCATCTGATTCCATATGGCTATAGGGTTGTATCCAAGGTAGCACTCAGTTAAAGTCATTTAGCAATATGAGTGTTCTGCTGATGATTTTTTTTTTGTACCAGTGGAATGTTGTTGAAAAAGAGAATGCATAAGCAGGTTGCTGGTAACCTTGTTGCACAACAAGTTCCCACTAGCACAGCTGTTGTGTTGCATTCCTCTGTCGCACAACATTAAAACTTGCCCAAGAGCCCTTAGGATAGCAGACAGAAAACAACAGAGACAGCATGGTGCAGTGGTTAGAGTGTCTGACTAGGACCTGGGAGACCAGGGTTCAAATTCTCACTTGGCCACAAAGCTCATTAGGTGACCTTGGGCCAGTCACTGCCTCCAAGTCTAACCTTGGAGAAGTCTAGTTCCTTGGAGAAAATTATATACATGCAATAAGTAAATAATGCAGCCTGCCAATCCTGAATCTATTTATGAATGCTATGTCAAGCAGAGCTTTGCAATGGAACCCCCCCCCAGCTATGTGAAGTTCTGCTTGGTGACCTTGGACCTGTCACTATCTCTCAGCCTAACCTACCTCACAGGGTTGTTGTGCAGATAAAAATGAGGAGGAGATGCCTATGCTCCACCTTAAACTCCACGGAGGAAAGGTGAGCTTTCAAGGTAATAATAAATTGCAGTAAAAACAAGATATAATACAATGCTTGTTAATGGAGTCCAGCCGCATTGTGGAGTATTTAGCAACTAAAGTGATGTACAGGTGCAAATGACTCAGACTTCTATGCAGATGGTTCAGTGTTTTGCAGACATCTCAGGCTGCAGAACACGGAGGCATCCCAATTTTGCAGCAGCCGAGGTCAGGAATGCAATTAGGGCTGAACAGACTCCAAGATGCAGATCTCAGCTCACTGTGCTATATTTAAGGAAGGAATTCGGGAGAAGGGAACTGTTCCAGGGTTATTTCTGTTGATTTATTCCAAAGCTATACCCATGTAAACATATTCAACAGCCAGCAGAACTTTTTTGTTGCTGTTGAAAGCATTTTATATATATAACATGATTCCACTTCTTGGGAAGGATAGGGGAATATGGCAAATTTTCACACATTTCCCTTAGGTGAAAATTTGTCAGTTTCACAGCAAAATCATATTTTTAAAAGGTGCCAGAACATCCGTGGTTCCTCTACCCCGCCTGCCTGCATCACCTTTTATTTTCTTTAAAATGGAATTAAGATTAAAAACCATAAATTGCTTCCTCGCCCCTCCATAAAAAGCACAGAACAACAACTTTTTTAAAAAAAAACAAACAAACTCCATCCTGACAGGGGCAAGGTATCACAAGTGAACATTTGGAGCAAATCCATGTGTTAGAACAGGGATGGGGAACCTGGTTCTTGGCAGTTAACAGCGGCCCTCCACACCTCTCTACCTGGCCCCTGGGAGGCTCTCTATCAGCCAACCTCCTCTTCTCAGGCCACACTACTCACCTTCCCTGTTCTGCACCCTTATTGAGTGCTTTTGCCTGACTGGAGTATCTCTGTAAACTCTGGTGATGCCTTCTGGCATAGGAGCCAACTCCTAGGGGCTGAGGTCCCTTTGCCCCCCCCTTAAAATATTTGAGGGGTCTGCCCCCCCTGTTGATGGGCATTACCATTCAAATGGAGTGCATTCTCCATGTCTTCTTATTGATTATGCAGGGGGGGCTTACCTGGCCCCCCAATAGTTTATTCAGGTTGGCACCACTGCCTTCTGGCTATCAGGATGGAGAGATATGTGAGATTGTGGAGGGGATATCAAAATATCTGGCTTTTGCGTGGCTGAAATGCAGTGCACTGTACAATTGCTCCACCCACATCTACTCTTAGCCCCACCCATTTTGGTCTTTGGTCTTGTCTGCCACTGGCACATGGACCCCGGAAGACTGTATAGGAGGGGATGTGGCCCTTGGGGACAAAAAAATAATAATAAAAAAAATGCCCCCCTCCCATCTCTGCCGAACAACTGTAGAAATGTGGTGAACTTGTGATCAGAGATTGTAGATACATTCCAGCAGAGCCATAGCTAAGAGGTGGGGAGGGGGGGCTAGCCAGGGTTTTTTTTTGCCCTGGGTGAAGCCTCCAGAGGGGTGCCATTGAGGCTACCAGTGTGTGTGTGTGTGTGTGTGTGTGTATGCAAACGTGCGTGGGGTGTGTGGGCCAAACTGGATCTTTTACCGGGGTGAAATTAAAGCCTAGTTTCACCCCTGCATTACAGGCAGACAAAAAGCACTTGAGGTGGGTACAGGGCAGAGCCAATGAGAAGCCTCATTGGTAGAGGGGGTGTGGTCTGGTAGAGTCCCAAGAGCTCCAGAGCAGAGGCGGAGCTAGCTGCTCCGGCATCCGGAGCGGCACACATGCTGTGCACCTGGGGGCGGGGCTAGCTGCCCCCAGGGGCGGGACAAATGTTGAGCATCCCAGGGGGGCAGGGGGGCGATGTCACCCCCCCCCGAGATGACACCCAGGGTGGACCACACCCACTGCACCTCCGCCAGTGCTCCAGAGAGTCTTGATTCTGAATTAAATGGGGAAAGAAATATGGGATGGCGTTTCGATGTGGCAAATGCATGAAGGATAAGGCTATCTGTACCAGCTGGCCATGATGATGGCTATGTTCTACCTCCGCTTTCAAATGCAGCATGCCTCTGAAAACCAGTTGATGGGGCATCACTGTTTGGGAGAGTGCTGTTGCCCATAGGTCCTGCTCAAGGGCTTCCCATTGGGGGATCTGGGAGGCCACTGTAAGAAGAGTATGCTGGACTAGATGGGCCTTTGGCTTGATCTTTATTCTTGGATAGCTCAGTTGGTTATGAGCATGGGGCTGACAATGCCAAGGTTGCAAGTTCGATCCCCGTATGGGACAGCTGCATATTTCTGCATTGCAAGGGGTTGAACGAGATGATCATCAGGGTCCCTTTCTACTCTACAATTCTATGATTCTATGACTCTGTCAGGGACTGGACAGAGGAGGAATGGTGGAGACCGCCTCCCCAGCCTGACCCTTCCAGAGAAGGAGAGGACAGTATAGGGTTACAACAGTGGTTTGCGGGAGGTCATAGCTCAGAGGCAGATGAGGGGAAAAGCTGGGAAGTAATGGGAGAGGAGCAGGAAGAAGAAGAAGCAGCACTAGAGGGGGGGCAGCTGATGGACTCAGTGTCTTTAGAAAGCATTCCAGACCCCCCTTCTCCCAGAACCCGCTGGGCATTGGAGGTAGAAGAGCAGAGAGCTCAGAGGCAGAAGGCACAGGTCAGCCACCGTAGGGATGACGTATAGTGGGAGAGACGGAGGGGGTAGGGTGTCACTCGGAGCAACGCTATTGCCCCCCAAGAGGCAGCATTTCTAAGCTTCTCTCTGTGAATATTGAATAAAAGACATTGGTATGAACTTTCCCCATTTGTCTATTCCTGGCAGCCTACTGGGGTGGGGGGTGGGGATTGGATTCCATGAAGCCTGACAAACCCTGTTCTTATGTTCCCTCCAAACATGGCCAATCGCAATGGTGTTTCCTGGCAGCATGAGAATCAGTGTGCTTGCCCAACCCTTGGCTGATCACAAGAGCAGTGCCTCTTGCCAGCAGAGCACACAAAACTTTTCTTATTTGTATGGCCTGGGTGCTGGCATGAGCAGTGCCACATATCCTCAATAAACTGCCATGTGAAAGTGACCCAGGCAATGTCAGAAGGGGCCAGCATCTGTGGTTGGCCCTCCTGATGTACTGGGGCCCTGGCTGTTGCCCGTGGATCCTGAGCACTGGTTCCAGCCCTTACAGCAGCCTTCAAGGATCCAGTAGCAGGGATTCTCCATGCCGCTCGTCGTAACTCACTGACCTGTCACCTGCACATATCTATGGAGGAGAAAGCTATCAATGGCTACTAGCTATGATGAAGATGCTCTGCCTCCATAGATCAGGGCAGCAATGCTTCTGAGTATGAGTTGCTGGAAAACACAAGAGGGGAGAGTTGTTCTTGTGCTCAAATCCTGCTTGCTGGCTTCCCACAGGCATCTGGTTGGCCACTGTGGCAACAGGATGCTGGAATAGATGGGCCACTGGTCTAATCCAGCAGGCTCTTCTTATGTTCTTATGGCTGTCACCATATCTATAACGGGTAGCGTTGTGGTCTAAACCACTGACCCTCTTGGGCTTGCCGATCAGAAGGTCAGTGGTTCAAATCCCTGCAACGGGGTGAGCTCCTGTTGCTCTGTCCCAGCTCCTGCCAGCCTAGCAGTTTGAAAGCACGCCAGTGCAAGTAGATAAATAGGTACCACTGTGGCAGGAAGGTAAACAGCATTTCCATGTGCTCTGGTTTCCATCACGGTGTTCCATTGTGCCAGAAGTGGTTTAGTCATGCTGGCCACATGACCCGGAAAGCTGTCTGTGGACAAACACCGGCTCCCTTGGCCTGAAAGTGAGACGAGCGCCGCAACCCCATAGTCACCTTTGCTGGACTTAACCATCCAGGGGTCGTTTACCTTACCTTTACCTATATCTACAAATAAGCAGCCTCAGCCAGCTTGGCCAATGGTCAAGGATGATGGGAGTTGTGACCCATCACCTGCACAGGTCCATTGTCGAATTTAAGCCTAGGCGGAGGAAGGAAGCCTCAGACTTGATCAGATTTGCATCAGCCACCTGGAGGGAGGAGGCAGAGAGTGGGTTAATTAAAAATAAATTTTATATCAGCCATAAAGAAATAATCACCTTCTCCTTTCCTCTCCCTGCCACCCCCTCCTCCCAGCTCCCCCTTGGACGCGTGGACCTGGTTTGCTTTTTAAAGATGGTTTCTAAATAGAGCTCTCCGATCGCATCTGGGAGAGGAATGGAACAGATTTCATTTTTCACACGCGACACAATGGCGTCCCCGACAAAAGAGGAAGCCTGCCTATTGTTTGGATCTGCCTTCCCCACAGCCTACCTCTGTGCCGTGAATTAACCCCTTTCACCTCCGCCATTGTTGCGACACCACTTCTGAGTTGATGAACAAAGGCAGGAGAAAGCCCTCTCCGTGTACACAGGAGGCGGAGGGGAGGTGGGGTGGGGTGGGAGGAAGAGCAGGCCGAGATAAGTTTGGGTCCAGGAGCAAACGTCTGTCATTTCTCTCTCCATCCCTGTATGTGGCTGCCTCCTCGGGTCTCGCCTGTCAGTCACCAACAAAGGGGAACTTATCTCTGCCTGCAGTCATTGCTCATATGTGCCAAAAATGTCCCAATCTGTCTTTTCCCCGCACTGGGCCCCCATCCTACAAGCTCAGTGGAGCCGTGAAGGACACACTGACAATCCACAGTCTCTCCCCCTATCCCAGCTCCCTTCCCCTTTCAGCCAGTGACTCCTCCAGAATGCCTTAGCTGTAGCTCAGTAGGTACTGCATCTTGCCTTGCATACAGAAGGTCTCAGGTTCAATCCCTGGCACCTCCAGGAAGGAACATAAGAAGAGCTGCAGGATCAGGCCAATGGCCCATGTAGTTCAGGATCTTGTTGTCACAGCGGCCAACCAGATGCCTCTGGGAAACTGGCACCAGAGCACTCTCACTTCCTTCCAAAAGCCTGCAGGTTTCAAATTCAATCCCCAGCAACACCCAGGTAGGCCTGCTGGTGCTCATTGAAGAAATGTTGGAGGGTATGGAGTTATGTGACCCCTGAGCCAAGGAGATAAGTAACTATACAACCCTTAGAAGGCACCCCTCCATACAGAAGTTTTTTAATTTTTAAATGTTTTATTGTGTTTTTATATACTTGTATGTTGGAAGCTGCCCAGAGTTGCTGGGGTAACCCGGTCAGATAGGCGCGGTACAAATAATAACATTTGGTGGTGGTGGTGGTTGAATAGGATGTCCCTATTTTCATCAGAGAAATGTTGGAGGGGTACGCAATGGAGATCTGGACTGATGCTGATAGCTCTCTACAAACAAATATCGCCATTGTCACTGTTTGCTGCCTGGTCTATGAGCTTTCTCTGTGGCAGCCGCTAAGCTGGGATTTCCCTCCCTGCAGAGATGTGTCCGACACATTCACTGTACATCTGATTTCCCTTTGCAATATCACTGCCCCCTTCTTTCTTTTCCAGCCCTTACTACCCTGGAGAGCTCCTTCCTGTTTTAAGCAGACAGCATCTCTCTCTAGACAGGACATTTCTTGCATTCCAGAAGGGTCAGGGCCATGGGGGTAGAGCACCGACATTGCATGCCCAACCAAGGTCTCAGGTTCAATCCCCAGTGGAATCTCTAGGTAGGGCACGGAGTGCTCCCCGCAGAGCTGCTGCCAGTCAGTGCAGACAACACTGAGCTAAATGAACCAAGGATGTAACTAGGTATACAAGGCAACTTCTGATGTTCCTGGGAACCTCCCACACAAATTTGCTTCTGGTGGCAAATTGTTTTAACTTGTTTAAATCTGCAATTTTTCTATTGTTGGCACCTGCCATGAGATCTTGTGGTAAGAAGTCTGAGGGTGAAGATTACCCTGAGGTCTGGAGAGGAGAAGAAGAAGAAGAAGAAGAAGAAGAAGAAGAAGAAGAAGAAGAAGAGGAGTTTGGATTTGATATCCCGCTTTATCACTACCCGAAGGAGTCTCAAAGCGGCTAACATTCTCCTTTCCCTTCCTCCCCCACAACAAACACTCTGTGAGGTGAGTGGGGCTGAGAGACTTCAAAGAAGTGTGACTAGCCCAAGGTCACCCAGCAGCTGCACGTGGAGGAGCGGGGAAGCGAACCCGGTTCCCCAGATTACGAGTCTACCGCTCTTAACCACTACACCACACTGGCTCTCAAGGTGTCAAAGGGGGATCCTGGGGTGGTGAGAAGGGTTTTTCAATGTTCTCCATCTATGGGTTGCCAAGGGACGCCTCCAGCCCACTGTTTCTTTTAAACAGATAGTCTAAACTCCCAGCCAGGGCCTGCAGAAGGTTAGATAAGGCAGCACAAACAACATCTGATTTTCTCTCCTCACCTCCCCCCCTCCCCAGCCCTGCCTAGCTTTTAATCTCTACCCCCTTTTTTATTATCTTCTTATGGCTTTTGAATTATCTTCGTAGATACTACATTAATTTAGTCAGGGCAGGTAAGGTCACTCCTCAGACACGGTTGCTCATATTTATGTATATTTGCCAAAGGAGATAAATGGGAGAAACAAACTGAGAGGGGAGTGGGGGGTGGGCATGAATGGGAAGAAAGGTTTTCAGGCCAGAGGGAGGAGCCCAACCCACTGATGGAAGGATGCAGAACCACCCTTCCAGCCTGGAAAAGGTTCAAATACATACATACATACATACATACATACATACATACATACATACATAATTTCAAGCTGATCAAGGATCTAGACACCCTGCCTTATGAGGAACGGTTGAGGTAGTTGGGTATGTTTAGCCTGGAAAAGAGAAAACTGAGTGGTGATAGGATGTCCACTTTCAAATATCTGAAGGGCTGTCATATGGAAGATGGAGCAAGCTTGTTTTCTGCTGCTCCAGAGAGTAAGACCCGAACCAATGGATTCAAATTACAAGAAAGGAGGTACTGACTTCACATCAGGAAGAACTTTCTGACAGCAAGAGCTCTGGAACGCACTCCATTGAAAGGTGGTGGACTCTCCTTCATTGGAGGTTTTCTGAGAGAGGTTGGATGACCACCTGTCAGGGATTCTTTAGCTGATTCTTCAGTGATTCCTGAATTGCAGGGGGTTGGATTAGGTGCCCCTTGGGATGGTCACTTCCAGCCCTACAGGTATATGATTCTATATGCGCCTGGCCACAGTGATCCATGCATTGATGATCTCAAATCTCGCTTACAGCATGTGGGGGCTGCCCTTGGATCTGGTTCAGAAGTTCAGCTGGTTGCAAAATCCTACAGATGTGCTAGGTGTGTTTTATTTTTTTAATTTTTTTTATTAATATAAAATCAAAACTACAGACAGACAAACATAAAACATAATCAAAGTTAGAGGATGCAGGAGAGGAGATTGCTGTTGTTCTCAGGTCCTGCTTGTGGGCTTCCCATTGGGGCATCTGGTTGGCCACTGTGAGAACATGATGCTGGACTAAATGGGCTTCTGGCCTGATTCAGCAGAGCTCTTCTGATGCTATTAAGGACTTTTTTATATTCTGGGTTCTATTGGTGGGTGTGAACTACCATTTAGCTTGACTGGGAAATTGACTTGGTAATCATCATGAGCTTTCTTTGCATGTGCTCAGAGACTTCTCTCCCAGCACATAATTTAATTATTTTATTTATTTCTTTAAAAAAATATTTGTAAACCACTGTGTCATAAAAAAATAGATAATCAAAGCAGTTTACAGCACTGCAAACAAAACCATACTATGAAATATATATTGCAGACATCAACTAACCATAGTGAAAGGATGAATTCTTAATTACCTGCATAGGCCTGGCAGGATAAAAATGTTTTCAGCATACATTTAAAAGTTTGGCACAGAAGGTGCCAGGTGAATCTCTATTGGTTGGGGAATTGATGCTTGGGGATTGTTTGTCACCTGTTGTTTTAACCCACCTTTCACAAACAGCTTCAAGCAGTTTATACTCAAAATGCTAACATTAAAGTTATGTCTATATTTCATTTCCCGCCCCACTCCCCCCCAGGAGCTCAGTCCTCGAGGCAGCCCCACTACCATGCATTTCTCCTAACAACTACCCTGTGAGGTAGGCTAGGGTGAGAAATTGTGACTGGCCCATCGTCACCCGGTGAGCTCCATGACCAATTGGGGATTTGAACCCCCAGTTTTCCCTGTCTTAATCTGACACCGCAACCACTGCATCACACAATTTGTGATATTCATGCCACATGGTACTTACTGCTGTAGAAATGAAATGAAATAAAATAAAAACAGGAGGTAATTTTGCAGAGAGGTTGCCATGGTTAGAAAATGTCACACACACCGTGATGATGCTAACCACATTACTGGGATGTGTGTGTGACAACATTAGTGTGGAGTTGGGGTAAGAACTGCGAGACCAGGGTTCAAATCCCCACTCAGCCGCTGACCTTGGGACCTGGGAGAGACCCACTCTGACATCCTGGAGAGCTGCTGCCAGCCCGTGTAGACAGTACTGAGCTTGACAGACCAAGGGTCTGAGACTGTATCATAGGAGCCACCTCCTAGGGGCTTTGCCCCCTCAATAAAATATTTGAGGAGGGCAGGCTCTCCAAAGCTGATGGGCATTGCCATTCAAATGGTGTGTGTGCACTGCATCATGAAATTGATTACGTGGGGCAGGGCTTATCTCCCCCCCCCTCCAATATTTTATTCAAGCTGGCACCCTTGCTCTGTATAAGGCAGCTTCCTACGCTGTTACAAAGTGGCTTCCAAAACGTAAATCCAATCGTCACTCAGAGCCATACGATACTTTAAAACCCTTGGACCAGCGCTCTGTGCTTCTCCAGCTTTGAGAATTTCAACCCATCCCACGCGTGAGCAGCATTTTCCCAGGGAGAATGAGAGCTTAAGGGCCTATATGTAGGTCAACGTCATAGCGTGCGATGTGATGCTAAACAGGTCTTGGCCACGGTGTTGCTGCCGCAGCACAAGAAACCCCAGCTCCACCTTGTCAGACGCCAGCATCATTTGGAACCTTGGCCGACGAGCTTTCAGGAACGTCAAAACGCCTCTGGCTTAGCCAGACATCTACTGAAACACTCGAGATCTTCTTCTTCTTCTTCTTCTTCTTCTTCTTCTTCTTCTTCTTCTTCTTCTTCTTCTTCTTCTTCTTCTTCTTCTTCTTCTTCTTCTCTCTCCTCCCCCCGCCCCATTTTCTTCTCAGACTTATCTCCCATTGTGGAAGGAGAGATAAAAATAATTCTTATGGCCGCTCCTCCAGTGAAGTCTCCCTCTCCCCCCCCCCCTTTTCGCCTGCCTTCCCCGCGTCCCCCTGCTCCCTCCAGATAAAGCGCGAGGAGGACCAAGCACATGTCATTTGCTTTGTGCACAATCAATATCCAGCAAAGTTTATCTGCCCAATGTAGCACAGAGGGCTAATTTCAGCCCATGTCAATTATTTTGATGAATGCTCATAAAGCGAGGGGTGTGGGAACAAGATAAAAGAATTACGGCAGTTTAAAAAAAAAAAGAGCACCACAAAACCACTGCCCACGTTTGCACACACACACACACACACACACACCACACACACACACACACACACGTACGTCAACTGTTCCCCACCAACCCCCTTCCTATGTGCTCTGTGCATCCTGTTATATATAATGTACCTTCGTCACAGCACTGGGCAAGAAGGGAATTTGATTGACAGCAGCTCTGCATTGTCTTTCCATGGAAGTTGAGTCTGGTACTAGAGGGAGATTGTGGACATCCTCAGTTTCCTGGGAGCCCCTTACCTGGTGTACACGGTCATCTCTTGTTTGAGAATGCATACATTCCCACCGCACCCCATCCCCAATAGCTATGCTTTAAAATACGGGTGGGGGAATCTCAAGCTTATGGGCAAAATGCAGCCCTCCAGACACCTCTCTCTTGGTCCTTGGGACTTTCACCTGGCCACACTTCCTCCTGAGAGCACCCCCTCACTGGCCCTGTCCCCATGCCCCCCCTCAAGTGCTTTGGCCTGACTGGAATATGCCCTTGAACTGAGGTAATGGGAGAGAAATTTGCTTCGGTTCCTGGGGTTGAGAGCTCTCTCCTCGTTTATAAAGGCAGTTTGGGAAGATATATCGCCCAACCCGAACACACATCATGGTTTGCGATATATTGCCAGGTCAAAAATTATGAAACCAATATTACGATATGGATTTTGAACCCGTTTTGGATTATATATCCATGTATTACCCAGCCCTAGTGGAAACTCTCCCTCGGCCACTTCTCCAATTTGAATCACCCGTCCTGAAATTCCTTTCATCCCCCTTGTGGGGAGAAACGCAGGTCCAACACCGGCCCCCCGAATCCCTCCCCAACACACCGTTGAGGACGCATAGCAGCTTAGAGGGGTGGGGAGATGGTGGCAAAAAACCAATAAGCAAAACACAGCCAGGATAGAAGGATGGAGGGGCAAGAAAGGAAGGCATCCATGGAGAAACTTCTTCATTCCACCAGGTACAATGTCCAAGCGATCAATATTCCCTTTCTCTCTCTCCCTCTCTATTAAAAATATGTATCAGCAGATAGATATTACGGAGCCGAGACCTGTTTCTAAAACTCCGCTCTTTCATTCCCCCTGCTTTCTCTCTCTCTCTCTCTCTTACCATTTCCCTGGAACAGATCTACAAGTCCCATGCAAATATATGGACAAAAGCTTTCTTTTTCCACACCATAGTTAAATCTCGGCGGGGGAGCTGTATCTGTGACGCCTCTGATGCGGCTGCCTCCAGGCCCTTGTACTCTAAATCCACGGTGCTTTGGAACCGTCTCTGCGTGATTCTTTCCTAATCTAATCTAACCTGGGCTTTTCCACGGCTCTCCTGCCGTCCCAGTCGCTGAGAGTCTAATGCCTGGGTTTGATTGTGAATGGACGGATTTGATGGAATGTGTTCAGCCTTCGCCGCTCGGAAGCCAAGGAGGCCAATTTGGAAGTGACCGGCCACTGGGAGCCTGTGGCTGATAGCGTGGAAATAATTGACAAGCTGTTATTTTCTTAGATTATCATAGATTTTTCGGGGCCAGGCGCAGCCGTGAAGATCACGGCATAGGCCACACAATGGCAGCCAGCCATTCCTGCATAGAGTCCCCCATGTTAATTTGCCTGGTTTTCAGCAAGGCTTGATAGGAGCTTGCCAGCCAATCGTGAATCTCTCTCTCTCTCTCTCTCTTTCTCTCTCTCTCTCCCTCTGACATTCCTCGGGTGCTTATGCAATTGTTAAATCACTTCCTTTTCTCAGCATTTGACAGCCAGGCTTGCATTCACAGAATATTTTCAAACACTGCCAGCGGAGAGGGTGGTCACTTATGCATCACCAAAATAAAAGAAAAAAAGGAGCAGGCAAATGAGGGGCAGTGATTTGCATACAATCTGCATGCGCTAGTTTATATGCACCACTGCAAATTCAGGAAGAGTGAGAATCTCCTACTCAGAGCAGACCCATTGAAAACAATGAGCATGGCTTAGTTAGTGCAGGAACGGCCATAGATCAGTGGTAGGACATCTGCCTGGCATGCAGAAGGCCCTCGGCTCAATCCCTGGTGTTCTCCAGACAGGGCTGGGAAAGATACTGAAACTACGCCATTGTGGCATAGTGGTTGGAGTGTTCAGCCAGGACTAGGTAGACCCAGGTCTGAATGTCCACTCAGCCAGAAGCTCCCTGGGTGACCTTGGGCCAGTCACACTCTCAGCCTATCCTACCTCGCAAGGTTGTTGGAAGAATAAAAAAGGGGAGAAGGGGATGAACAGTCTATGCCACCTTGAGCTTCTTGGATGAAAAAAGTGGGGTATAAATGTAATAAATAAATAAATAAATAAATAAATAAATAAAACCTGGAGCACCACTACAGGTCAAAGGAAGAAATACTGAGCTACATGGGCCACAGCAGTCTGACTTGGGGACTCTGCTACTTTAGTAAAAAAAAACAAAAAAACCCCAGCGATTTGAATGCGTTACAAGCATGCAACACCAGATGGTGCCAGGGAGCACAAAACCTTTCTATAGCATTTTTACATAGGGTTTTTTGTTTGTTGTTGTTATAATGATTTTATTTCTGACTTATTTATAGCGTGTTTTTCTCCCTGTGTATAGATCCATCCTTGATGTATAGTAACTTCCTGGATGCCTAGGTCCATTAGGACACTGGCAGTCGAATCTCACATCTACACTGGTGAGAAGACTGTGCAGCAGCTCAGGTTATGGTGCCTAGGTCTTGAAGGATACCCTGGTATGTGGCCCCCAAAAGCTTGCTCAGAAGGGAAGGTAGCCTTCAGGCTGAAAAGTGAGTTTCCCTACAGGCAAATGAACTCCGAACCCTATAATTTGGAATATGCTCCAAACCTGTGCCAAAGTTTTGCAGTTGTTGCTGGTTTCTTTTTGTTTTTTTGCAGCGAAAACCCCACGTTTCACAGCGCCCCACAAATGGAGTATTTGATACATCAAACACATGGTTCACACATTAACTACCGGTATGAACCCCAAAATTGGTTTTGCAGTGAAAACCCCCACGTTTTGCAGCAACTGAGCAACAGATACATCAAACATGCAGTTCGTACTTAACATTAACTACAAACCCAAAAGTTTGGAATCTGTTTGCAGAGGATCCCACATTTTGGGGGTTTGTAGTTAATGGGATTTTCCCCTACCCCTGCTTTTGCGGCTCCATCTCTTCCCTTAGCTTCTGATGCTAGGCAGAGGGCCTTCTCGGTAGTGGCGCCCACCCTGTGGAACGCCCTCCCATCAGATGTCAAAAAAATAAACAAGTATCTGATGTTTAGAAGACACCTGAAGGTAGCCCTGTTTAGGGAAGTTTTTAATGACTGATGTTTTAATGCATTTTTAATATTTTGTAGGAAGCCACCCAGAGTGGCTGGGGAATCCCAGTCAGATGGGCGGGGTATAAATAATAAATCATCATCATCATTATTATTATTAAAGAGAGGTTTGCAGAGCGCCCTGTCCTAGCCGTGATGCCTAGGTGGAGCTTGCTGCAGCTGCACACTCGCTGCCTGTAACAAATGTGCAACTAACACACATCAAAGGGGAAGGCTGGTAGCAACGAAACAGGAACTTGAAAATCAGTTGGGGTGGGGTGGAAATAGCAGAGATGGGTTTCCAAAAAACAGAGCTTGCAAAGACCGGCGTTGATTTTTGTGCACACATAATGCAAAACGCTTGAGCAGAGGAGTGGAGGTGATGGAAAGGAAAGGAGAGGGGGGGTGTCCCCCCTTTTTAACCCAGAGCCTGTGTTTACTGATCTGTGCCTGCACACACAAGGTGCAGAGAGATGAATGGTTAATTTCCCCATGGATTTCGCTCCCGCTTGCCGCAAACTTGTGAACAAAATGACCGGCCATGCATTGAACTGGCTTACACAGCTCCCCATATGGAAATGGAGATAATCCAGAATTCTGCTTTGTACTCGCTGGTAGAATGAGAACGGGTGTGCGGGGAGGAGGAGAGAGGCAGGGGCGGGAGGGAGAAGGAGAAAGAGGGGGAGAAGAAGAGGGAGGGGGAACAGGGGAGGCTTTGAACCGGAGTGGCACAGGTCCCGATCCTGGGAATATTTTAGTACGGACTGGAGGAAAGGCGTTTGCAATAACCTTTGGCCCTGTTCTCCCCATGTGACTTTGCTCTGTGTGTACACACACACACACACACACACACACACACACACACACACACACACACACACACCATGAATACGTGCCCCATCCGAGAGCCTTGTGTGTGCCCTGATTAGAGGTCTGTGTGCCATGTGATGAAGACTTTAAGGGAAGTGGCAGTACAAAGAGGAGGCAGGGATTATGGGAAAGGTCAGAGGCCAGGATGGATTAGGGCGATGATGTCTTAAGAGGGCATGATCAGGGGCCCAGGCCTCTCTGTTCTTAGGAAGCTCGTGTTAATTGATGGGGGCAACGGGGGTCTCTCTCTCTCTCTTTCTCATTCCAGTTCACTCTCCTGGTTTTCTTTCGTGCTTCTTTCATTTATTATACTGTTGCACATGAGTAAGTACACAGAGTACTTCCACTAATGCAAACACTAGCGTACCTTTCTTTAACAAACACAGACCCTCCAAGTGTCCCTATGTTCCAGGGACAGTCCCCGATTTACAGAAGTTGTCCCGGTTTCTGATTTGATCCCAGAATGTCCCGCTTTGGCTTAGGACATCCATATTTTCTTTAGAGAAATGTTGGAGGGTATGGAGTTATCAGACAACCCCCCCCAAGCCAACTAAAGGCAGCCCTGAATTGGGAAGTTTTTAAATGTTTAATGTTTTATTATGTTTTTATATATGTTGGAAGCTGCCCAGAGTGGCTGGGGCAACCCAATCAGATGGGTGGGGGGATTATTATTATTATTATTATTATTATTATTAAATAGGACACCCCTATTTTCATCAGAAAAATGGTGGAGGGTATGCAAAACAGCTGCCTGTTTGCAAGATTCCATTTCGTTCTTCTCCTGCCATTGCCCCTCTGCACCCGGGGCTTAGAGCTCTTTCCCCTTTTACACACACAGGTGAACCTCCAGACAGGTCATTGTATCCATCCCAGACGGGTAAGGGCCATAGCTCATCTTCATATGCAGAAAGTCCCAAGTTCAATCCCTGGCATCTCCAGGTAGGGCTGGGAATGGACCCTGCCTGAAAGAGGTGCTGCTAGTCAGTGTAGACAATACTGCGCTAAATGGAACAATGCATCTTTCTCTGTATAAGGCAGCTTCCTGTGTTCCTAGAAACCGGGGTGGGAAATCCGTGTCTGGTCAGACATTGTGGGACTACAACTGCCACCATCCCTGACCTTTGGCCACACTGGCCGGGGCTGATGGGAGGTGGAGTCCAACAGCAGCTGGCGGGTCACGGATACCAAACTCATTCTCAGAGTGTCCATCCTTCCCTAGCCAAAACAGCACCACCAACATCCAAGAGAGGGGATCTGCAGGCTTGGGGGGTGGGAATATTTGGAGGGAAGAAACTGGGTGGTATGTGTGGAAACAGTTCAATAAGCACTTACTGGCAAGCTCAGTGTGGCCACAGAATGCTGACTCTCTCTCTCTCTCTCTCTCCCTCCCTCCCTCCCCCCTCCCTCCCTCCCCCTCTCTCTCTCTCTCTCTCTCCCCCTCCCTCCCTCCCCCCCTCTCTCTGTGTGTGTAGAAATGGAGAGGGTAGAGCCCCATCTACACTCTGCATTTAAAGCAGTATCGTGCCACTTTAAACAAACATGGCTTCCCTCAAAGAATCCTACTGTCGTCTGATAAGGGTGCTGACAGATGTTGGGAGACCCCTGTTCTCCTCTCAGAGCTACAATTCCTATAGCTCCCTGAGAAGAGGAATTGATTGTAAATCCCACTCTGTGAATTGTTACGGGGGTGGGGGGTGGGTGGGGGGGTGGGAAGGAATATAGGGGTCTCCTCACAACTCTCAGCACCCTCCAGGCTTCTCTATTTGCCCCTCAGAACTGTTCACAGGCCACACCTGTTCTTCCCATCCCACCCTTCTCACAGGCCTTCCTCAAGAGCATTGTCCTGGCTGGAATGTCTCCTTGGAATGTGTCTTGCTTGGCTGTTTGTGAGATGGAAAGACCCGTGTGCACAGAGAGACTGGCTTTTAGTATGAGCAACTGCAGACTACCATACAAAGTTAACAGTCACATCAGTTGTTTTTCCATCCAGTTTTGCCTCTGGGCCTGCCCGCCACAGGCATGCGGCCCTCAGGAGATTGCCAATGAGGGAATGTGGCCCTCAGACTGAAAAAGGGTCCTCATTCTTTGCCCACTGCCCAGGACCTGCTATCTGATTCATTTTACTGATCTGTGGTGGGGTTTTTTTTGTGCCTCCTCCAATCAATAATTTCCCCCATTTTGCCTCTTGATCATGATTTTGGGGGTGACTCTTTTAATGCACTACAGTGGTACCTTGGGTTATGAACTTAATTCATTCTGGAGGTCCATTATTGACCTGAAACTGTTCTTAACTAGAGGTGTGCTTTCCCTAATGGGGCTTCCTGCCGCCGCCACACTGCCGCCACACGATTTCCGTTCTCATCCTGGGGCAAAGTTCTCAACCCAAGGTACTACTTCCGGGTTAGCGGAGTCTGTAACCTGAAGTGTTTGTGACCTGAAGCATTTGTAACCCAAGGTACCACTGCTGGCTTGATTTGTCATCATGCCAGCTCTCCTGAAATCTCATAGCAATCCTGTAAGCTATGGTGAGTGGTGTCCCTTGAGACTGCTTGGAGTCATGGGCCCCTTGGTTCCATCAGGATCTGGCATCCAGATGTCAGAGAGAGGGAAGCAGATCTGCTGGCTATCTCTACCCCCCACTTCCAGTGGAGTGCAGGGCCTCGTTGGGGAGCAGGGAGGACTTTGACCTGCCAGAGGGAGGGGCTGAATAGGAGGTGGTGATGGCAGAACTGAAGGCAGAGGGGCAGGACACAGTCTTGGGAATCACAAGAGCTGGTGCTGCTGTGACTATCATCCAACCCCAAAGCTTCACCACTCAGGCTCTTGGTGAGAGAATGACTGTGTGTCCAACTTTTATGTGGCTTTCATCTATTTCAGGGTTTCCCAAACTTGGATCTCCAGCTGCTTTTGGACTACCACTCCCATCATCCCTGACAACTGATCCTAGTAGCTAGGGATGATGGGCGTTGTAGTCCAACAACAGCTGGATACTCAAGTTTGGGAAGCCATGCTCTATGTGAAGGGCTGCCAGAGGACAGTCCTCTTTTTGAAAGCATCCTCTATTTGAATGGTCCAATTTTCATTGAATTATGATGACAGGGATAATATATGACCTTGATGTTGCCCATCAGTCATTTCGCCTGTTCGTATCAGTCCTGAGTAGCTCTTTTGGTAGATAGGTCCCATGTCTTGCAGATGAGTAGATGCCCTGGTCTGGCTGGTGTTGAGCTCTCCTTGAAGGAACACGTGCACAAACTGGGGTTACTCCTAGGTCCATCTTTGACCAAGTAACCTCAGTGCCTGGAAACACTGGAGGAGGTCGTCCTTAGGGTACCACTGTTGGAGGAAGCATCAGCATCCTAGAGCCCCTTGGGACAATGGCCTGGTTGAAGGCTTTCTCACACGTGTCCCCCTCTCTGTGGAGCTCACTGCCTCAGGACGTCCATCAGTCACCATCAACACTCCAGTTCTGTCAGGTACTATACGTACATGTACTTCTTTCAAGCCTTCAGGTCTTCATGAGGCTGCCATTTAAGTAGGTGCTGGAGGTCTTCATTTTGTAGAGCACTCCATGGGAACGTTTCCTCTTGCTAGAAGACTTCTGAAGGCAGCCCTGTTCAGGGAAGCTTTTAATGGTTGATGTTTTATTGTGTTTTTAATATTTTGTTGGGAGCCGCCCAGAGTGGCTTGGGAAACCCAGTCAGCCAGGTGACATATAAATAATAAAATTGTTGTTGCTGCTGCTGCTGCTATTGTTTTAAGAATGTAAGAGGAGCCCTTTTGGATTATACCAAAGGCTCTGCTGTCAGAGTGAAACCAGGTTTCCATAGGAAGCTCACAAGCAGAACCAGACCATAACAGCACTCTCCTCTTTTGCAGTTCCCAGCAACTGGTATTCCAATGTATGCTACCCCTAACACTGGAGGTAGAGAATAAGCTCTGAGATCTTCTTTTTTAAAAAATGCTTCTATTCTGTTGTCTGACAGTGTATTTTATATTCTAATTTGTAAACCTCTCTGTGGTTGTCTATACCGAGAGTGCTATATGCCTGGATCTAACAGCACAAATCAATAACTAAATATGATGGATGGATTATTGAGATTGATTACCCCACCTTTTGTCCAAAGGTCCTAGGCTGGGTCGCATAATAATACGAGCACACTGAGAACTGATCAGCATGGGGTGCAAACAAGAACTCATTTAGCTTGGGCTTGTGCAGGAGAGCTTTCCACTATACAGAGCCCCCTAAGAACATAAGAAGTGCCAGCTGGATAAGGCCAATGGCCCATCAAGTCAAGCATCCTAGTCAAGCATCCGTTGGTCAGTGACCAACTAGACCTGGGGGAAACCTTGCAAGAAGGAAGTGAGCACAAGAGCCCTCCCTGCTCCTGCAGATTCCAGCAACTGGGATTCACAAGCATCTGCCATGGAGGCAGAGTGTACGGTAGCTGTTACCGACTAGTAGCTATTGATAGCTAATGAATTTGTTCAATACTCTTTTAAAGGTTGGTGGCTGTTACTGCCTCCTGCGGGGGTGAGTTCCATAGTTTAACTATGCGCTCTGTGAAGAAGTCCTTTATCTCCCCAGCATTCAGCTTCATGGGACGTCCATGAGTTCCAGTGTTAGGAGAGGCGGAGAGAAAACTTTCTCCATGGCAGGAGTAATTCTATAAACTGCTAACATGTCTCCTCTTACTCACCTTTTCCCTAAACTGAAAAGTTCCAAATGCTGCAAAGCTTTCCACTTAGGGAAGTCGGGAAGCATCTGTCATCAGTGCTGTTTTTTCTAGAAAAAGAGGTGTCTGGACTCACCATGAACATCTCCCTCATTTCTCTGAGAATGGCAATGGTGCCCACCTGAGAGGTGCCAGAAATGAGTTCTGGCAATTTCTGGCTGAAAAAGCCCTGTCCACTATGCACCTTCCATCCCACCCTGAATTTGATTCTTGAGCCCCACCACCCACCTCCTGTGCCCCCCCCCGCCCGAGCATATTTTTGTGCACCAGTAGGTAACACCCCTGCCTCCTGTTCCACAGATGGGGCTGATGGGGATGCTGGCTGGGAGGGTGGGGGGAAGGTGGGGAGGCGGCGGCGAAAGAGTCCCTCGCTCCGTGAGCATTTCAGCAAAGAGGGATTTGCCATGTGTCTGTGTGTCCCTTGCTCCCTCGGTGTCAGAACCGCACGGCTGATAGGACACAGTGATAGATCTGCCTTGGACACACTCTACAATAGCTCTCAGACAGTCTATTAGCCAGTGATTGTCTGCTAGCCAGCCCAGCGGGGCTGTGTGCTGCCACTGATAATGGGGAAGAACAAAGATGGCAGCTGCTTTGTGGAGGAACAGATTTGTGGCAAATCGAGATAAAATAAAGAGGAAGAAGAAAGGAGCGGGGGGGGGTTGGGGGGGAGGAGGAGGAGAAAGAAGAAGGGAGGGTAGATGATGGTGCAGAGTGGGGGGAGGGAGAGGAAGAGAGTGAGGAACAAGAGGACTGTGTCGAGGCTGTCAGTTTTGCTGGGAACATCTCGGAGCTGGTGGTGCAAAGGGGAAGGGGGAGGGAGGAAAAGTAACGCGGGGAAGTGAAAAGCTGCAACGCGTTAAGGAGAGAAAAGGGGAATCATTGCCGGCTGCTGGTATCTCCTGGTAGATAAGCCTCAACAACAGGGAGGCTATCGGGCAGTGGAGGGGGGGGCGAAGGGATTGTCCCTGGGTTTGTATCGCAGCCTGTATCTCTGCTGGGATGTCTCGCACTCGATGCTCTCCCGGGATGTGTGCACGTCTCAGGGTACATGGCCGTGTGGGTGTCCAGCTCGGGGAGGGGGGGGGACGTATGATTTGTCGGTCGTTGGGAGGAGGAGGATAGCAGAGAGGAGCTGACAGATTTCCTTTTTCTTTTCTTCTAGGCCCTGTTCTTTTGGGAAGGGTTCATAGCTCGATTGCAGAATTTGCTATTGATGCAAACTAGCTATATACCCCTTCCAGTGTCAGACCTAGGAGCCAACTCCTTCGCCCGCCCTCGTAAAATATTTTAGGAGGCTGGGCCACCCAGAAGTTGATAGGCTTTCCCACTGGGGCATCTAGTTGGCCACTGTGGGCTCTTCGTATGTTGTGATGTCCATGTTCTCCATGCAGAAGGTCCCAGGTTCAATACCTGACACCTCCAGTTTACAAAAGGACGAGGTGGCAGCTGAGTGGACATTGGACAGCTGCTGCCAGTCAGAATCGACTTGCAAGGACTTGATGGTGAAATAGTCTGACCTGCCTTTAACAGCAATACCTGCAGACATTAGCAGGTGGCAACATGGTCCCCCAAGCTACTGAAAGTTGCACTCATGCTGCTTTTAAGGACACCAGAGCAGGACATGTCTACACCGTTCAGTTGGCAACCTGAGAGTAAGGATGGGGAAATGTCTCAATATCCGTTTTGCTTAGTTCCTCATTTTTCCAGTCCTAAGTTTCATTTTCCATATTACTTTGCTTTTTAAAAATTCATCAGCATTTTAGTGAAAATTTCTCCTAACATACACATTAGCATGCAATTTTGCGTAATAGACACATTTTTGCAAACTAATTTACTTATTATTATTATTATTAATTACCCATTCTTCATCCCAAAGTCCTGTTTTTGTACATTATATTGACTAATAGACGTATTTTTAATGCACATTTTACCCCAGTAAATACATTTTTGTACACATGACTTGGCTGCACCTCAAAATTCAGCGAGGGACGGGTTTCAAAGAATGGCTGCGCTTCAATTTGAATATTGTTTCGTAAAGTACAAATTTCTCTTCAAATGCAAACTGAATCAAATTTCTCCCACATCCCTACCTGATTTTAAAAGGGAAGAAGGTGTCTGGACGTAAGTTTCAATGTAACGCCATTGATTATTTTGCAGAAAGACAGATTTCCTCAACCGGAACTGAAGTCTCGATTCAGCGACCATTGAAGGTGGCTTGCAGGCGGCTGCTTCCTCCCGCGATGGCAACATCAAAGCAGGAAGTTGCATCAGAGCAAAATGCCAACTAGCACAGGAGGCTGCAACTAGTGTGATTGATTTCCTGCTACATTTCCTGTGCCAATCCCTGGCGCTGGCTGCCCAGGAATCTGCATGGTCACGAAAAATGGCTTCATGCAATCCATGGAAACTTAGATGAAGCATGAAAGCGATGTTCATTTATGGTAGCTGACTAATTGCGGTCCCAGATAAGGGATGGAGTAGAGAGAAGTGCAATTAGATCTATTGATTGAAGGAGCGTCTCCACCCGCATCATTCGGCCCAGACATTGAGATCCAGTTCCGAGGGCCTTCTGGCGGTTCCCTCACTGCGAGAAGTGAGGTTACAGGGAACCAGGCAGAGGGCCTTCTCGGTAGTGGCGTCCACCCTGTGGAACACCCTCCCATCAGATGTCAAGGAAATAAACAACTATCTGACTTTTAGAAGACATCTGAAGGCAACCCTGTATCAGGAAGTTTTTAATGTTTGATGTTTTATTGTGTTTTTAATATTCTGTTGGAAGCCCCCAGAGTGGCTGGGGAGGCCTGGCCAGATGGGCATGGTATAAGTAATAAATTATTATTATTATTATTATTATTATTATTATTATTATTATTATTGTCAACCACTACCTAGAGGTCTTGCTACAATGATGCAGTATATAACTATTTTTTTTTGTGTTTTTACAGACACACCATGGACCACCTGGATGAAGTTCATGAACCACTGGTGCTCCATGGACCACAGTTTGTGATCCCCTGCTCTAACCACTACACCAAACTGGTTCTCTGGGTGCCAGAGCTCAGGTCTGGAACAGAGGAATCTCCATAGTAATACAGCTTGGGAGTGTGGCTCAACAAGCAAATGCAGCCCCATTGGGTGGTCTTTCAGGGGCTGGGCAAACCATATTTCCCCCACCTCCTCACCTGCTTGGACCCACAATGTAGATTTTTATGGTCTGCCTGGTGCTCGTTACATCACTGGTGTCTTGCAAGTTCTGCCCTTCAGTGTTTCTAAGCATGTGGCAAGTGCCATTTAAAGTAACCATCGCCAGCTGTCTCTCTCCCTTCCTATATACTAAAAAACCTAAGGCTGACACCATGCTCTGTATCTTGTGTCACCAATGATGGGGCAAATGGGTAGTTTGGGTGAGGTGTAAAGGGTTGGGGTTTGACAAAGGGGTGGAGAGTAGGAGGGCTTGGTGAGCAACACAAGCAGAAGTGGCAGCCTCTCGTGTGTGTGTGTAGATAGATAGATGGATAGATTGTGGTCACATGCCCTACACTACAGGGGACAGTCCTCCGTTTGAAGGTGCCTTCCATTTGAAGGGCTATCTTGTCCAATCTGGTTCAAAGATAAGGAACCACAAGGAAAGAGAACACCAGGGGCCTTGAAGTTGACCATCCACATATGGAAAGCAGACTGAGCAGCTACGCTCCATGAGTTGCATCCAATGGAAATTAATGAACATGATGAATACCCTTGGTCAATGGGTTTCAATAGGTCAACTCTTGAGTAGAGAATAGTTGACTACAACCCTTGATGTGCCCCACTATGGTAAGATATATTCTGGTTGTGTCCCTACTTAAGTCCTACGCAGGGTAAACCCATTGCCATTAACAGACCTGTGTTAGCCATACTTATTCATGTCTACTGTCAGTGGGATGAGCACTGATGACAACCCACCACATTTCTATTTAAACTATAGTGATTATTTCCAGGGGTATTTTTTCCAGCTGGAACTCTCAGGCTCTTTCCCATTCTAAGAGAAAAAGGTAGGCATTCATGGTGAGTTCCGGCATCTCTTTCTCTAGAAAAATAGCAGATTATTTCCAAATTTGCATCCATGCTTTCTTACTGTTAGGGCACCTGCTCTTTCTTTTTATTTGGCCAATGTATCCATATATCTGCTCTCATAGGGAGAACACACTGCTGGTCAGAAGTTATTTTGAATTTTTTTCAAATTAAAGACCGGCAGCTCCTACTTTGGGGTGAGTTTTCCCCTTACCGAGCTGTTGTTTTTTTTCCCTCCTGCCCTTCATGTGGTATTGACAGCAGGTGTCGGAAAAAAAGACTGGCCCCATGCAAAGGTCTGAAGAAATGAACCCTGAATAGCTGAATGACTTCTAACGCGAGGACGGCCATTATTGGATCAGGCCAGCGGTTCATCTCGCCCAGCGAGCCCCAAACAACTCCTGCGCGTCACCTTTGTTCTGCTTCCGCTCTCCTTGCTTCTGAGCGGTAATGTCCCGCAGGGGCTCGCCGGAGGCTGGTTCGAGCCGAGCCTATTTAGATAACCTTCTGCTTGATCTATAGACGGCAGAATATATCCCGGCAGGAGAATCCCACAAGAGCTCAGCCAATCCCCCTCTAATCTCCTTATCAGTGTAGGCCTCAGCCGCGAGGCCTGGTTATCTCTGCGCATAAAAGGAGAGGGGGAGAGAGAGAGAGCGCAGCAGCACCCAGCCCCGGTGCAGAGACCCGTCTCCTCTAATCCTGCCTGGCCTGCTTCTCGCTTGATCCCAGCGTTGACCATAAAAATAAAATAAAAATAAAAACCCCATCCTCGGCGAGAGAATAACTCTCCAAATCCAAAGTGACCAGAGAGCAAAGGAGGTCGGGAAAAGGGGAACCGGCAGAGCAAAAGCTCGGACCGACCGTGGGAGAATTACGCACGAGGGATACGCACAGGACTGCTGGTTTGCTCTCCTCCCCTTTACAGCAAGCTGGTGAGAAATGGGGAAAGATAAACACAACCTTCCTGTCCATAAAGACGGCTACAGTATTCCTGTTTTAACTATTGAATCAGGGGTTCTTTAGCTGTGTTGGGGGTTGGACCAGATGACCCTGGGGGAGCCCTTTCCATCTCTACAATTCTAGGATTTTATGACCTTGGAAGGGTGGAGACTCTCCTTCCTTGAAGGTTTTTAAACAGAGGTCTGGTGGCTGCCAGAGATTATTTAAAATGTAATTCCTGCATTGCAGGGGGGGTTGGGCTAGAGATGACCCTCATGATCCCCCTCCAACTCTGCAACTCTATGGTTCTAACAAAACAGAGGAACGTGGCGATTTACGTTAGGCTCCCCTGGCATTTGTTCAGAAGCTGCAGCAGTCAGTGGAGAATGCTGCTGCAGCACGTTTGTTTACAGAAGGGAGACCCCCTGGCAGCATATTACACCTGTGCTCAGACACCAGCGCTGGTTGTCGCTTTGCTGCCTGGCCAGGCCTGAGGTGTTACTATTAATATGTAAAGGCTTTAACAAGCTGGGACCAGTTTACATGCGAGAGCACCTTACCCCATCTGTGGAACTGGCACCGTTAGATGTGGTGTTTGCTGGTTTGTTTGTAAGTTGCATTGAGTTGCAAGAAAAGGTGACTAACAAATTTATTTTAATAATGATGATGATGATAATAATAATAATAATAATAACCTGAAGGAGCGTCTCCTTCCCCATCGTTCAACCCAGACACTGAGGTCCAGCTCTGAGGGTCTTCTGGCGGTTCCCTCACTGCGAGAAGTGAAGTTACAGGGAACCAGGCAGAGGGCCTTCTCGGTGGTGGCACCCTCCTTGTGGAACGCCCTCCCACCAGATGTCAAGGAAATAAACAACTATCTGACGTTTAGAAGACACCTGAAGGCAGGCCTGCTTAGTGAAGTTTTTAATGACTGATGTTTTAATTTATTTTTAATCTTTTTTGGAAACCACTCAGAGTGGCTGGGGAAACCCAGCCAGATGAGTGGGGTATAAATAATAAATAATAATAATAATAATAATAATAATAATAATAATTTATTATTTGTACCCCGCCCATCTGGCCGGGTTCCCCCAGCCACTCTGGGCGGCTTCCAACAAACACTAAAATACATTAAAATATCACACATTAAAAACTTCCCTAAACAGTTTTTTATATTATATTATATTATATTATATTATATTATATTATATTATATTATATTATATTATATTATATTATATTATATTATATTATATTATATTATATTATATTATATTATATTTGTATATTATATAACAACAACAACAACAACAACAACAACAACAAACCCGCTACCCATCTGGTTGGGTTTCTCCAGCCACACTAGGCGGCTTCCAACACATATATAGACATGATAAAACATCCTGGTGATCCAGTTTGGGCACCTGCCCCTTGAATATTGCTACTAACTGATTAAGGCCATAAGTATTCCTACCCATAGCCAGTAGAAACTTCATTTGGGAGGTTGGGAGCATAAGGTTGAGGTTGGGGGCAGGGGGCTGAGCAGGAGTGAAACAGCACCCCAAATGCTTAAAACATACATGCAAAGCTGCCACTACATGTTGCATGCACTTCCTTATCAGTTTAAAGCAAGGAGAGTCTTTTGCTCTGGTAATTAAAAGCACCCAAAGTGTTCTGTTCTGGTTTTGAAGCCCACCCCCCCCCCCCCTGTGTGTTACTGACAGGAAGCTGGAAGGAATCTCACCAGTCGCATCTGTGGGATGTATAACACTGGTGCAGTCAATCACAACATTCCTAGAGTGTACACAAAAGGGGTCTTGGTCCTCCAGGTGGAGTTTCCTGTGCCAAGACTGAAATCATTTCCTTTGTGTGACCAGAAGTGGGAGTGGCCTCACCTGCAGTTACTGAAAGTCACAGGTGAAGCAGCCATTCTCTCTCTCTTCCCACCAGGACTTCGAAGAAGCAACATCTCAAGAGAAGATGCTCTCTTGGCTTCCAGCCAAGAGAGGCCACATGGAGTCTCCTCCCATATGGAGAGACTCCACATGTACATACATTTAATCTAAGCTAGCCTGCCTTCTGAGATTTGTATATTCTTGGATGTCTGTGAGTAAAACCTTTATACTTTTATAAGCTTATGTGTCGTGTATTTTCTGTTAAGAGGGAACCAGGGGATATATGCCAGGAATATGCCTTGTTTTAGAAGTTCATAGGAACTTAAACGCCACGTTTTACTGTGCTTTATTGGGGATGAGAAACTCTGCTAGTTTGGAGCTTGTTAGCACAAGCTGGGATAGGAAATATTAATCAATATTCCCTCATCCACATTCCTACTCATCTCCCACAAAGGGTTATGGGCCCAGAGCTGTGTATTTTGTGTATTTTTAAAGGATTGCTTTGGATTGTGATTTTTGGCAGAGTAGTATTTTTCTGTTTGGACTTCCTGGTGAGCACATGGTCTTTTGTTCTCCATTGTGCTGTGAAAGGGGGATTAGCGACCCCTCCCCTCCCTCAGAGCTCACAGACCTCAGAGGCAGTGAAGATTAGTTTGCATTTTGAGATTTTTGAGTTTTGATTTTTGATTTTTTGCCATTTTTGGGAATTTTAAAAATTCTGAAATTTTGGAAATTTTTAAATTTTTGAGGATTAAGATGGCAAGCTCAGGATTTGATAGTGAAGCAAGATTAAACTTTATGCTGCTGAATGATCGTAATTTTGTGCAATGGAAGCAGCGCCTTTTAGTGCATCTTGGTGCAAAGCAAGTGCTTAAAGCGGTGAAAGATCCTAAACCTGATTCAGCTGATTTAACCAAGAAAGCAGATTGGGAAAGGCAAAATGCTGAAGCTAAACACATAATTTTGAGCAGTTTGAAAGATGAGCATTTATCTCTGATTGACTATGAAAGTGATGCATCTCAAATTCTAAAGGATATTGAGAGGGTTTATGCACAATCATCAGAGAACTCTTATAGACATTTATTGGATAAACTGCTGAAGTTAAAGATGAATTCTAGAGAAGAATTTACAGGGCATTTTAAGAACTTTAATGAAATTGTTCAAAGGATTGCCCTAACTCCCAGAGCTTTTGATGATGCAACCAAAGTGACTTTTATGCTGGCATCATTAGGAAAAGAATTTACTTCATTTAAGAGTATAATGGATCACACCAGAGATTTGACTTTTAATGAACTAGCAAATCACTTAAGAGAGGAATGCAGAGATTACCTTGATTCTCCACAAAGGAATCCAAAGAAAATGGACACAAGTTATGTTTCTAAACAATTTCCCAAGCCTAAGGAAATGTCCAAAGAATTAATATGCTATAACTGCAATTTAAAAGGGCACATAGCAAGGAATTGCAAGAAGCCCAAGAATAAGTCCCGCCCCTTTCAACCAAAAGGTGAAAAGAAGGGGGGTCACGAGTGTACATTTCTACTGCAAGAAAAGAGTTTAAATGTGCAAAGAAATGAAAGGAAAAGTGACCAATTTATTTTAGATTCGGGAGCGACAAGCCATTTTGCGCATAAAAGAGAATATTTCAGAGAAATAAATGATAGTGAATGGACTGAAATCCAGATTGCTGATGGAAATGTTCTAAAATCACAAGGTACAGGTTCAATGCGTTTGAAATTCAAGGTGAACAATGAATCTCTTGAAACAACTGTGCCTAATGTTCAATATGTCCCAGAATTGAATTGTAACTTGCTTAGTGTGTCTGCTTTGGACAAGAAAGGTTTCAAGGTTACATTTGAAAATGGAGAATGCAATGTAACGAAAAATGATGAGGTTTACGCCCAAGGGAAACTAATCAATGGTGTTTATGAGATTAACGTTTCAGAAAACCAATCAGCACAAGTGGCCCAATCCAAGCAGAAGGATGAACCAGATCTGGAGCTGTGGCATCGAAGACTGGGTCACAGGGATATCAGAATCATCCAGGAACTGCAGAAAGGAGATCTTGTGAGAAGTCTACAGGTAAACAAAAGTAACACACCCACACCAAAATGTGTAACTTGTGTAAGTGAAAAAGGAGTCAAACCTTCTTTCCCACGTTGTGCAGAGAAGAGAAGCACAAAAGTTCTGGACATTGTGTACACTGATTTAGCTGGACCTATGAATATACCTTCCTTAGGAGGAAATAGGTATATTTTGATATTTTTGGATGATTATTCAAGGTTTTGTGTGGGGTACCTTCTCAAAGAGAAGAGTGAAACAGTGGAATTGTTCAAGCAATATGTAAGCATGGTCAAGAACAAATTCCAGCAAGCACCCACCACCCTAATGTCCGATAATGGTGGGGAGTTTTGCTCACGTGAAATGGAAGCCTTCATGGCTCAGGAAGGCATAGCACATGTGACCACAGTAAGCTACACACCTCAACAGAACTCTATTGCTGAGAGGAAATTTAGGTCTATCCTAGAGATGACAAGGTGTATGCTAAAAGGATCCAACTTGTCGAAGAAACTTTGGGGCAAGGCAGCAAATACTGCGATTTATATACAGAATAGGCTGCCAACAAAAGGCACAGAGCGCACGCCATTTGAACTTTGGCATGGAAGAGCCCCAAATTTGTCACACATACGCGTATTTGGAAGTTTGTGCTATTACCACGTGCCCAAGGAGCACAGACACAAACTTGACTCCAGAGCAAAGCCTGGTATCCTAGTTGGATATGCTTCTGGAGGAAAAGGCTACAGAGTTGTGGACTTACAAACAGGGAAAACAAGTTCACATCACGTGATTCATTTTGAGGAGTATGAAAAGGCTGACACAAGGAACATAGCAATTGACTGTTCCAATGAGCCAGCAACAGAGGAGTTTGTAAGTTTTCCTTTTGAAGCCATACCAGAAACTAATCCACCTCCTAGTATTGTACCTCCTAGTGTTGTAGCACCCCCTACAGATGACACCCCAGAAGACGCGGAGGACCAGATGTCAGAAGGCTCCAGAGACAAAGAGGACCCGTATGCTGGGATGCCGCCATTGGAAGGAGATGAGGAAGCTGATGCGGTTCAACAAGAGCCAGAGGTCAGACGTTCCTCCAGGTCCAACAGAGGCGTTCCACCACTACGACTGTCCTACTTTGCAGGGCCGGCGCCACCACAGGAACCTTCCACGTGGGAAGCGATTCAAAGGTTGCCAGCTGCTGAGGCCAGTCTCTGGAAGCAAGCCGCGCAGGAAGAGATGGATGCACTGCATCGCAACAAGACATGGACCCTGACAGAGCTACCTCCTGGTAAGAAGGCAATTGGGTCCAAGTGGTTGTTCAAGCTTAAGAAGGGGTCAGAAGGGGAGGTGCAACGCTACAAAGCTAGGCTTGTAGCACAAGGATTTTCACAACAGTATGGCGAAGATTATGATCAAGTATTTGCGCCTACAGTGCGATATAGCAGTATTAGATTACTTCTAAGTATTGCAGCATCTAAGGGCCTATCTGTCCATCATGTCGACATAGCAACAGCTTTTCTTCATGGGACGGTTTCTGAAGAGATTTATATGAAGCAGCCCAAAGGCTTTATCAAGCAAAATGAGGCACATCTTGTATGTAAACTTCAGAAAGGAATTTACGGTTTGAAACAAGCTGCAAGAGCATGGAACCAGAAATTACATGAAATGCTGGTTCAGCTTGGGTACAAGCAGTCAACAGCTGACAAGTGCTTGTACACTAAGAACAGAAATGGACAATTCTCTTACATTCTGGCTTTTGTCGATGATTTATTAATATCAACGTCCAATGACAGAGACTATAAAGACATAGTCAGACATCTCAACAAAGAGGTGGAAGTAAAGGAATTGGGACTTGTCCAGTATTACTTGGGAATTCAAATTGAGAGAGAAGAGGACGGCTCTTTTATTCTCAACCAGAAGCAGAAGATAATAGAACTGATAGAAAGCATGCAGATGCAAGGTGCACACCCTGTCGCGACACCCATGGCCACAGATTTTCTAAAGAATCAACAAGATTCAAAGCTGCTGCCAGACAACAGCGAATACAGGTCAGCGATTGGTAAACTTTTGTATTTGGTTACTACCAGCAGACCTGACATAGCAAGTGCAGTGGGGATCCTAAGCAGAAAAGTGAGTTCTCCCACTAAACATGACTTGGGTGGGGTCAAGAGGGTGGTGCGTTACCTCAAGGGTACAATGAATTGTAAATTAAAATTGCCAGCTGTAAGGGACCCTAAGTTGGTTGGGTACAGTGATGCAGACTGGGCTGGGATAAGGCGGATTACAAATCCACAAGTGGTTATGTTTTTATGTTTGGAAATGCACCTACGGTATCATATGGGGCAGTTATAAACAGAAATGTGTAGCCTTATCGTCCACAGAGAGTGAATATATTTCAGCTTCGGAAGCATGCAGAGGGATCATCTGACTGAATCAACTCCTGACAGACTTTGGTTTGCCGAGAAAAGGACCTGTCAGCTTGATGGAGGACAATCAAGGCAGCCTGCAGCTAGCGCAAACCGAAAAGTTCCTTGCACGTTCAAAACACATTGGGGTCAGGTATCACTTCATTCGCCAGATGATCCAAGATGGACTAGTAGAAATGTCCTACTGTAATACTCAGGAGATGACTGCGGACATTCTCACGAAACCCTTGCCACGAGAGAGTTTCCAGAACCTGCGTGTCAAGCTGGGACTCTGGGTGGTTGAATAAAGTTGTTTTATGTTTGTTAAATGTTGTTCAGACTGAGAAGGGGTTTGTGGGATGTATAACACTGGTGCAGTCAATCACAACATTCCTAGAGTGTACACAAAAGGGGTCTTGGTCCTCCAGGTGGAGTTTCCTGTGCCAAGACTGAAATCATTTCCTTTGTGTGACCAGAAGTGGGAGTGGCCTCACCTGCAGTTACTGAAAGTCACAGGTGAAGCAGCCATTCTCTCTCTCTTCCCACCAGGACTTCGAAGAAGCAACATCTCAAGAGAAGATGCTCTCTTGGCTTCCAGCCAAGAGAGGCCACATGGAGTCTCCTCCCATATGGAGAGACTCCACATGTACATACATTTAATCTAAGCTAGCCTGCCTTCTGAGATTTGTATATTCTTGGATGTCTGTGAGTAAAACCTTTATACTTTTATAAGCTTATGTGTCGTGTATTTTCTGTTAAGAGGGAACCAGGGGATATATGCCAGGAATATGCCTTGTTTTAGAAGTTCATAGGAACTTAAACGCCACGTTTTACTGCGCTTTATTGGGGATGAGAAACTCTGCTAGTTTGGAGCTTGTTAGCACAAGCTGGGATAGGAAATATTAATCAATATTTCCTCATCCACATTCCTACTCATCTCCCACAGCATCGCATGGGAACACCAGGTTTCCCTCCACAAGGTGTGTTTGTGTGGAACACGCATGCAGGTGCAGAAGGGGATCACAGAATTGCAGAGTTGGAAGGGACCCAAAAGCTCACACGGACCCCTGCAAGAAAGTAGCATCAGTCCCACCTCGAGGTATATCCCGTTGGACTTTGATTAATCTCCAGGATGGGGAAAACCACACACAACTGTTTTTGAAGATGGCTATTTGGTACAAAGGAACAACAGAGAACCCTCCCCCTGCTTCTCTGCTCTGCATTCCAGCTTTAGCTGCCTTGTCTTGGTGTCCTATTCCAGACTGAGCCCACAAAGGAAGGCTAGAGAAGCTTGGTAGGGATCCTTTAAGAACATAAGAAGAGCCTGCTGCATCAATAGAATGGCCCATCCAGTCCAGCAACTTGTTCTCACAGTGGCCAACCAAATGCCCCGGGGGAAAAAGGCTTCAAGCATAAGAACGCTCTCCCCCTCCTGCAGTTTCCAGCAATTGGCATTCAGAACCACTGATGGTGGAGGCGGCAGAGCATAGTCTTTATGGTTGGTAGCCACTGATAGCTTTGAATTTTAAAGCCATCCAAGCTAGTTGCATCACCACCTCTTGTGGCCAGGAGTTCCATAGTTCAGCTATGTGCTGCATGAGGAAGTCCATTCTTTTATCCATCCAGAATCTCCCAGCATTCAGCTTGGGTGGGTGCCTGCCAGTTCTAGTGTTATGAGAGAGGGATAACATTTCTTTTTCTCTGTGCACTTTGCCCAGGCCATACATCTCACCAATGGGATGCGGGTGGCGCTGTGATCTAAACCACTGAGCCTCTTGGGCTTGCCAATCAGAAGGTCGGTGGTTCGAATCCCCGTGATGGGTTGAGCTCCCATTGCTCTGTCCCAGCTCCTGCTAGACTAGCAGTTCAAAAACATACCAGTGCAAGTAGATAAATAGGTACCGCTGCAGCGGGTATGTAAACAGCATTTCCGTGCACTCTGGCACTCGTCATGGTGTCCTGTTGCACCAGAAGCGGTTTGGTCATGCTGGCCACATGACCCGGAAAGCTGTCTGTGGACAAACGCTGGCTCCCTCGGTCTGAAAGTGAGATGAGCGTCGCAACCCCATAGTCGCTTTTGACTGGACCTAACCGTCCAGGGGTCCTTTACTTTTTTAACCTTACCGGTACATCTCACCACAACCACCCCATGCAAGGGATCAGGACCACAGACAGCTCACTGTGGAGCAGGGCATAGAGATTAAAAAAACATTCAAGTTGGATGTGTGCTCCAGGCATGATTTGCAACCATCTGAGGCTAGAGGTGGTAAGGTTCAGGGCCAGGGGCCAAATGCAGCCCCCCAAGTCTCTCTGTCAGACCCCCAGGACTCTCCCCACACCATACCTCCTTCCCAGCCCCAAATCACCCCCACCACTGACCCTGCTTCTTGCCTGGCCAGAATCTGCCCTTGAACTCTGATCGTGCCTCTTGCTTGCCTGGATGGAGGAGAAAGAGAGAGGGAGGGAGGGAGGGAGGGAGAGGGAGGCATGCGAGTGTGTGTAGAAAACTACTGTACAAAAGGAAAATGTACATCTGCTCAACCCTGGGATAGCTCAGTAAAGCACGAGACTCTTAATCTCAGGGTGATGGATTCGAACCCCACCCTGGGCAAGAGATTCCTGCATTGCAGGGGGTTGGACTAGATGACACCCGTGGTCCCTTCCAACTCTGCAATTCTATGATTCAGTTATTCTAACCTGCTTCTGCCTCTGGCCCTGCCTAACACTAGTATGTGACCCATAGAAGATCATCCAGAAAATGGACAGTGTCGAGTATACCAGGAAGATGGGTCTGCCCCTTGGATGATATGCTTGGGAGGGGGCTCATGCCTCTTCCACGTCCAGCCACACGTCCAAACCCACCCACCCACCCACCCACCACTCTCTCCTCTCCTCTTTTTCCACCCCCACCTGCTCCTTTTCAACATCACACTTTGCTTTTATCCTTCCCCTTTTTTGTCAGCAGGACGGAAGCCTCCCTCCCTCCCTCCCTCTCTACATTATCTACTTATTCCACTGCTGTTTTAAGATGCAGTGCTGTTATTTTTTTGCCTCATCCCCCCCCCCATGTCTTTCATCCAACCCCATCCTTTGCTTTGGCTCTCCTGGACTCTTTTATCTGCTGAACACCCCCCACCCAAAATATATTTTGGTTCTTCTTTCGATCTTCACGTCGCCACCTCCCACCAGTTCTCTTTCATTCTCTGCCACCATTATGACATTCACCACCTCCCTCCCTCCCTCCCCTCCTTTTCTTTCTTTTTATCCTCCCATCTTCCTTCCTTCCTTCCTTCCTTCCTTCCTTCCTTCCTTCCTTCCTTCCTTCCTTCCTTCCTTCCTTCTCTTTCTGCCTGCTGTCCATCCTTCCTCTTCCTTCCCCATCCCTTGTTCCTATTATTATTATTATTATTATTATTATTATTATTATTATTAAACTTTCCCATTCTTCCCCCCAGCTCCTTCCTCTGGTTTTAATTTTTGATTAATATGTTCTTAGCCAAGAAACGTGGAATTAAAAAAAAGAAAAGAAAAAGGGGGGGAGAGGGAGAGAGGGAGGGAGAGAAGCAGGCAGGAGGAATCTTCTAAATAAATCATCCAGTCCTGTGAGGAGCTAATCTCTCAGTGACGGCCCATGTTTATCTAGTTTTTAGCAGTGCATGTTAAATAGTGATAGGGGACTCTCTCCCTCCTTTTCTCCCTCTTTCTCTGGAACTGCTGTGAAGGGATTTTTATTTTTTATATAAAAAAAACTTCATTTCCCAGAAAGGGGAAAAAAAAATTCTGAAAGGACAGATAAGTCTCCCCTCCCTCCCTGCAATACAGCTTTGCTCAGGAGAGTGAAATTAGTGTGTGTGTGTGTGTGTGTGTGCGCGCGCGCACACACACACACACACACACACACACACACACACACACAGCAAGACCTCCAAGTCCAGGCAGTGGAGGACTTCCCAGTGCTTGTGAGCTCTTTTCAGGAAGGTCAACACTATGCGCACATCATGAACACATTAATCCCAGCCATTCTCTCTTCGATACCTTCCCATCCCAAACCTGGAAAGAAGCAGATTCACAGCACCTTCAGAGCACAGGGCAGGACTGGAGCTCAGTGGTAGAGCATCTTCGCATGCATAAGGTCCCAGGTTTGACCCCCAAAAATCAACACCAGGTGGGTCTGAAATCGCAGAGAACCTACTGCGCTGCATGGCTCCAATATCTTGATTGATATATGACAGCCTCCTATGTTCCTATTTATTTATTTATTTATACACAACAAATTTAAATTCAAGCACATCATTCACCTCTTCAATTAGGATTCTCTGAATCCCTTGACTTCCCTCTGCCCTTCCGTGGCTACCATTATTGATCTCTCTTTCTTCTTCTTCTTCTTCTTCTTCTTCTTCTTCTTCTTCTTCTTCTTCTATTTTCTCTAATTTGTTAAAAAAGTAGTAATTCATTTTTCCGTAGTTTTTTGTACATGACTCAATCCTGCCAAAGTCTTTTAGTTGTTTACAGTGGTCTCTTAAGTACATTGTAAAATTTTCCCATTCCTTCTTAAAATTCTTCTCTTCCTGGTTTCTGATTTTCCCAGTCAGTTTCGCCATTTCGGCATAGTCCTTCAGCCATTCCTCTCTGGTTGGAACTTTATCTTCTTTCTATCTCTGGGCCAGTAATATCCTCACTGCTGTCGTCGCATAAATCAATAGTCGTTTCTGCTCCCTCGGAATCTCTGTACCTAAAATGCCTAGCAAAAAAGCTTCTGGTTTTTCCATAAATGTAATTCTGAACATTTTTTTCCAACTCATTATAAATCATTTCCCAGAATGCTTTAGTTATCTTGTGCGTCCACCACATATGGTAGAACTTATGTTCCTGTTTAATCCATCCTTTTATTTAGAAACCTGAGGACTAGAATCTTACTTTTTCTTTTGGGAGAAGGGCCATGGCTCGGTGGTAGAACACCTGCTCTGCATGCAGGAGGTCCTAGTTTCAATCCCCATTTGCCCTAATGAACCACCAGCCTGCACTGACATTGCCTTCTACCTGCTTGTCAGCACAGACCAGCATTGTCTGACGCTTTTTTTAAACCAGAGGATGCTGGGGATTGAACCTAGGACCTTCTGCACACAAAGTGTGGGCTTTACAGCTGAGTAACATCCCCTTCGCTGTGCTCCACACTTGAACAATGGGCATCTTTCAGAAGGTACAGATGGAGACCCTGGCTGGACAAAGCCGTGGATATCCTGTTTTGAATTATATCAGATTACTAGCTTAGTCTGTGGCACGAATTGCAAAGCATAGCTTCCAAAACGCACGGAGATATATATAATGCCAACATACCTTTGCTTTGCTGGGATCTTATCTGGAGTTCAGTATTGAGCTCCGAGATCAACCGTCCAGTAAGGATGGTGGTAAGAAGACATCAGAAGGCAGCCCTGCATTGGGAAGTTGTTAATGTTTGATGTTTTATTATGTTTATATCGTCTTCCAAAGCAACTACTCTATTCCGAACTTAAAAATGGAAAGCGTAATGCTGGTGGTCAACAAAAGAGGTTTAAAGACTCTCTCAAGGCAAATTTTAAAAAATGTAGTATGAACACCAACAATTGGGAAACACTTGCCTGTGAGCGCTCCAGTTGGAGAACAGCCTTTACCAAAGGTGTCATGGGCTTTGAAGACACTCGAACTCAGGACGCAAGGGAGAAACATGCTAAGAAGAAGGCATGCTTGGCAAATCCTCACCGTGATCAACTCCTGCCCAGAAACCAATGTTCCCACAGTGGAAGAAAGTGTGGATCCAGAAATGGCCTCTGCAGTCATTTACGGACTCATTGTTAAAACCAAGTTTATGGAAGACAATCTTACTCGGCTACGAGGGATCACCAAAGAAGAAGTGTTAGAAGCTGCACAGAGTGGCTGAGAAAACCCAGACAGATGGGTGGGGTACAAATAATATAACTATTTTAAATTATTATTAAGTAGTTGGTTGAGGTGAAACCCTGGCACCTGATTGGGTTGTCAGTGGTTAGGGATTGTCTCATCTACAGGAATCTTTGCTGCCCTTTTCTTAAAGCCTTACCATGTGCTTGTGTGAAACCACAAGGCCTTGCTGTGTGAAGACTTCACCATGTGAAGTCTTTAATTCCTGCATTGTAGGGGGTTGGACTAGATGACCCTTGGGGTTCCCTCCCAAACCTGCAATTCTAGGATTCTAGGATTCTGTGTCAAAGGTGGGACTTGGCCCTTGGAAATGTCAGGAGGAGAGCAGGTTGAGCACTCGCCCCCTCTGGTGGCCCTGTGAAAAACAACAGTCGCCCCCCCCCCCATGAGAGGCACAGATTCTGCACTACTGAGAGAGCTAAGGGGCTCACCACGACTCAGCTTAAGCTACCTCGCAGGGTTGTTGTGAGGACGAAATGGGAAGGGCGAAAACCACAAAGGCCACCTTGAGCTCCTTGGAGGAAAAGATGCAATGGAAATGTACAAAAATGAAATGTACAGAAAAGGCTATTTGCTTTTCCCTTCTCATCTGCTGGTGTAGCACAGTGGCTAGGGAGACTGAGCTATGAACCAGGAAGTCCTTTGATTTGAAGCTCAAATCTCCAAGAAACTCACCTGGTGGCCTTATGGAAGCTGTTTGCACTTAGCCTCAGTCCTTCCTGCCACCTGCAATCTGGAACTGGGGTGGCAGTGATAATACTGGCCTTCCTTGCAGGGTTGTTGAAGGTTGCTGTACAGCTTTGATGGGCAGGTAAAGCACTTTGAAGACTTGGAAGCTCCTGTACAAATCCTGAGCGTGATGGTGAGTCCCACTTCTTGCCTTGGTGACTCTATTAAGGGTCCCTGGTGGCCTGACATCCAGCATCATCATCATCATCATCATCATCATCATCATAATTTATTTATACCCCGCCCATCTGGCTGGGTTTCCCCAGCCACTCTGGGTGGCTTCCAACCGAACACTAAAAACAGAATAAAATCTTCCCTAAACAGCATCCTGATCTGATTGCTAGCAGGGCCCATTGGTAAACTCAAAGCTGGATGACTGCAATGCACCCTTGAAGTTGGTCTGGAGGCTGCAGCTGGTGAAGAATGCAATGGCTCCGTTGCTTGTGGAGTTAAACTACAGCATGGGGTAGTCTGGTCCGAGTCTGGTTTGAAGATAAGGAACCAAAGAAGGGGAAAGCGGGGGTGTTTCTGAGAGGGCTTCTGAGACTGCATATATTGCTGATCTGCATATATTGCTTCCCAGTTGCTGGAAGCCACAGGAGGGGAGCGCGCTAATGTGTTGGGGGGTCAGTGCCAGATTTACGTATAAGCTAAACAAGCTATAGCTTAGGGCCCCACTCTCTTGCCCCCCCCAAAAAAAATTCAGTTCAACAATTACTTTCATAAAAATTACTTTCATAAAATACATATTTTGTTGTGTGCAAATGGCTTTAGATAGCTATTAGGTACAACAGCGACACAAAACACACAAAAACAGTGACAATTTGTTGTCGACAAAGGACAGCTGGACATATAAAGGGCCCCATTACCTTCAGTAGCTTAGGGCCTCATCAAACCTAAATCCGGCCCTGGTGCTTGCTGGTTTCCCACAGGCATCTGATTGGCCACTGATGCTGGGCAATGGGTCAGTGCATCTGGCTGATAACCAGAAGGTTGGTGGTTCGAGCCCACTCAGGGATGGCTATGGCAGGATTCCCGCATTGCAGGGGGTTGGACTTAGATGACCCTTGAGGTCCCTTCCAACTCTACAATTGTATGATTCTATGACTGGATAAGCCATTGGTCTGATCCAGCAGCCAGGCTCTTCTGATGTTCTTATGATCTGTGAACATAAAGAGGCAGCCTAAGGAAGACCAGACACCTATGGAAAGCAGGATTTGAATACAAGAGCATTTCCTTCTCCTGTAGCTTGCGGCAACTAAGATTCATAAGCATTGCTGCCTGCCACTGTGGAGGCAGAGCATAGCCATTGTGGCTAATAGCCCTCTCCTCCATGCATTTGTCTAGTCCTCTTTTAAAGGCATCCAAGTTGGTGGCCATCACTGCCTCTTGTGGCAATGAGTCCCATAGTTTAACTATGCCCTGCATGAAGAAGTCCTTTCTTTTACCTGTCCTGGATTGTTCAACATTCAGTTTCGTTGGACGCCCACGGGTTCTGGTGTCACGAGAGAGGGAGAAGTCTCTTTCCACCCGAGCTGCCCCACTTCTGATCAAAAGGTTGCCCGCCAAGGAGCAAAGGTCTGTTGCAAGAGGAGCGGCTAATTTCCATGAGGTGCTCTGAGCGAAAGACTTCCACGGATGCAATTAAGCTTAGCACATTAAAAACACAGTAATAAGGGGGCTATGGCGAGGGAAGGCTGAGCGGTAATTGAAATGATATCCAGCTCAAATATGGAACCGCTAAATGGTCTCTCCAAGAGATTTATATTGACACCGGCCTACCTACCTTGTTCATTTATTAAGTTCACCGGTGACTTATCGTTGCCCTCTCCATCTCTGCCTTTCGAGAGAGAGGTGGCCAAGGAGAAGGCAGGAATGGCTGGCAGGATGGGCACTGGAGGGCCAAATAAGCAGGACAACGTTACAGATGGTTTATAAATGGGGCAAGGAAGATAGGGGCAGCCTTGCAGTACGGACCAGAGATGAGACCGACAGCATTGCTTGATAGCTTTTGACCTATAGATGAATGGCATCCTCCATGCCTCTCATAGGCTGCCTGTATCTTCCTTGTGGTCTTCAAGGTTAGTCAAGAGCATCTCCCGAGATGTGCCATTTGTGCACCAAGTGCAAATGGCAATGGCAAGAGGTGTTTTCAGTAGGGGGCTCTCATGACTGCAGGATTCTCTTTCCCTGGACTGGCAGGACATCTGGTCTTTAATGGTTTTAAGCAGGTAGGGAGGCAACACTGCCTGTTCTTTCCATGCATTATTTCATAGGGTGGAAAGGTTCCAGAGCTTATCCACTAGATTAATCAACTGAAGCTTTAGTTGATTAAGTCCCAGAGGGCATTTATTTTTGGACAGCAGGGATAAATGGTAACAGTTGGGACTATAAACTACCAAACAAGTGTCACTTGCAATTTGAGATGGTCAAATCTGTCAATCTGAGTTTCTTGTTTTTCAACTCTTAAGTTCAGTTGTCCACATTTCCATGTAAGCTTGCTTCTTCTGCTTCTTCTTCTTCTTCTTCTTCTTCTTCTTCTTCTTCTTCTTCTTCTTCTCATCATCATCTTCATGGAAATGCATCAGCCTGTTTGTGTGCATTCTCCCTAACAGACACGTTTTTGTGTGCAATTTTGCCAATGTTTTATTCATTCATTTCCCACCCTTCACCCTAAGGTCCCATGGTTGGGTTACAACAGGGGTCGACAACCTAAGGCCCATGGGCCACAAGCAGCCCATGGGGGGTCATTTAACTGGCCCATGGACCCCCGCCACCTGCTCAGGGACACCTGCCGCCCACTCGGTCGGCTCCCGTGCGCCGCGCTAAACCGGCACGGAGCAGAGCGGGGACCGCCTTCTGCAATGCTAGCCGGCTTTCCATTGGCTGCAGTCAATGGGAAGCTACGCACGCCTCCTCCGCACTGGAAGATGACCACCTTGAATTAGGCCCAGAAATAAACTGGAAACCAGTGTAACTGGAAACCAGTGTAGCTGTCAGTGTAGATCTCATAGAAACAGGGGTTCTATGAGATCTAAATGGAACACTGCCCAGTAATCTGGCTGCTGTGCTTTGGATCATCTGAAGTTTCCAAGTTGTCTCCAAGGGCAGCCCCATATAGAACACATGCAAAAATCCAATCTGGAAGTTCCCAGAGCATGGAGTACAGTGGCCCAAGTCATCTCTGTATTGCCTTTGTGTATGCTATTTTCACTAACAGATGCATTCGATGCACACTGGACCCCCAGTATACGCAACTTGGTACACATGACTTGGCTGGAGAGCCCCGCTGCAAAATTCAGAGAAGTGCAAATTTGCATTTGGGGGTTTGCATAATGTTTTGGGTTAGGAAGGCCGGCCTTCCGTCACAAACTGAACCTAATGTCTCCCTACTGATGACAGCCAACAGTGTGCCGCTAACATTCTCCTTATTGTGAGATTCAATATCAGCTACCTTCTCCCCCATTCATGAGAATGGCTCTCTGTCCTCAACATTTCTCCCCACACACATTGCACTCATGTGTGTGTGCGTGCGCACACACGCACACGCACCTCATAGGTTTCTGGGGTTGGTTTGAGAGGACAGCTGTCAGTGAGCTGAGATGTAATTGCTGCCTGGAGAGCAGTTAGTAGATAATTAATATTTGCAGCACAGTGCTGTGATCGCTCTCTGTCTTCTGCCTGACAGGGGACTTGGGGAAAGGTGGGGGGAGGGATTGGGAGGCCAGCCACACCATAAAAGCCCCCCCCCCACTTTTCAAGCCCCTGCTATCTGTTCATCCAGCCCATCTGCCCCCTCTTAAAGCAGAGTACGCTCCGGAGAGGAGATTTCTTTTTTTAAAAAGAGCTGTTTGTGAGTAGGGAGGCTTGAGCAATGCGTGTACTTGTAAATCCCACACGCCGTCTATGGACTGACCTGATCCATGCTTCCCAGACTAATGTTTGGATCAGTTAAATTGTTAGTCATCGATTCTTGCCATTTCTGAGCAGTTCTCAGCTAAAAGGAAAGGAAAGGAAAGGAAAGGAAAGGAAAGGAAAGGAAAGGAAAGGAAAGGAAAGGAAAGGAAAGGAAAAAGACATGACAAGACAAGACAAGAAAAGTGCTTAGGGTTTATGTATCTATGTTTTTCAAGAGAATGTATTTAAAATAAATAAAAATAAATGCACATCCTGAGAGAAAATAGGTTTGATCCAACAAAACTCTACTTAGACACACTGCATGATTGCAGAGCTGGAGTATGAGGAGCATTTCCTGAGAATTCTCAACTGCCCAGTTAAAACTCACCAGTTTCCTCTGAATTGCTCAAAGGCTTTATTCCTAAATCTGTATTTTTAGAGACTTGCTCTGAAGAAGGCCTTGGGCAAAGGGCCACCTCTCACATATGAAACTCTGAATTTGAAAACCCAATCACATTTGTGCCTTGGATGGCTGCCCACGATGGAAGCAGTGAGTAAGTTTTTATCGTATGTGAAATTATGAATGAGTTTGTTGACTCTTCACGATCACAGAATCATAGAATTGTAGAGTTGGAAGGGACCCAAGGGTCATCTAGTCCAACCCCGGCAATGCAAGAATCTCAGCTAAAGCATTCATGATAGATAACCATCCAACCTGATGATGAAAGAGCTCATGGACTCCTTAACTCCAGCAGTGTTCAAGGCCCAACCAGAGGTTACAGAAAGTTCTCTCTCTCCCTGTTTCAACTGGGGTGGGGAACATTAGGCCTGAGGGCCAAATGTGGCCCTCAAGATCCCCCCAGGCCACACTCTCCTCCCTGGCCCTGCTTCATGCCGCAAACATTTTTGCCTAGCTGGGATGTGTCCTTGGACTCTGTTAATGCCTCTCACTTGTCTGGGTGGAGGATAGACAGGGGTATTTGCAGAAACTCGCCTGTTGTACAAATGACAAATTTATTGCCCCCCTTTTTCTCCTGGCCCTGCCCCCCATTGGCTTGTGGCCCCCACAGAAGAGAATGGGGCCCTTGGGCTGAAATAAAGATTCCCCTCTCCTTGAGCAGCAAGGAAAAGGGATGAGCAAAGTATTTGTAGCTCCCCCCCCCCAGTTCTACATTAGCTAGAGTTGGTGTGGGAAGAGTTAACATATCACCCAACATTTCTCAGATGAAAATAATAATTCAATAATGATAATGATAATATTTAAACCCCGCCCATCTGACTGGGCTTCCCTAGCCACTCTGGGTGGCTTCCAACTTAAATAAAAACATAACAAAATATTAAACATTTAAAAGAACTTCCCTATACAGGGCTGTCTTCTAAAGCTTGTATAGTTACTTATCTCCTTGCCTTGGGGTTTGCGTAACTCCATACCCTCCAACATTTCTCTGATGAAAATAGGGACGTCCTAAGGAAAAGCAGGACATTCCGGGATCAAATTAGAAACTGGGATGGCTTTTGTAAATCCAGGGACTGTCCCTGGAAAATAGGGACATTTGGAGGGTCTGAGTTAACTCTGTTTCCTTTATACTTCTTCACTGCAAAGCCCCCACCCATGCTGAAGGACACTTTGCAGTGGAGAAGGGGCTGCCAGGTTATTGCCTCGTTCAGCTGCAGTTTAAAGTGCATTGCATTTGATTTCTTACATTTTGCATCCTGAAGTTCCTCCATGGAACTCCACGAAGCTGAGCAGGACCAAGGTCACTCCATGTCAGGCTTCAGGAGAGTGGCTTCTTCCCTCCCTTTGGCCGTGGATAAGCAGAACAAAGCAAAAAAAAAAAAAAGTCTCTTACCATTTAAAGAGATCTTAATGATCAACTCTCAAGAACAAAGAGTCCGTCTCGGAGTAAAGGTGCTCCCAATTAAGGTTCCCACCCACTTCCCTCCTAGTCACTTCCACTGCTTGCAACCTGATCCCGCAACCACCGTGCTTTCTGTGTAGCCACCTTATCTGCTCTATGTGACCTTGGACTGATAGGCTGGACACTTTCTTGCGAGAAAGAATCTGTTAGCTCTCTCTCTCTTCCAGTTCTTCTTCACTTTGATGTTCACCCTCCAGTTCTTCCAAACTTTTGTCTTCAGAACTGTGCCCCTCTGCAAACCACTGTTCCAAATCTATGCTGCTCCACTGCTCCTGGGCAGCTTCAGGTTACTGGTCAGGAGCAGGGGAGGGGAGGCTCCCACCATTCCTCATCAGAGCTGTACTCCTCAGCCTGGTCTCTAATACTCTGTGAGCTTCATGGTCAAGTGGGGATTGGGGACTTGGGTCCCCCTAGACCTCATCTGACACTCTAACCACCTGTGTGGTCAGGCTTTTCCTGATCGCCAGCCTTGATCCAGCCGCTATATGTTTTTATTGTTTTATTGTGATACTGGGTTTACCGTAGTTTTTATTTTTTTTGGTATTGAATTTTTATTTATTTATTTTTTCAAAACGTATTTAAATTGTTGTCCTTGGGACTTGTTTCAGGGTTGATTTTGAAAATAGTAAAGTGGTATAGAACAACAACAACAACAACAAATATGGGAACCCCCTTCCTTCTGCCAAACATGAAGCAGAAACCATCAATTGCTTCAGACGTTTTGTAAAAAGACACATCATTTTGCCTGGGGTTCTCCGACCCATACAACTGGACCTTGATTTATGTGTAAGAACCCTCTGCATTTTCTGTTTTGTTTGCTTTGACAGAGCTTTTTTAATCAATATTATTATTATTTATTAAATTTATTGGTACCAAGATAACACAAAGCAACTTAAATATATAAACCAACAGACACATACAACTGACATAAAACCAAGAAAAATCCAAGGGATAATCCTATTAAAAAGCAAAATTCAAGCATAGAATCATTGATGACACCAAGGGTCATCTAGCCCAGTGTTTTTCAACCTTTTTTGGGCAAAGGCACACTTGTTTCATGAAAAAAATCACGAGGCACACCACCATTAGAAAATGTTAAAAAATTTAACTCTGTGCCTATATTGACTATATATAAAGTAATTCTCTTGAATAGGAATCAAATAAACACAAAGAAAGTATTTTATAATTACTTTATTATGAAATAGTAAGTAAACAGAAATATGAAAAACACAGTCCGGCGCCCGCCTAGTGGGCGAAAATTTGACATTTTTTTTTTTAAATCTTTCGAATTTTTCAATTTTTCCCACGGCACACCAGGCAACATCTCGCGGCACACTAGTGGTTGAAAAACACTGATCTAGCCCTTTTAGCCTGACTAAGGCTTTCAACACTGTAAATCATAATGCCCTGTGGACTGTCCTTCTGAAAATTGGCTGCCCAGATAAATTTGTGAACATCCTTCAGCTCCTCCATGATAATATGACAGCAACAATAGCATATAACAATGTCTCTCAAAGTGAAACATTCACAGTGGGATCAGGTGTTAAACAGGGTTGTGTTATCACCCCAACTCTATTTATTATTTTCATTGCCATGATCCTACACATTGTCAAAGGGAAACTCTCCACCGGGGTAGAAATCATATATTGAACAGATGAAAAGCTCTTTAACTTGAGTAGGCTGAAAGCAAAGAGTAAGGTTACCATAACTTTCATCAAAAAACTTCAATATGCTGATGACAATATAGTGTGCGCACACTCAGAGGACAGCCTCCAAACCATCCTAAATGTCTTCGCAGAAGCTTACAAAAAGTTTGGCTCAACATCCAAAAAACCAAAGTGCTGCACCAACAAGCACAAAACAACCCCTCTGCAGTGCCACTAATCCATCTCAATGGTGTAACGTTGGAAAGTGTCAATCACTTCTCCTACCTGGGCAGTTACCTTTCCACAAGGGCCAACATTGATGCCGAAATCCAGCATCGTCTGAGCTCGTCGAGTGCAGCTTTCTCCCGATTGAAGCCCAGAGTGTTTGAGGACCGGGACATTCGCAGGGAAACCAAAATGCTTGTTTACAAAGCTATTGTACTACCAACCATACTTGACAAGACAGACGAACTAATGTCAGTGTACTGGAAGAAGCAAAGATCGCCCGTGTCAAAGCAATGATTCTTCAACATCATCTTCGTTGGACTGGTCATGTTGTTCAGTTGCCTGATTATTGTCTTTCAAAACAACTACTCTATTCCAAACTTAAAAATGGAAAGCGTAATGCTGGTGGTCAACAAAAGAGGTTTAAAGACTCTCTCAAGGCAAATCTAAAAAATAAATGTAGTATAAACACCGACAATTGGGAAACACTCGCCTGCGAGCGTTCCAATTGGAGAACAGCCTTTACCAAAGGTGTCATGGACTTTGAAGACACTCGAATGCAGGATGAAAGGGAGAAAGGTGCTAAGAGGAAGGCACCTTTGGCAAATCCTCACCATGATTAACTCCCGCCCGGAACCTATGTCCCCACTGTGGAAGTATGTGTGGATCCAGAATTGGCCTCCACAGTCACTTACGGACTCACTGTTAAGACCGTGTTCATGGAAGACAATCTTACTCGGCTACTAGTGATTTCCAAAAAACAAGAAGTCCAACCCAATGCAATGCAGATGACCATCAAACCTCTGTTTAAACACCTCCAGTGAAGGAGAGTCCACCACCTTCCGAGGTAATCCATTCGGCTATCCAACAGATCTTACAGTAAGAATATTCTTCTTAACGTTTTGTCGAAATCTCCTTTCCTGTAATTTGAATCTGCTGTTTTGGGTTCTATCCTCTGGAGCAGCAGGAAACAAGCTTGCTCCATCTTCCACGTGGCGGTGCTTTAGATATGTGAAGCTGGCTCTCGTATCACCTCTCAGTATTCTTTCCTCCAGGCTAAACATACTCAACTCCCTCTGTTCCTCCTAATGCTTGGTTTCCAGACTAAGCGAGTGGTACTGCTTCCCTTGATCTGGACACTACACTTTCTGTTGGGCCTCCATTCAAGGAGGCCACAGATAATAAGGTCCGATGAGAAAGAAGTGTTTTTGCCTGGCTGCTAAAGCTTTGTAAAGATGGTGCCAAGTGAGCCTCCCCAGGGAGAGCAAACAGGGAGCCACCACTGAAAAGGCCTGTTCTTGCGTTGCCCCCCTCTGGACCTCCCGTGGAAGGGGTGCATGAAGAAAGGCCTCAGATGATGATTACAAGGTCTGGGTCAGTTCATGGATATTGTCTCTATATTGTACACAGTGAACAACACTTAGAAAATTTAAAAACATTAGACAGTTATCAAAATGCTTTTAAACAAATAAATAAAACATGACCTCAATTTTATGCCTCACCAATCAATTACAATCAGTGACCAGTATTATTATTTTTTAAAAAACCTTTGCACTATTGTTGTTAAAATTTGTATACCGCCCTTTATCCATAGATCTCAGGATGGTTCACAGCATAAAAATGCAAGATAAAAATACATAATATACACAAGAACAAGAACAGACCAAACCAATAACCCCGTCTCCCTTCATCCCCTCCCACAAACACATTTACAAGAATATTGGATGTTAGTCTGCCAGAGGTCTGGTTGAAGAGGATCGTTTTCGCCTGGTGCCTAAAGGTGTATAATGAAGGTGCTAGGCGAACCTCACCAAGGAGAGCATTCCACAAATATATAATTTAATGCCAATAAAAACAAAACAAACAAAGAACCATAACAATAAAATCAGTAGTAACTGTATTGTACTATAAAACACCAGGCACAGGGAACAGAAGTATAAGTTTGCTAAAATTAGTTTCCTATGGGTTTTACATGCAGTAGCACCATATTTAGCTACCCTGGAAGAGATGGATTCATACTGATCTGAAAAAAGAAAAGAAAAAGCATGCAATAGTCCTGGGAATTTCTGTAAAATGGGTTCAATAAAAACCTTACCTATAGTAACAATAAAAGGAGCAATACATAAGAAGATTAGTTATCGATTCTACCTCTCCAGAGTCACAGGAACTTTTCGGTTCCAACATTTGTTGAAAATTGGTGTGTGGTTTTGGAACTTCTCCTCCAGAACACAGACACATTCTAGGCTAGAGCCCATAGTATACTCTTGATATTTTCTCTAGCGGGATTTGGGTTTTTCAGCACCATGGTCAGCTCTCCATGGGTGCGGTGAGGCTGGGCAGTAAACCAAGAGAGATTCAAATGTTCCCCCAGTCAAAGCCAGGAGCCAGCTGAGACAGTCTACAACTAGGTGGGAGTCTCAAGCTTTCTCCTGTTAGAGCAGCCTTTCCCAACCTGGTGCCCTCCATATATTTTGGACTATTGTTGTTGTTGTTGCTATGTTTATTTATATCCTGCCTTTTCACCAGTCCTGAACTCAAAGTGGCTTACACAGATAAAATAGAAAAAGCCACAAACATAGAAAATACAACCATTAAAATGTAACAAAACACTAATAGAATCAAACTAATATTAAAAAGATCCATTAAAATCACAAACAAAAACATCACAGCATCAACCTTTTCCTCAGAAACAGTCAGTTCCCAAGGAAGGTCTTCACTTGTGAGTGGAAGGACCACAAGGAGGGAGCCAGTCTGGCTTCTGTAGGGAGGGAGTTCCAAAGTCTGGGAGCAGCTACTGAGAAGGCCCTCTCCTATGTCCTCACCAAGCGTGCCTGTGAGGATGGCAGGACTGAGAGAAGGACCTCCCCCCGAAGATTTCAGAGCCCAGGCAGGTTCATATGAGGGAATAGGGAATGAGGTCCTTCAGATATCCTGGACCTAAGCTGTATAGGGACTACAACTCCTGCCACTGGCTGGGGCTGATGGGAGAAGTGTGTGTATTACTGACCTTCCTTCCACAGAATTCTCTGGCAACGTGGATGTTTCATAGGTGCTCTCCTTGGGAGATTCCTGAACCCATTCTCCATGTTCCAGACTCCTTCTGTTATAGGGGAGGGTTATGAATCTTGGGCCATTGGATGTGCACAAATTCTAGTATTAGGAGAGAGGGAGAAAAAAACTGTTTTCTCTGCACTGTGCACATTTTAACAGTCAAATGAGTCAGATTCTGTACATAGGATGATAGGTATCCTGTTAGCTCCTTGGCCTCATGCAGCAAAATGTACTGGGCTGTTCCTGATCTCCCTCTGTCTAATAGCAGGGCTGGCTCTCTTCATGATCCCAAATGTCCACCTGGAACCATGTGAAATTCCAGTCCCTTTCTCAAATGTGTGCAGTCATTCTTGTTGCCCATGATCAGAAGGTCAGTGCAGGGTGTGTGTGTGTGTGTGTCGCTCATGTGATTGGTTTCCCATTAGACGTATCCCTGTTGTTGTTGTTGCTGCTGCTGCTGTTTAAGTATCTCTTCTTGTGTTTCTAGCTGTGTCCTGAAGCGCCCAACCAGATGGAAAAAGCACCATTTTAGGTGACCTTGACATGCCCGAATTGCACTTGGAGCCTTTGGGTTTGAAGGCCGGGCGGCATCCTGAGTGGCGTAGCGGCCCAGGGAGACCAATGTGCTACCCAGATGACATTCCGAGTTGCACAAAAGCATCCTTAACGACCGCAAGCGATTCTGCTGTGCTTAGGCCTGCAATGATTTAAGCTCAGCGGGTGTCTGCCCACATATTGTGCAGTATCATCAAACAAAGGCCAATTTCATAGCAGCCTAAGTGTGCCGTGCAGTTTTACCCCCTTGCCCTCTAATTGGCTGTCTGCGGGGGGTGGTTCCATATCGTTAGCCAGCCAATGGAACAGGATGTCTATGGATGTCGATGAAACATGCACGCCTATTAACCTATGGAGGAGCTGCTATCAGTGTGGCTCGGAGGTTATGACAGACAGGCAGGTACAAAGAGGCATAGCCTATCAGGGACCCCGTACAGCACAGGTGGACTTTTGCTGGAGCTTATCTGCCACCCTTTCGCTACTTCTAGTAGTATTTCTTACCCCTAGCTTGCTGAATTGCAAGTATTCTCGTATATAAAGGTTTCTCAGAGAAGATTCGAGACCTCTGGTACTCTCATATGAGGAACATAGGGTGCTGCCTTATACTGAGCCAGGCTAATGGTCCATCTAGCTCAGTATTGTCTACATAGACTGGCAGTTCCTGTCCAGGGTCCTGCCTGGAGATGCCAGGGATTGAACCTGGGACCTTCTGCATGCAAAGCAGATGCTCTACCCACTGAGCTACAACTAGGGACAAAGGAAGCTGCTTTTATGCTGAGTCAGGCTATTGATCCATCTAGCTCAGCATTTTCTATGCTGACTGGGAGAAGCTCTTTCCAGGGATTCCAGACAGGAAGTCTCTCCCAGCTCCATTTGGAGATGCTGCGGATTGATCTGAGACCTTCTGTATGCAAAGCAGATGCTCTACCCACAGAGCTACGTTTCTCCAGGTTGCTCTCTGCAACATGAACTTGTGCACCCTGGTAGCTGTTCCTAGTGTGACTAGCAAGTTCGAAGCAAAAGCATGATTAGGGAATATTCGTGGGGTGACCGGAGAGAGGATGACCTCCCTTCCTGTTTTACTGCTGCTTCAGTTGTCTCAGCTAGGGGTCATCAGCTGGGCAAAGGTAAGTTCCAATTATATACTCCCCATCCCCAATAGTAACTGCAGCTGCAGTGGTGTGTGTGTGTCCCCGTCCCTTTCTTTTCCTTTGCAGTTCATCAAAGAGGTTCCGCAACTATGCCTTTGGGGAAGAAGTGTTGGAAAGGCGAAATATTTTTTTCTCTTTGTGAAAAGATCGGATGTGGAGAGAGAAGAGAAGTAAGGAACATGGCTCCCTTTAAGCTACTTAATGATGGCCACAAACCTGGATGGCAATAATAATAATAATAATAATAATAATAATTATTATTATTATTATTATTATTATTATACCCCACCCATCTGGCTGGGTTTCCCCAGCCGCTCTGGGCGGCTCCCAACAGAACACTAAAAACGGAATAAAACTTCAAGCATTAAAAACTTCCCTAAACAGGGCTGCCTTCAGATGTCTTCTAAAAGTCAGAGAGTTGTATATTTCCTTGACATCTGATGGGAGGGCGTTTCACAGGGCGGGCACCACTACCGAGAAGGCCCTCTGCCTGGTTCCCTGTAACCTCACTTCTCACAGTGAGGGAACCGCCAGAAGGCCTTCAGAGCTGGACCTCAGTGTCTGCGTTGAGCGATGTGGGTGGAGATGCTCCTTCAGGTATACTGGGCCAAGGCTGTTTAGGGCTTTAAAGGTCAGCACCAACACCTTGAATTGTGCTCGGAAACGTACTGGGAGCCAATGTAGGACTGGTGTAATATGGTCTAAGTAGCCACTTCCAGTCACCAGTCTGGAGAGGATTGCACAAATTCGCAGAGGATAAGGCTGCTAGCCACCATGGCTCTGTTCTACCTCCACCGTCGGGGGCTTCATGTGTCTGAATACCAGTTTTTGCAAACCACAGGAGGGGAAGTGCTCGGGTCTTGCTTGAGGTTTCCCACAGGATGCTAGACTAGATGAGTCATTGGCCTGACCCAAAAGGCTCCTATGAACTTATGCGCTGCTGTTTAGTAGCCAAGGCTGTGATTGTACAGGCTTAGACTGGCAAACCAACTGCAAACCTATCTAGAGAAGGTAGACCTGGCCTCCATTATGCATGCACTAGTTATAGTTCAGAATGCCTTTGAATATCAGTTGCTGGAGATCCTGACCAGGTGAGTGCTATAGCACTTGTGTCCTTCTTGTGGGCTTCCCAGAGGCATCTGTTTGGTGACTGTGGCAACACTATTCTGGCCTAAAAGGATGTTTCGTCTGATCCATAAGGGCTCTTCTGACAACAGGGATGTGGATCTTGTGGCCCTCTGGGTGTTGCTGAACTACAACTCCCATCAGCCCTAGACAACATGGCAAATGGTCAGAGGTGATGAGAGTTGTGGTCCAACAAGAACTAGAGGATGGCAGGTTCCCCATCCCCTTCTTACATTCTAAGGTATCCAGGCTAGATTACTGCAACGCACTCTGTGTGGGGTTGCATTTGAAGACAGCTTGGAAACTTCAAATATGCAGTATATGCTTGCCCTGAGGCTCCTAGGGCCTGGTGATCAGAACATGTTAAACTGGTATGATATCAGTTGCACTGATTCCCCAGTTGCTGGGAGCAAACTTGTAGTATTGACCTTTAAAGCCCTTAATACAGGGGTCAGCAAACTTTTTCAGCAGGGGGCCGGTACACTGTCCCTGAGACCTTGTGGTGGGCTGGACTATGTTTTGGAGAGAAAAAAATGAATGAATTCCTATGCCCCACAAATAACCCAGAGATGCATTTTAAATGAAACTACACATTCTACTCATGTAAAAACACGTTGATTCCTGGACTGTCCGCGGACCGGATTTAGAAGGCGATTGGGCCAGATCTGGCCCCCGGGCCTTAGTTTGCCTACCCATGCCTTAATAGAACCTAAGGTCATTAGGTTTGGCCTTAAAGGCTCTACTAGCTGACCTAAACAATCAATTAAATTGGCAGGCACTAGAGATGGGGCTTTTTCAGAAGTGGCCCCTCATTGATAGAACTCTCTCCAAATGGAAACATGGCTGACTCCAACAGTTCTGGCTTTCAAATTGGCTTTGGAGACCTATCTCTTTCAAATCCCACCCACAATAATGATAATGAGATTGATAATTGTACGCTGCCCATCTGACTGGGTTGCCCCAGCCACTCTGGGTGGTTTCCAACAAATATAAAATAAATAATAAAACTTCAAACATTAAAAACTTCCCAATGCAGGGCTCCCTTCAGGTGTCTTCTAAAGGTTGCATAGCAGTTTTTCCTTGACATCTGACGACACCCTGTGGAACGCCACTACTGAGAAGGCCCTCTGCCTGGTTCCTTGTAACTTCACTTCTCGCAGTGAGGGAACCACCAGAAGGCCCTCAGAGCTGGACCTCAGTGTCTGGGCTGAATGATAGCCTTTCTTTTCAAGATATGGGATAGGCTTAGATTATTGGTGGTTATTTTCTGCTGGTTTTAAAGTGCACTTAAGCAGTTGTAAAGTGCTAAAGTGCACTTAACCAGTAGTAATGTACGGAAGTGAGAGCTGGACCATAAAGAAGGCTGATCGCCGAAGAATTGATGCTTTTGAATTATGGTGCTGGAGGAGACTCTTGAGAGTCCCATGGACTGCAAGAAGATCAAACCTATCCATTCTTAAAGAAATTCAGCCCTGCGTGCTCACTAGAAGGACAGATCCTGAAGTTGAGGCTCCAGTACTTTGGCTGGAAGAGAAGACTCCCTAGAAAAGACCCTGATGTTGGGAAAGGTTGAGGGCACAAGGAGAAGGGGACGACAGAGGATGAGATGGTTGGACAGTGTTCTCGAAGCTACTAACATGAGTTTGGCCAAACTGCGAGAGACAGTGAAGGATAGGCGTGCCTGGCGTGCTCTGGTCCATGGGGTCACGAAGAGTCGGATGTGACTGAACGACTGAACAACAACAAGCAGTTGTAGTGATTTCATGTTTAGATGATGTTAATTGATGTTTTAAAGGATGGTGTTTCATTGAAATTGTGTTTCATAGTTTTATGCTTTTCTGGAGGACTTCTTGGGTTGTTGTTGTTTTTTGAGGGTGAGGGGTCGTTTTGCCCTGAAAGACACCCAAAATATTTCCCATAGGCAGGCAGACAGACAGATGGCACTGCATATGCTACCTGGAAATAGAATATCCACAGAGTTGTAGTGTTCCCAGGCACTCTGTTGAGGTATGGCTTATGGTGACAATGTAAGAGCAAGCTGAAGAACTCTTTGCAGGTTTTTTTTGGGGGGGGGGCTTTTAATAGTGCTGTGCTGCTATTATTACCTGTATTTTAATAGATTCATCTATTGATATTTTAATTCTATTAGAGTTTAAATTGCTTTTTAGTGATGATCTATTATATATTTTTACATTTTACATTTTCATATTTTAATCTGTGGTGCTTTAATGTGTGCAAGCCGCCTTGAGTCCTGGTCTGGGGAAAAGGTAGGACAACAACAACAACAACAACAACAACAACAACAACAACGAAATGGATTAGACTCCTGCCCTGGAGAATAGGACCCAAACCAATGGATTCAAGTTACAAGAAAGGAGATTCCAAGTAAACATCAGAAAGAAGTTGCTGACAGTAAGAGCTGTTCAACAGTGGAACGAACTTCCATGAGAGGTGGTGCACCTTCCTTCCTTGGAGATTTTTAAGCAGAAGTTGGGTGGTCATTTGTCATGCATGATCTGGTTGAGATTCCTGCACTGGGGGTTGGACTAGATGACCCTCACTTCTACAACTCTATGATTCTATAGTTCAAAGATGGAGAACCTCAGACCCAGGGGTCACACACAGCCCTCCAGGCCTCCCTATCTATCCTCAGAAACTAAAAACCATGCTAAAAACCATGCCAGGTCAAAACTGAATGGCAGAAGTCAAAACTGAATGGCAAGCCAGAGGTGACTGTTCTGGCTTCCCTGGAGGAAAAAGGTGGCATATAAACGCAATAAATGTTGTTGTTGTTGCTTAGTCATTTATTCATGTCCGACTCTTCGTGACCCCATGAACCAGAGTACGCCAGGCCCTCCTGTCTTCCACTGCCTCCCGCAGTTTGGTCAGACTCATGTTGGTAGCTTCGAGAACACTGTCCAACCATCTCGTCCTCTGTCGTCCCCTTCTCCTTGTGCCCTCCATCTTTCCCAACATCAGGGTCTTTTCCAGGGAGTCTTCTCTTCTCATGAGGTGGCCAGAGTATTGGAGCCTCAGCTTCAGGATCTGTCCTTCCAGTGATTACACCGGGCTGATTTCCTTCAGAATGGATAGGTTTGATCTTCTTGCAGTCCATGGGACTCTCAAGAGTCTCCTCCAGCACCATAATTCAAAACGCAATAAATAAATGAGCATAAATAAACAACACCGATTCACTGGATGCCAAGGCCTCCGCAGTCAAGTTTCAACAAACTTTCCTGAGCCTTCCCCAATGCAAAAGTCAGCCCTGTCTCTTTAAGCTGCCTGTTCTCGGCCGCGCATGGCGAGGCAAGCTGACCCCATGGCTAGCGTGCCGGTCCCGGCTCCCTGGCTCCCACCGGAAAGCCACCCGAGGGCATGGCGTTCCATAGCTTCTTTATTTGGTTCTGTCTCGTAATTACACAACTGTTCCTGCCACGCAGCATTAAGCAAGGCGGGGGGGGGGGGAGAGTGTTGCGAGCGAGCAAGCGAGTGCATATGTGTGTGTGTGTGTGTGCCTGTGAGCGCGCCCGGTTGCTTTCTCCTCTGAGAATGCCTTCTGTCGCTATATAAACAAATACACAGCACCCAGTCTAGCCTCGCAACAGAGCTATGCCTTGAAGGTAAACAAACAGCAGACACCCCTGCTGGAACCTGGCAGGCACCGGCTGGCAAGGAGCCTTAACTGCTTTGCCGCCGATTTGCCGGAGGAGTTCAAGCCAGCTCACAGGTCCAAGGCTCGAGGCCTGGGGTCAAGCCACTCCTCTTCTACACACTTCCCAAGCGACCTTGGGCGACCTGTTCTATCCCTGCACTATAGCTTTCTATCCATATCTGCAATGTTTATTTATTTTCCATACCAAAAAGCATATCCCAGAAATAATAATAATAATAATAATAATAATAATAATAATAATAATGATTTATTATTTGTACCCCGCCCATCTGGCCAGGTCCCCCCAGCCACTCTGGGCGGCCTCCAACAGATATTAAAATACATTAAAATATCACAGGTTAAAAACTTCCCTAAACAGGGCTGCCTTGAGGTATTTTCTGAATGTCAGATATTTGTTTATCTCTTTGACCTCTGCTGGGAGGGCGTTCCACAGGGCGGGTGCCATTGCCGAGAAGGCCCTCTGCCTGGTTCCCTGTACCTTTGCTTCTCGCAGTGAGGGATCCCGCCAAAAGGCCCTTGGCGCTGGACCTCAGTGTCCGGGCTGAACGGTGGGGGTGGAGATGCTCCTTCAGGTATACTGGACCAAGGCCGTTTAGGGCTTTAAAGGTCAGCACCAACACTTTGAATTGTGCTTGGAAATGTACTGGGAGCCAATGAAGGTCTTTCAGGACCAGTGTTACATGGTCTTGGCCACTCCCAGTCACCAGTCTAGCTGCCGCATTCTGGATTAATTGCAGTTTCCGGGTCACCTTCAAAGGTAGCCCCACGTAGAGCGCATTGCAGTAGTCCAAGCGGGAGATAACTAGAGCATGCACCACTCTGGCGAGACAGTCTGCAGGCAGGTAGGGTCTCAGCCTGTGCACCAGATGGAGCTGGTAGACAGCTGCCTTGGATACAGAATTGACCTGCGCCTCCATGGACAGCTGTGAGTCCAAAATGACTCCCAGGCTGCGCACCTGGTCCTTCAGGGGCACAGTTACCCCATTCAGGACCAGGGAGTCCCCCACACCCGCTCGCACCCTGTCCCCCAAAAACAGTACTTCTGTCTTGTCAGGATTCAACCTCAATATTGCTTGCTCTTGCCCACGTCTTCGCACAGTTCTGGAGCAGACTTCCTGGACTGCAGTGGCTCAGAGGAAGACTTTCCCTTTGCCTTGCAAACCTGCCCACCGAGCTCAGGCCCTGCAAAGCCTTGCTCGCTGCTCTTGCAGGGAAGTGTCATACCAGTGCTGGAGGGGGGGGGAACTGAAACCCATAGCAGAGTCGTCACCCCCCCCCCACAAATAGACCAGAGGCAATTGTACTTCATCCAGCAGAGCTTGACTTTTTATACTGAAGGCAAATGAGCATATATGGTCACAAATCCAGTACATTCAGGATTGGCACAGTCCATAAAAAAATCCAGTTGCAGCACTTACAATAAAACTTCCACTTAAAAGAACTTATAATAAGACGTAAACCTTAACACCAAGCATACAGAACAACAAACTAGAACAAAGAGACAGAGAAGAAGAAGAAGAAGAAGAAGAAGAAGAAGAAGAAGAAGAAGAGTAGCTTGGATTTGATATCCCGCTTTATCACTACCCGAAGGAGTCTCAAAGCGGCCAACATTCTCCTTTCCCTTCCTCCCCCACAACAAACACTCTGTGAGGTGAGTGAGGCTGAGAGACTTCAAAGAAGTGTGACTAGCCCAAGGTCACCCAGCAGCTGCATGTGGAGGAGCGGAGACATGAACCCGGTTCACCAGATTACGAGTCTAACACTCCTAACCACTACACCACACTGGCTCTCAGAAAATTGAAAGTGAGTGAGGCCCAGGCTCCTCCTGGTGATGTATGGAAGTGAGAGCTGGACCATAAAGAAGGCTGATCGCCGAAGAATTGATGCTTTTGAATTATGGTGCTGGAGGAGACTCTTGAGAGTCCCATGGACTACAAGAAGATCAAACCTATCCATTCTGAAGGAAATCAGCCCGGAGTAATCACCGGAAGGACAGATCCTGAAGCTGAGGCTCCAATACTCTGGCCACCTCATGAGAAGAGAAGACTCCCTGGAAAAGACCCTGATGTTGGGAAAGATGGAGGGCACAAGGAGAAGGGGACGACAGAGGACGAGATGGTTGGACAGTGTTCTCGAAGCTACCAACATGAGTCTGACCAAACTGAGGGAGGCAGTGGAAGACAGGAGGGCCTAGCGTGCTCTGGTCCATGGGGTCATGAAGAGTCAGACATGACTGAACGACTAAACAACAATGACCTCGACAGAAAGAACAACAAACCAGTTTAAACTGACTGGCTAGCAAAGGCTCTGATCTAGCAAGCTCAGCTTTCGTAAGGCTTCTGTCAGTTGCTATGGTTCAAGGAAACCTTGGGCCAGAGAGGTCGGATTTCCAAATGGAGAGGGAAGAAATCAGTCTGGAGAAGTCATGCAGCTCTCGTTTGTGCCCATGGGGGCTGTGCAGGATTCTGTCCCTGTGTTAATTCAGGGGGGGGGGTGAATTTGGAGTGGGGGTGCTGTGGCCTTCCAGATGTTGCCGAATTGCAACTCCCATCATGTGAATGGCTAGCTAGGGATGATGGGAGTTGAAGTCTAACAATGCCTGGGGGGCCACAGGTTTCTCATCCCTGGGTCCAAAAGTTTTGACCTTGTCCAGCTGGCTTGAAGTTACGGGCCAGAGAATGGACCTTCCCCATTCTAGAAAGGGGAAATAAAGGCCACCTGAGAAAAGAGAGGAAGTGTGGGGATGGAGGAGGCATTCTGTCTTCCTACGAAAAGATAGATTGGATTTGGGTTCCAACTTTATTTTATTATAATAACAAATTCAACATAAACACAGTATTAATAATAATCACAAGCTTTCAATACAACTTTCTTACTGTTTTGACCTAATACCTAAACTTATACATTAGCAATTCATTTTAAATACAATATTTCATCCCAATGTCATTAAATATACCATATCCTATCTCAAGATATAGCCTACATTCCTCATCCTTCAAGACTCCATTAACTTCACCCAATTAAGATTCCCTAAAACTACTGTTCTTATAATAGTTTGGAAATGTATTAAAATAATTCTTCTTGCAGACTCCTTGGTTTTGTATACATTTCCCATCTCTCCTTCCAAGGGGGGTGTACGTGGTCTTCCCCCTCCCCACTTTATCCTCAAAACAGACCAGCAAGGTAACTTAGGCTAGCCCAACCCAGCGCCTTGCCAGATGGGCATTTTATTGCTGTGGATCTTGTGCAACACGTCCTTTGATGCAATAATAGTGTGTTGGTGGTGGATTCCTTCTGCATTATCAGTTGTTCTGCAAGGCTTCCCCAGTGCTACCACATTATTGCTGTCTGGACAGACTATAGCGCAGCAAAAGTGGAACAAAAATAAAACAGAGCATCTGTGGTATAGAAAGTTACGGGATTTCAGCAAGAAGTTGTGAGATATGCACCGACTGGAAATGAAGACCATAGCATAAGAACATTGGAAGAGCCCTGCAGGATCAGGCCAATGGCCCGTCTACTCCAACATCCAGCTTTCACAGGAGCCAATCTGATGCCTCTTCTGGGAGACCCTCAAGCAACACCTGGCCACAAGAGCCCCCTCCCCTCCTGCGGTTTCCAGCAACTGCCATTTGGAATAGCAGACCTTTACAGAACTTCCAAGTGTCCCTGTTTTCCAGGGACAGCCCTGGATTTACAGAAGCCACCCTGGTTTCTGATTTGATCCCAGAATGTCTTGCTTTTCCTTAGGATGTCCCTATTTCCTTCGGCCCCTTCATGGATCACTGCCTTGTCGTGGCAAAGGGGCTTGAATAACTCCAAGAAGCTATGAGCTATGCCGTGCAGGGCCACCCAAGACGGACAGGTCATAGCCGAGAGTTTAGACTAAATGTGATCCACCTGGAGATGGAATTGGCAAACCACTCCAGTATTTTGCCAAGAAAACTCCATGGACATAAAAAAGGAGAAGCTTTGAGAAGAAAATGAGAGTTTCCAAGGCATGCTCTGGTTCATGGGGTCATGGAGAGTCGAACACGACTAAGACGACTAAACAACAATTTTCTTCAGAGAAATGTTGGAGGGTATGTAAATGTACGGTGTGCACGTAGCCCATTAATTTCAACTAGTCCTTTTTGAGTAGGACCCAGTTGGTAACGAAATCAGTACTTTCAATTTCTGTGTTACGCGCTGCTCGGTTTTATTTGTGAGACGCTGTTGCATTTTGTTTCTAATCATTTTTTTTAAAGGAAATGGCACGGGATGATGTAGTAGTGTCGTCATTTTCCTTCCTTCCTTCCTTCCTTCCTTCCTTCCTTCCTTCCTTCCTTCCTTCCTTCCTTCCTTCCTTCCTTCCTTTTGGCAAACCCACTTAGAGCTGATGGTGATGGATTGAAAACAAGAACACCCGTTTATAAATAAATGATACGTCTTGAGTTTATGGGGGGGGGTGGCTATCGTGGAGAAAACCACCACCAGCACCAAGCAGAAAACTCCAGATATTTACCTGCCTCCTTCTAATACTGGCTACCGTGGAAAGTTTGGAACAGTTCCATTCGTTTAAATATAGGAAGTGTTGCCAAGGGATCCACAGAGCGGAAAAATCTGGGCCATAGCAGAGACAGCTTTGCCAGTCGGCACCTGGTGGGGGTGAAGTCACAGAGAGAGACAGAGACAGAGAGACACACAGAGAGAGACCGGCTGTCAGTTCAACATACATAATTTCCACTGATCCTGACAGACAGCTCTGTTCCTTCCCGTCTCTTCGGAGCGAATCCAGAAATAGGCCAGCCAAGATGGAATGCCCCCCCCCCCGCCTTCCTTTTCCTAATTTTGGCCCGAAGTCCCCCTGTTTCTTACTTAAAGCACAAGTCGCTCCTGCAGATGGTTTGGCTAAGGAAGCAGAGAGCTCACTGTCTGTGCTTCCCCTTAAGGAAGTGTACTGCCCCCTGCTGGAAGTGGAGTGAAGCTGTAAATGTCAGTTGTCAGCAGCTGAAATGCAGTTGACTCTGGGGTGGAGCTGAAGTTTGCAGGATGGAATTTTTTTGGGGGGGGGGCACCTTATCTGCACGACAAACGGAAGCTTTTTCATTTTAACATTAACTTTCGTGCCACGATGTGGAGTAGACATTGCAATGTGGGAAAGCAAAACAAGAAGAAGAAATCCATGTCTTTAAAGAAATGACCATCGTACAAGAAAGAGGTTCATAATAAAATTTGCAATTAATAACAACAACAACAAAAACAACAATAATGATAACAATAATAATAGTTCACATATGCTAAAATGGCTCAAACAGTTTACAGCTATGAAATCAATCCATTGGGGCATTAAACATCTGTAATCAAAATATACAATAAAACTAACAATTAAAAAGCATCACTAGAGAGTTCAGCTTAGGGGAATGTGTGCCTGAACAGGCGTGTCTGCAGGAAGAAGAAGAAGAAGAAGAAGAGGAGGAGGGGGAGTAGTTTGGATTTGATATCCCGCTTTATCACTACCCTAGAGCCTAGGGCTTGCTGATCAGAAGGTTGGCGGTTCGAATCCCTGCGATGGGGTGAGCTCCCGTTGCTCGGTCCCAGCTCCTGCCAACCTAGCAGTTCGAAAGCACACCAGTGCAAGTAGATAAATAGGCACCACTGTGGCAGGAAGGTAAACGGCGTTTCCGTGCGCTGCTCTGGTTTGCCAGAAGCGGCTTTGTCATGCTAGCCAAATGACCCGGAAGCTATACGCCAGCTCCCTCGGCCAATAAAGCGAGATGAGCTCCGCATGTGTGGCTTTTTTGGTTGTGTGTGTGTTTTGTGCTGTTTTTTCTTTTTCTTTCTGGTTTTTACGGGATGGCATGCAATTTCGTTGCACTTGTATAGCGTTGTGCTTGTACTTGTGCAATGACAATAAATAAGTTATTATCTTATCTTAAACCCCAGAGTCGGACACGACTGGACCTAATGGTCAGGGGTCCCTTTACCCTTTAAGGAGTCTCAAAGCGGCTAACATTTTCCTTTCCCTTCCTCCCCCACAACAAACACTCTGTGAGGTGAGTGGGGCTGAGAGACTTCATAGAAGTGTGACTAGCCCAAGGTCACCCAGCAGCTGCATGTGGAGGAGCGGAGACGCGAACCCGGTTCCCCAGATTATGAGTCTACCACTCTTAACCACTACACCACACTGGCTCCGGACTGGGATACCAATACTAATAGGGCCTCCTGTATTTCAGCAGGGAGGGCATTCCATGGCACTGGTGCCACCAGTGGAGAAGCCTGCTGGTGTATGATCACAGTGCTGAAGGTTGCTCACACCATACTATTGCATCCAAAAAGCACTGGAAGGGTTTCAAAATCGAGCTGCTATTTATCCTTCTGTCTTTCAACTCTCATGCGTATGCAGTTAATTATCCTTACCCATGTGACTTACGACCTGGTCCTGTGCACATGCTTCCCCTGATTTCAGTCGGACTTACTCCCATGGAAGTGTGCAAAGAATCACAGTCTTCATTGGGTTTATGCCTTTTCCATCAGAAACGAGAGGTTTTTTCGGAGAGAAACGAACACATACTTGTTGGAAGCACCTCAGTGCATTTTGCGTAAGGTTAGAAGTTATGAACACATAAAAAAAGACTGGGAACCATTTATGTTGTATCGACAGAAACAATGTAAAGAAATGGACCCCTTAGCGGGATTTGAGTAAACACTTACAACTAACAAAATAAATATAGAAGATGATGTTAAAATGATAAGAGTATAAAACTACGTAATTTAAAGAATTTAATATTAAGATATAATAATAATAATAATAATAATAATAATAATAATAATAGTTTGGATTTGATATCCCTCTTTATCACTCCCCTAAGGAGTCTCAAAGCGGCTCACATTCTCCTTTCCCTTCCTCCCCCACAACAAACACTCTGTGAGGTGAGGGGGGCTGAGAGACTTCAGAGAAGTGTGACTAGCCCAAGGTCACCCAGCAGCTGCATGTGGAGGAGCGGGGAAGCGAACCCAGTTCACCAGATTACGAGTCTACCGCTCTTAACCACTACACCACACTGGTTAATATGTAATAAACCAGAAGAGGAGGTTGAGGGAAGTCGTGGGGTGGGGTGGGATGAGGCTGGGAATTCCATTTTTTGTTATCTGATATGATGCTATTATGGTAAAACTCAATAAAAAATTATTTTAAAAAAGAAGAAGTTATGAACACAAGAGCATAAGGAGACTGCCTTATACTAAATCAGACCAGGGGTCAACCTACCTCAGTATTTCCTACACAGACTGGCAGCAGCTCTCCAGGATTTCAGGCAGTGAGTTATTCCAGTCCTATCTGGAAATCTTGGGGATTGAACCTAGGACTTTCTGAATGCAAAACAGATGCTTTCCTATTGCCCGTCCCTACTCATCTTTTTATTGCCTTGACTCAGATTGTGTGTGGCTTTGTAGGGAAATAAACAGATGTGTTAAATTATCACGTATGTGCATGAAACTAATTACCTTTTGTAAGCTACCTTGGGAAGGCCTTGCGCCCGAAAGAGGCATATAGGTTTCCTCTTTAGAAAAGCATTTTTAAAAAATTATTTAATAGGATTTATATATCACTTAGTCATCGGAACGCCTAAGCAGCTAACACAAAATATAAAATATTCCTTAAGAATAATGATAAAATCGGATCATAGGATCACAAAGTATTTTCGTTTCTAAGCAGAAACGACTATTCATGTACGTGACGACAGCAGCGAGGATACTACTAGCCCAGAGATGGAAAGAAGACAAAGTTTCAACCAGAGAGGATTGGCTGATGAGGATGATGGACTATGCCGAAATGGCGAAAATGACCGGGAAAGTCAATAAATATTCAATAAATTTCAATAAATTTTATTACGGTCGAGGACCAGCACTTAAAGGTAAAATAAAGTGAGAATAAAAAAATAGATAAAACGGCTCCCATTGATGAAACAGTTTCCGGGAACGTAACATATGTTAAACACATTGTACAAGATTTAAAAGAGAATTATTAATTACATATCAATGTTAAAAGTTCAACTCTTAAAATAGTGGCTACAGAAAACTGAGCATAGCTCGCTCGAGGTTCCATTGTGGAAAAGAGTATAGACGGGCTAGGAAGAAAGTCAGTGTCTGCAAATTTGGGCACAGAATCTGACAACCGTCCTGGTTATCGTCTGATCTTTGCCTAGCAAGAGCAGGTTGTATAATTGCTTCTCCGGGAGGCTTGCTAACCTCACCAGTATGGGACCCAGGAACTCCCTTCGAGCTTCCTCATATAGGGGGCATCTGAAGAACAGGTGCTCAGGGCTTCCTATTTCCCCTAGTGGGCATACACAGAGCCTTTGGGCGTATGGGATTTTTTTGTAACGCCCCTCCACCACTGGCGTGGGTAGTGCCGCGCTTCTGGCAAGTGTAAACGCCCTTCTTGTGTTTTTTGACAGGAGGAAGGAGAGGTAAAGAGCCGGGGTGGCTATGTATCACTCGATTTCTCCGGTTCTGTATTCAGGGCATCTTGAGCAGTCCTGTTGTCTTTCGATATCAATGAGTCGTTGTCTGACCGTTGCTTTGGCTTGCCTTAGATCCATCTTTAGGAGAGATTGGGGGGCAATGCCCATATTCTGGAGAGATCGGGAAAGTCAGAAACCAGGAAGAGAAGAATTTTAAGAAGGAATGGGGAAAATTGATAATGTACTTAAGAGAACACTGTAAACAACTAAAAACTTTGGCAGGATTTGAGTCATGCTTGTAATGTATGCAAAACTATGGAAAAATTGATTATTATTCTTTTAACAAATTAGAGAAAATAAGATAAGCAGATGAAGAAAAGATTGACAATGGTTACCATGGAAGGGCGGAGGGAAGTCAATGGATTCAGATAATCCTAAATGAAGAGGTGAATGACGTGTTTGAATTTAAATTTGTTATGTAAAACTTAATAAAAAAATATTGTTTTTAAAAAATAGAATCACAAATTAGCCCAGGGATCTTCTACTCCAACCCTGTTGTGATGCAGGAATCACAGCAAAAGAATCCCTGGCAGATCTCTGCTTAAGATCCTCCAGCACCTTCCAAGGTAGTCCATTCCTCTGTTGAACAGTTCTTCACAGATGTTAAAAAACAAGTTACCGGGTAACTTTCTCACCCCCCCCCCCCTATAAAAGCAACTGGTTTCAAAATATATGTTATAAAATAAAACTACATTTTTAAAATGCATGTCCAAACTGCATATTCAAGTGGGTTTGCATGAGAGAGCCAGTGTGGTGTAGTGGTTAAGAGCGCTAGACTCATAATCTGGTGAACCGGGTTCGATTCCCTGCTTCTCCACATGCAGCTGCTGGGTGACCTTGGGCTAGTCACACTTCTCTGAAGTCTCTCAGCCCCACTCACCTCACAGAGTGTTTGTTGTGGGGGAGGAAGGGAAAGGAGAATGTTAGCCGCTTTGAGACTCCTTAGGGTAGTGATAAAGCTGGATATCAAATCCAAACTCTTCTTCTTCTTCTTCTTCTTCTTCTTCTTCTTCTTCTTCAACAACGGAAAAGATTTCAGCAGGTGTACAAAACTGTACAACAATGGTGCCTATGTAAGTATTTAGAATGAATGATCGCCAGAACTCTCAAAAATAGCTTGGCTACCTCACTGCTGTAGAACAAATCCTTTCTCAGCTGACATATGTAGGACAAGCAAGTGCAGAAATTATTGGAACTTGATTAGTTAGTTGATTGCTTCCTCGCTTATGTAGTTTGCAGCACTGAAGAGCCATACAGATTTCCTAGGAGTCAGCTTGGAAGGAATGACCAGTAAGAGACCTGATCTGAGTCTCTATACTATATTTTGAAGAGAGAAAAAAGAACAAATTCCTATGCCCCACAAATAACCCAGAGATGCATTTTAAATAAAAGCACACATTCTACTCATGTAAAAACATGCTGATTCCCGGACCGTCCGCGGGCCGGATTGAGAAGGCGATTGGGCTGGATCCGGCCCCTGGGCCTTTGTTTGCCTACCTATGAATTAACAGGCTTGCTGATCAGAAGGTCGGCGGTTTGAATCCCTGCAACGGGGTGAGCTCCCGTTGCTCGGACCCAGCTCCTGCCCACCTAGCAGTTCGAAAGCATGTTAAAGTGCAAGTAGATAAATAGGGACCGCTCCAGCGGGAAGGTAAACGGCGTTTCCGTGCGCTGCTCTGGTTCGCCAGAAGCAGCTTTGTCATGCTGGCCACATGACCCGGAGGCTGTCTTCGGACAAACGCCGGCTCCTTCGGCCTATAGAGCGAGATGAGCACGCAACCCCAGAGTCGGACACGACTGGACCTGATGGTCAGGGGTCTCTTTACCTTTACCTTTAGGATCGTTAAGAAGAAGAGACTGCTGGATCAGGCCAGTGTCCCATCTGGTCCATAGACAGGAGCATAGGAAGGTGCCACGTCCCACCCTTGGTCCTAGGGTTGGAAAAATCTGTTCATTTCGGTTCTCCATGTTTCTCATTTTTCAACGTTTCTCCACATTTCTGCAGCAAATTCACTGTTCTTATTATTTTATTCCTCATGGGTAATAATCAGAATTTCGTTGCGAATTTCTCCCAATAAGACACATTTTCGCAGAGCTATTTCCTCCATAATAATGCCTGTTTGCATGTTGTCCCCCCCCCCATTTGCACACAAACTTCGCCCCAGCAGATGTGTGTGTTTTGGTGCATGTGACCTGGCAGGAGAGCTGCATTGCAAAATTCAGAGAAGTGCGAATTTCGGTGGAAGGCTGCGTTTTGGTTGATGCAACTTTTCGGAATGTGCGGATTAGCTATATTCAGTGCCAGATTACCAAATAGGCAGAGTAGGCACTGGCCTAGGGGGGCCCATGCCTTTTAGGGGCCCCACAAAAAAAGATCAACATAATATTGATTCGACCTTGAAAGCTTTCTTAGTTCAATGTTACGCCACTTGAGCATGCGCACGAGGCCCCGCCCCCGAGATTTCTTTCTTTTTTTTGAAAATAGTTTTTATTTGATTTTACAAGTATAAAATTATAACAATCTCAAATACATACTCAAATCTGGAGATTTCTATGAATCTCCAGACTTCCAACCATCTCCTCCATGGGTCTTATTGTCATCATTTTCAACCGCATATTATTTCCCCATCCATATTTTAGGTCTATCCATATTATCCAAAGTCTTTGTTACATTACGAATGTTGTTAAAATCCTGCTAATGTTTTCATTTGTTTACAGTGGTCTCTTAAATAAGTTATCAAAAGATTTCAACTGCCTAGGGGTCTCCACAGGGTTTGATCTGGCACTAGCTGAATTTACCTTTATTATTATTATTATTATTATTATTATTACTTTTTTATTCAATTTATACACCTCCCTATACCCGGAGGTCTTAGGACGGTTCACAGACAAGACCACAACATATAAAATCAAACCAAAAACAACAACCCAATAACCCCCCCCCCCCAAAAAAAGAACCACATTCTAAAAGGGTGTTGGATGTAAATCAGATCAATCAAAGGCCTGGTTAAAAAGGAAAGTTTTTGCCTGGCTCTTAAAGGTGTATAATGAAGGCACCAGGTGAACTTCCCTGGGGAGAGCATTCCACAGATGGGGAGCCACTGCAGAAAAGGCCCGTTCTCGTGTTGCCACCCTTCGGACCTCTCGAGGAGGAGACTACGAAGGAGGGCCTCAGAAGATGATCTCAGAGTCCGGGTAGGTTCATATGGAAAGAGGCGGCCCATGAGATATTGTGGTCCTGAGCCGTTTAAGGCTTTATAGGTCAAAACCAGCACTTTGAATTGGGCCTGAACACTGATTGGTAGCCAGTGCAGTCGGACCAGGATCGGTGTAAATTATGCTCCAACCGTCTTGCTCTGGTGAGCAACCTGGCTGCTGAATTCTGCACTGAGAATGTCAATTCAAATAAGACAAACAATTTCAAGTTCACAATAATATGTGAATAATATGTCCTGGTTGCTTTTCCTGAATCGACTCTTCACTCCGGCTTTACTTATAAAACGAACCTTTTGAATTTGAAGTTGTATTTTTGAAGTTGTATTTTTCATTTGAAGCTACACATATTATTGTGAACTTGAAATTGTTTGTCTTATTTGAATTGACATTCTCTGCTTAAGACTGTAATTCTTAACAGAATACATACTTTTATTTAACTACAACTCACGAGTAGGATTTATCCCTAGTATTGAAATTTCTGGCCAGAGCTCTTGGTGTGTATTTCCTTTCTGAATTCTGCACTAGCTGAAGTTTCCGAACCGTCTTCAGAGGCAGCCCTAAGTATAACACACTGCAGTAATCTAACCTTGAAGTTACCTTTAAATGTGATCTGTATCAAATTTCTCCCCCGCCCCCGTCCATCTAGCTCCATACTGTCTACACTGACCTGCAGCTGCTTCCGTGTTCCACACAGCGGACATCCTTAGTCCTACCTGAGGATGCTGGGGGCAGAAGTTGGAGAGGAGCCAATGCTCTGCCACTGGGCTAAACTTTTCTTGGAAGTGAAAAGTTCTCCCTCCAGCCCTCTGCCCCCCCCCCCGCCCAGCCCAGACTAAGCTGCAAGGAAACGCTTTGGGGGCTCAAATCTTGATCCCTTTCTGCCTCTGGAATTACGCCTCAGACTTCTGGCCGGCTCAAATCTATCGGCCTGCCATTTGCGCTCCTTGCACCTATCGAGAGCATGGCCTTATCTGCGAGTCGTGGGCATGATGAGAAGCTGGTCTCCCTCCCTGCCTGCCTTAACCCTCTTAGTGGTAATCCTGCCTTTAATGCTGCTTTGAACAACTGGGCCGCCGAGTCGGCCGAGGCTGACCCTTCAGCCTGCGCGCTTCTGCCCATTCGGGGGACTCTCCGACTCCCAGCGAGATAACAGGAGCCCGGCAAATCCTCCCTGGGCAGCTAACGGGATTGTCACACTTGGAGAAGTTGAGCTAGAAAGCAAACTTTGGAGAGCGGTTCCCGGGCGCCGGATTTAGCTCAGTCGTGGAATGGCGGGGGGGGGGGGACCCCAACTACGCTGTTTTCCTTCGCTTGGTTGTCCTGGATTCATGTCATGCTACAGGATGGACACAGATGCCTCAATCCAGTCCAGCAGCTTTGGGGAAATGAGGAAAGGTCTTAGGTTTGTGAATCTGGGCTTGCTACACAGTGCTTAAAAGACTAGTGGTTGCCGGGTTGGAAGGCTCTGCAGAAACAGAGGGAGATATCTGGAAGGCACACCAAGTTGCAGAGGCACATTGGTCTGTCTCTGGTTGATGAAGTAGACCCCTAGCGATGAAATCCTGGGTTTGAGAGGGCTGGAGCGTCCTGCCCCAAGACCGGCAGGAAACCTGAACTGGGAAGGGTGGCGTTGTGGTCTAAACCAGTGTTCCCCAACCTTGGGCCTCCAGCTGTTTTCGGACTACAATTCCCATCATCCCTGACCACTGGTCGTGCTAGCGAGGGATGATGGGAGTCGTAGTCCAAAAACAGCTGGAGGCCCAAGGTTGGGGAACACTGGTCTAAACCACTGAGCCTCTTGGGCTTGCCGATCAGAAGATCGGCGGTTCGAATCACCACGATGGAGCGAGCTCCTGTTGCTCTGTCCCACCTCCTGCCAACCTGGCAGTTCGAAAGTATGCCAGTGCAAGTAGATAAATAGGTACTGCTGTGGTGGGAAGGGAAACGGCGTTTCTGTGCACTCTGGTTTCCGTCACAGTGTTCTGTTGCGCCAGAAGCGGTTTAGTCATGCTGGCCACGTGACCTGGAAAGCTGTCTGTGGAGATACGCCGGCTCCCTTGGCCTGAAAGCGAGATGAGTGCCGCAACCCCACAGTCGCCTTTGACTGGGCTCAACTGTCCAGGGGTCCTTTACCTTTACCTTTTTATAGCTCAATGGTAGATAATCTGCCTTGGGTGGAGAAGGTAGGGTTGTCATATTTCAAAAAGTGAAAATCTGGACACAAAAGCCATTGAGGGTTTTTTGTTTGTTTGTTTGTTGCAAAATCTCCAAAGTTTTTGAGCTATTTTGAGCTTCCAACACGGGCTGCCATATGCCCAGGTTTTCCTGGGCATTTTTAGCAATTTACAGAAATTCCTCCTGGACTCTATTTCCGACGGATGAATCCCAGATATGTCCGGGAAATCCTGGATGTTTGTCAGCCCTACAGAAGGTCCCAGGTTCAATCCCTGGCATCTCCAGGTAGGGCTGGGAGAGACTCCCTGTCGAAAACCCTGGAGAGACACTGCCAGTCTGTGTAGAGCACACTGAGCTAGATCAGTGTTTCCCAAGCCTGGGTCTCCAGCTGTTTTTGGACTACAACTCCCATCATCCCTAGCTAGCAGGACCAGTGGTCAGGGGTGATGGGAATTGTAGTCCAAAGCCAGCAGGAGACCCAAGTTTGGGAAACGGTGAGCTAGGTGTAACAATGGTTTGAGTCAGCATAAGGTAGCTCCTTATGTTCCTCTGCCTTTTAAAAAAAATATATAATTTTATGTATTCCATTTGGACATATGACATGCAACAGTTACATAAAATGGGAATTAAAATAAAAGAACGGTATAGGCTCATATAAATGTTTCTGAATATATTAACAAAATTGTGCTAAAGTATGCATATAATAATTATTACAAATATGGAATGATGTATAAGAGCGTGCATGCTTAGATTTTGCATATTTTGCATCAATAAGAATTTATATGGGTTTTATAGGGATTTATAGGGAGTAAGGGGGAAAAGGGGAAATTATAATATATACCTCATGCATGGCAAACTGGGCTGCAAAATGTTGCTATGTCTTAAGGGAAGGACCATAAACAGTGACAGGGCATCTGTCCCGCAGGCAGACGGCCCTGGGTTCAATCTTCAATGGCATCTCCAGGTAGGGCTGGGAACACCCACCGCCTGAAACCCTGGAGAGCTGCTGCCAGTCAGAGCAGGTGACACTGAGCTAGATGGACAAATGGTCTGATTCAGTATCAGGCAGCTCCCTAAGTCCTTATGTCCTCCACTAGGTTGAGATGTATCATGGAGGAAGAGCCACAGTACAGGGGCAGAACATCTGCCCTGCATGCAGAAGTCCCCAGGCTCAACTCCTGGCATCTCCAGGGAGGGCTGGGAAAAGACCCCTAGAGAGCTGCTGCCAGTCCGTGCAGACAACACTGGAGTAGATGGACCAGTATAAGGCAGCTTCCTATGAACATTAATGCTGCTGTGGGGTATGATCTTGGCTCCTGGTCATCGGCATCTCCCATTTATTCTTCCGGCCTCGAGGGCTTAACCCTTCTGCCACCCTCCCTCTCTGCCTCCTCTATCTCCTCATTTTATGTCCCCAGCTACACTCCTTCTCCCTGCTTCCCCCCCCCCCCCCGCCAGGCAGAACTTCCTGGACATTCCCTGCCAGCCCCTTTAATTGTCACCTTTCTGTTCTCTCCTTCAGATTAATCAAAGCCAGTCCCCCCATATTAATGGCACGGCACGGATTAAAATAATGCAACACATTAAAGATGTAATTTAAAATTAATAACTCATAATTATTTATCATGGTGTATCAGCGGAGCTATGAATTTCCCTGCTCTTCACGTTCCTACTTCCTCTTGTTCTCCTCACCCCCCGCCCCCCCCTGCTTCAATTCAGGCCATTACCGAGGCTCCGTTTAGGTCCTCGGATCTAATACGGTCCCTTTCATTCTGCCGGCATTAATTGGGATAAATCAGCACTTAAGGAAAGCCATCTATTCGAAAGGACAATTGGTGATCATTTAATCAGAGCTTTGCCTGAGTGAGAGGGAGGAGGAAGGGGCAAAACAAGGGAGCCCTTTGGCCCAGGAAGAGCAAGCGCCAGGTAAAATTTGGCACTCTTAAGATCCACTGCAGGAATCCTTAAATGGGCCAGTTGGCCACCCTTGGAACTCCATCACTGAAGAAGGAATATAACCAGGAAGTGAACAATCTTTCCGATTGCAGGGGGTTGGACTTGATGCATAACCTTCAATGTTTCTCTGATGAAAGTAAGGACATTTTATTCAATAATAATAATAATAATAATAATAATAATAATAATAATAATTATACCCCACCCATCTGACTGGGTTGCCCCAGCCACTCTGGGCTGCTTCCAACATATATAAAAACATAATAAAACATTAAACATTAAGAAACTTCCCTAAACAGCCTCAGTCCAGTATACCTGAAGGAGCATCTCCACCCCCATCATTCTGCCTGGACACTGAGGTCCAGCGCCAACAGCCTTCTGGCGGTTCCCTCGCTGCGAGAAGTGAGGTTACAGGGAACCAGGCAGAGGGCCATCTTGGTAGTGGCGCCCGCCCTGTGGAACGCCCTCCCACTAGATGTCAAAGAGAAAAACAACTACAGTGCTACCTCGGGTTAAGAACTTAATTTGTTCTGGAGGTCCGTTCTTAACCTGAAACTGTTTTTAACCTGAGGTACCACTTTAGCTAATGGGGCCTCCCGCTGTCACCGTATGATTTCTGTTCTCATCCTGAAGCAAAGTTCTTAACCCGAGGTACTATTTCTGGGTTAGCAGAGTCTGTAACCTGAAGCGTCTGTAACCTGAAGCATCTGTAACCCGAGGTACAACTGTACCAGACTTTTAGAAGACATCTGAAGGCAGCCCTGTTTAGGGAAGCTTTTAATGTTTGATGGACTATTGCATTTTAATATTTTGTTGGAAGCTGCCCAGAGTTTATTACTATTATTATTATACAGGGCTGCCTTCAGATGTCTTCTAAAGGTTGTATAGTTACTTTTCTCCTTGGCTTGGGGGTCGCATAGCTCCATACCCTCCAACATTTTCCCAGTGAAAATAAGAATGTCCTAAGGAAAAAGCGAGACATTCTGGGATCAAATCAGAAACTGGGACGGCTTCTGTAAATCTGGGACTGTCCCAGGAAAATAGGGACACTCGGAGGTTCTGCTCCTGGGCTTGGAGGGTGGGGCAAGGCAGCTGGAAAAAGTCATTGCCGGATGGACAGCACAAACTCTCTCTCCCCTCCAATGTCTTCAAGTGCCTCAAGGGGTTAAAAAAACTAAATAAAAGCAAAATAATTCAGATATAAACATGGAAAGCTGCCTACTGAAAAACGGAGTTGGGGAAGGTCACACTTTTGTCCAGGTGAGGAGAGACTTTTCCAACCCAAGGGCTGCATGGCTTTTGGGGGGCCATGCACCAGTGCTGGGAGGGTCCGTAGCAGACGGGAAAATAAATGTCAAATTCGCCTTGGTCCAGGGAAGCAAGAGACATGATCAGGGTTCAAGGGCATAGTCTAGCCAGGCAAAGATGCTCAGGGTGTGAAGCAGAAGCAGTGAAGGGCTTGCTGAGAGTTCCAAGGGCCAGATGGAGAAGTATGCCGGCCCCAGGCTTGAGGTTCCCAATCTCTAACCCAGTTTAAGAGAGCTTCCTATGTTCCCGTGAAGTGATACAGTCCATGGAAGCCACATCATGCAATCCTGCTGAATCAAGGTCTTTGCCCAGAGTGAAAACTGTTATAGATATTTGATGAAGATAGGGTAAAAAAATGCATTATATTAGGGGAAATTGTGCTCCCTCTCTCTGTCTCCTCCTCCTCCTCCTCCTCTTCATCCTACAGTCAAACCTCGGATCCCGAACGCCTCAATTATCGTACATTTCGGCTCCCAAATGCTGAAACCTGGAAGTAAATGCTCAGGTTTTTGAACGCTTTTTGGAAGCCGAATGTCCAATACGGCTTCTTCTTGAGTGCAGGAAGCTCCTGCAACCAATTGGAAGCTGCGCCTCGGTTGTTGAAGATTTCGGAAGCTGAATGGGCTTCTGGAACGGATTACGTTCAACAACCGAGGCTTGACTGTATATTATTATTATTATTATTATTATTATTATTATTATTATTATTATTATATGTTAGTCACTTTGTCTTGTTCTGGGCAACCCAAAGCAACTTCACAACCAAACAGACAGATAAATAATGTATTTATTAATGCATTAAATAAATTAAATACATTGCCTGCATAGGCCTGGCGGAATAGAAAAGTTTTCAGCAGGTGCGTAAAAGTTGACACAGAATCTCTAGATCTCTGTTGGCAGGGAGTTCCACAGGATTGGGCCGATGGCACTCAAGGCTTGGTTTCTTGTTGTTGTCAACTCAGGAAATGACCAGCGACACTCCTGCGGATGTTCTCAGTGATCAAGCTGGGGTAAAAGCATGCAGGCAGTCCCTGAGGTACCCTGGCTTTGTAAATTAATACAATAACCTTCAACCTGGCTTGGTAGTAAGTGGGCAGCCCATGCAACTGCTTTAACAATGGCATCCCATGTTCTCAGCCAGAAGCTCCTGTCAGCAGCCTGCTCGCTGCAGGCTGCACCATCTAGATCAGGGGTCAGCAAACTTTTTCAGCAGGGGGCCGGTACACTGTCCCTCAGACCTTGTGGGGGGCCGGACTATATTTTGGAGAGAGAAAAATGAACAAATTCCTATGCCCCACAAATAACCCAGAGATGCATTTTAAATAAAAGCACACATTCTCCTCATGTAAAAACACGCTGATTCCCAGACCATCTGCGGGCCGGCTTCAGAAGGCGATTGGACCAGATCCAGCCCCCCGGGGGGCCTTAGTTTGCCTATCCATGATCTAGATCTTCCAAACCAGACCCAAGGGCAGCCCCACACAGAGCGCATTGCAGTGATCAGTGTTGCCTGTGCAGCACCGATCAGGATGGGGTCAAGACTAGAATGGGTTGCTTCAACCATCGTTGGAGCGGTGCTATTCCCCCACTGTCAATGGAAGTCATCTAGGAAGATGGTGGGGGGGCATCTTCCCAAACAGCCCTGTTGGAGAGAATAAGCACTCCCTTCCAGTTCCTTCCAGATCATGCTCAAAGGGATTGTCTCTGGAAGGCAGTGGCGCTCCATGGGGGAAGCTAGCCTGCCCCCACTCCCTGTCAGTGTCACCTCCTCTCATCCTGCCTCCATGAGACTGAGTGTGGCTGCATCCATTCTGGCTCGCTCATTGTCAGCCCACCTGCGCATTGATTTCTTCCCCCATCACACATCAGTGAGAGCACCAGAGAGCCTAAACATGCCATTGTTGTTTAATAACTCACATTTCAACAGAGGATCAGCCCGAGACACCAAGAGCTGACAGAAATGTCACACGCTGAGCGGTATTGAGTTTGGGGGTGTCCTTAAAGTCGAGCCATGCAGCCCTTTTCAAAACCACGAGTGGGGAGGGGGTTGCTGCATTCAGGACCTGGATGTGGGGTTCCCATTGGGGCATCTGGTTGGCCACTGTGGGAATAGGATTCTGGGCTAGATGGGGCTCTGACCTGATCCAAAAGGGCTCTTTCTATGTTCTTAATCCCAAGTTAAGTGCCCCTTCTGACCCACTGATTGTCCCCTGCAAAGGACCCTCTCCTTTCCTCCGTCTCCATTAGCATGCTGTTGTTGGCATCCGTCTGTCTCGAGAGACAATGGAGTGTGCCTCCGGGGGCAGTGGCGTAGCATGGGTTGCCAGTGCCCGGGGCAAGGCAGGAGACACGCAACTCCCAACACCCCCAAACCATCACCAACGTTCCCAGACGTGCGCTTGATCCAGAGGAAGCCGCATGGCCAGCAGTGCATTCAACGAGGCCTGGCAGCCTTGGGAAGCCCCACAGGAGGGGCCTAGGGAGCCCCACGCCACCTCTGGGCAGGCCATAGCTGCAGAACACGAGCGAGCTAGTGCTACCTGCAAGCCGCCTGACTGGAGGCAGGGGGGAAGGAGGCGGACTCAACCGAGAGGCCTGTCCTCTGCCTCCACAGTCTCCCTTCCTCCTCTGCTATTGAACTATTGAAGCTACATTCTGCTTACTTAAGAAAAGCGGTGCTTTTCTTTTGAAATTTTGCGTCCTCCCCCAAATTTGTGCTCCGACCAATCACCCCTCTCGTCCCCCGCAAGCTATGCCACTGTCTGGGGGAGGTAAAGTCAAGCCACTGCATTAGCAGCACCAAAGTGACCTCTGCAGAGCACAAGTCTGGGCAGTGTGTATGGAGGTCGTGGGCTGCCCAGATGATAAGGCCCCCACTCTGAGTCTCACTACCCGAAGGAGTCTCAAAGCGGCTAACATTCTCCTTTCCCTTCCTCCCCCACAACAAACACTCTGTGAGGTGAGTGGGGCTGAGAGACTTCAAAGAAGTGTGACTAGCCCAAGGTCACCCAGCAGCTGCATGTGGAGGAGCGGGGATGCGAACCCGGTTCACCAGATTATAGGTCCACCACTCTTAACCACTACAATACAATTGGCACCAGCTTGGCTGCAGGAGTTGCCAGAAGGAGGAGTACCAGGTGCCATAGCTAGAAAGAAAGAAAGAAAGAAAGAAAGAAAGAAAGAAAGAAAGAAAGAAAGAAAGAAAGAAAGAAAGAAAGAGGCACTATGCAGACCCCACCTCCCCAATTTAATTTTTTAAATAATATTTTTATCAAATTTTCAACAAAAATACAAAACAAACATCAACAAACACAACAACATCCACAAAGAAAAATATACATAAAAACAATATCAAATCCATAAAATGGGATTCTCCAAATCCCGTGACCCCCCCCCCCCGCCGGCTCCTTAAATTTCTTTTTCTACTGCATATCGTTTCAGCTCCAAATTATTTATTCTAGCTCAAATTTCTTACATTATTTCTAAAAGTAAGGTAAAGGTAAAGGGACCCCTGACCATTAGGTCCAGTAGTGTCCGACTCTGGGGTTGTGGCACTCATCTCGCTTTATTGGCCGAGAGCCGGCATACAGCTTCCGGGTCATGTGGCCAGCATGACAAAGCCGCTTCTGGCGAACCAGAGCAACGGCGTTTACCTTCCTGCCAGAGCGGTTCCTATTTATCTACTTGCACTTTGACGTGCTTTCGAACTGCTTGGTTGGCAGGAGCAGGGACTGGGAAACAGGAGCTCACCCTGTCGCAGGGATTCGAACCGCCAACCTTCTGATCAGCAAGCCCTAGGCTCTGTGGTTTAACCCACAGCGCCACCTGGGTCCCTTATTTCTAAAAGTACAAGTGTTCTTAAAATCCTGCCAATGTATTAACCTGGTTACAATTCTTTTGTAAGTACATAATCAACATTTCCTGGATCTTTTTTAAATCTCCCCAATTTAAAATTTAAACAGAGTTCAGAGAGCAAATTCCGATGCTGAAATTGTGGGATTTTAAACAGTTTTGCTATAGGAAGAGGCGTAGTTTCTTGGCTGGATTTATATACCTGGCATTCCGAGGAACGAAATATGAGAACCTTCTCTATGGAGGGCAAAGCTATGGATGGCTCCCAGCTGCAATGACCATGTTCTCCTTCAGCTGCTGGAGGCCATATGCTTTTGAATACCAGATGCTAGGAATCACATGTGGGGGGAATTGCTGTTGTGCTCAGGTCCTGCTTGCAGGCTTCCCATTGGGACATCTGGTTGATTGGTAAACCCAAATTATACTCCCCTGCTTGCAGTCCGCAGTGGTACAGTCCATTCTAATGCCCGAGGAGGACTTTACCACCTCATTGTGTTGCACAGGGAGGCTGTACCTTATTTATGAAGAAGAGAAGAAGAGTTTGGATTTGATATCTCGCTTTATCACTATCCGAAGGAGTCTCAAAGCGGCTAACATTCTCCTTTCCCTTCCTCTCCCACAACAAACACTCTGTGAGGTGAGTGGGGCTGAGAGACTTCAAAGAAGTGTGACTAGCCCAAGGTCACCCAGCAGCTGCATGTGGAGGAGCGGAGACGCGAACCCGGTTCACCAGATTACGAGTCCACCGCTCTTAACCACTACACCACACTGGCTCTCGAGTATGAGTAAACATGCAAAGGATTGCACAATAAATATATTTCCTTGGAAGTAAATTCTACTGCCTACATCTTAATAGGGATGGGTCAATACCTTAGTTTCAGTTTCTCCCAGTTTCTTATTTTTCCAGTCTTGTGTTCGGTTCTCTGCATTTCCACAAGAGTTTGCAATTTTAAAACGCCCGCATGAAAATTAATCAGCGTTGAATGCAAATGTCTCCAAGTATACTTATGTTTTGCAACACAGTTTCCCCTCATTTTTGTATGTTGCTTTCACTAATACCTGAATTTTTATTTTTTGCACACTGCACACCAGTAATATGCATGTAATTTGGGTGGGGAACGGCACTGGAAAATTTGGGGACGTGCAAATTTCAAAGGACGGCTGTGTTTTAGTTCATGGATGGTTTCAGAAAGCGCAAATCAGCTTTTGAATGTGAACTGTATCAAATTGCTCCTCCATTCCTGCTCCTTAATAATGGCATTTGAAAGACTGCAGCCTCCAGAAGCGCCATAAGAAGAACCCCGCTGGATCAGGCCCCAAGTCCATCCAGCTCAGCATCCTGCTTCCAAGAAAAAGCCAGCAGCCAACCACTGAGGAAACGCTGGTTCAGGAACAGATCACAAATTCAGCATTCAGCAGGCAACTAGTTACGCAGCCCAGGGGAGATGGCTGGAGAAATGGGACGGTGTCTCTTTAAAAATAAATAAAGACCAAATTTAAAAAAAAAAAAAGGGAGAGAGAGAAAGAGAGAGGCAATAAGTATATGCAAATGTGTTGAGCAGTACATGGCTGTCTGTGAAACAGATGAAGAAGAAAAAAATGCTCGAAGCTAAAGAGAGGAACGAGGCAGCAATAGCTGACCCCGGGGTTAATAATTTTTACTTTTCCATCTCGCTCCATCCATAAAATAGGCGAGGGGAGGGGGGAGAGGGAAGGAATAGAAATGAGCAGATCCCTTGAATAGAAGCCTTGCCACCATTCCTGCAAGCGCGGAGGTGGAGTGGAGATCCTTGCGGGGAAAATTCTCAGCACCTGCGATTTCTAGCAACTGGCATTTACAAGCGTACTGGGGTTGCCAGGTCAGGCGTCTCCTGGACTCTGCGATTTCAGAATGCAAACCTATGACCTAGGGCAGGCATAGGCAACTTTGGCTCTCCAGATGTTTTGGAACTACAACTCCCATGATCCCTAGCTAACAGGGGCAGTGGTCAGGGATGATGGGAAATGTAATCCCAAAACATCTGGAGAGCCAAGGTTGCCTATGCCGGACCTAGGGCATGGGTAGGCAAACTAAGGCCTGGGGGCCAAATCCGGCCCAATTGTCTTCTAAATCAGGCCCACGAACAGTCTGGGAATCAGCGTGTTTTTCCATGAGTAGAATGTGTGCTTTTATTTAAAATGCATCTCTGGGTTATTTGTGGGGCGTAGGAATTCGTTCATTTCCCCCCCTTCAAAATATAGTCCAGCCCCCCACAAGGTCTGAGGGACGGTGGACCAGCCCACGGCTGAAAAAGGTTGCTGACCCCTGACCTAGGGGCAGCCTCTGGCGATGTCAAGGGGGCAGGCACCAGTCAGAGTGGGCAGGCTTCTTGTCTGCTGTTCTAGAGGGTGGTAGGACCCAAACCGATGGATTCAGATTATGAGAAAGGAGATTCCCCCAACCTCACAATGTCTATGACAGCAGTGTACCAACCTGAAGGAAGGCAGACCCTCTTCCAAGTGTCCCCATTTTCCAGCGACGTCCCTGATTTAGAGAAGCCGCCCCGGTTTCGGATTTGATCCCAGAATGCCCCGCTTTCCCCTATTTTCATTGGAGAAATGTTGGAGGGTATGGAGTGATCTGACCCCCGAGGCCGAAGGCCTGTATAGGGAAGGTTTTTTTTTAATGTTTAATGTTTTATTATGTTTTTATATATGTTGGAAGCTGCCCAGAGTGGCTGGGGGAACTCAGTAAGACGTGTGGGGTATAAATACCGTACTTTTCCATGTATAAGACTATGTTTTTTTATTCCAAAATCATGTTCAAAATTAGGGGCCGTCTTATACATGGGTAGTGCATTGTGGATAGTGCATTGTGGGGCCCTGGGATAGGTTGCTGGCGCAAGTTGGAGATTGTTATTGGTGGCTGCTGCAAGGGCTGTTGTTGATTGGCTGTTGCTGCGGCAATTGGGCGGTCAATTTGCTGCTTTTTTCGGCGATGGGACAGAGGATAGGTTGCTCTGGCAACGCACATTGTCGGGTGGGCGGGCGGGCGTTTTTTGGCATTTCCACCCCCCCACCAAAGCTCAACAATTCTGTGCAATCCTCCCCCCAGAAAGCTCAACAACTTTGGAGAATCTCTCCCCCCCCCCGCCCATTTTCCTAATTTTGAGTCCCCAAAATAGGGGGCGTGTTATACACGGGGGCATGTTATACAGTGGTACCTCTGGTTACGAACTTAATTCGTTCCGGAGGTCCGTTCTTAACCTGAAACTGTTCTTAACCTGAGGTACCTCTTTAGCTAATGGGGCCTCCCGCTGCCGCCACACCGCTGCCGCACGATTTCTGTTCTCATCCTGAAGCTAAGTTCTTAACCCGAGGTACTATTTCTGGGTTAGCGGAGTCTGTAACCTGAAGCGTCTGCAACCTGAAGCATCTGTAACCTGAGGTACCACTGTACACAGAAAAGTACGGTAGTAAAATTATCATTATGGAATGGGACGTCCCTATTTTTATCGGGGAAATGTTGGAGGCCTCTATGAATTGAAAACAGAGACATTGTCTGTACCCATGTCAACTATGAAATTCCTTTAATAAAAACAATAAGAAGTAGATTCTGACTTAACATTAGGAAGAAATTTCTGAGAGCAAGAGCTGTTTGATAGTGGAACTCTCCTTCATTGGAGGGTGTTTCCCCCCCCCCAAAAGAGTTTGGATGTTCATCTTACAAGCAGGACCGGTGCTAGGGGTTTTTGCGACCCTAGGCGAGGGGGCGGGGCACGTGACGTCATTGCGCATGACGTACGGTGCCCCGCCCCCTGCCCGCCATGAGCCCCGCGCCGCCGCGATTTTCGCCGCTAGTTGGAGTGGCACCGGGAGGCGGGGGGGCGAGGGGCAGGCTGGCCAGCGCCCCCTCCATTTTGGCGCTCCTGCCGCCGTGGTTTTCGCCCCAACTTGCTCGCTCCGCCGCTGGTTGGGGCGGCGGCGGGCGGGGGGCAGGCTGGCCAGCACCCCCTCCATTTTGGCGCCCTAGGCAGTTGCCTAGTTCGCCTAAATGGACGCGCCGGCCCTGCTTACAAGGATTCTTTAGCTCTGATTCGTGCATTGCAGGGGGGTGGACTAGATGACAGCTGGGGATCCCTTCCAACTCTACGATTCTATAAAAAAACAGCCACCCTTCGAAATTCACGTTTCTCTTTGTAGCGCAGTTCTCCAGCCAGTGTGCATGAAAACGCATATACTAGGGCAGGGGACAGCAACCTTTTTAAGCTGTGGGCCGGTCCACAGTCCCTCAGACCATGTTGGGGGGCTGGACTATAATTTGGGGGGGGGATGAACGAATTCCTATGCCCCACAATAACCCAGAGATGCATTTTAAATAAAAGCACACCTTCTACTCATGTAAAAACACGCTGATTCCTGAACCGTCAGTGGACGGATTGAGAAGGCGATTGGGCCGCATCTGTCCCATGGGCCTTAGGTTGCCTACCCCTGTACTAGGGTAAAGCGTGCTTATATAAATAAATGTAGTGAACAACTTGGAACCAGTTTTCCTGCGAGATTGCTTCTCCCAATATATTCCTCCTCAACTGCTTCAATCTGCAGAACTGGCACTGTTACACATGCCCTCTAATAGGCATTCCACATCTATAAGAAATAAATCCTTTGGTGTGGCAGCACCTGTGCTTTAGAATTCCCTGCCTATTGATATTAGGCAGGCCCCTCCGCTGTACTCTTTTCGGCACCCACTAAGAACATTTTTGATTAGACCAGGCATAGGCAAACTTGGCCCCCCAGATGTTTTGGGACTACAACTCCCATGATCCCTAGCTAACAGGACCAGTGGTCAGGGATGATGGGAGTTGTAGTCCCAAAACATCTGGAGGGCCGAGTTTGCCTATGCCTGGCTTAGACAAACCTACCCAGATACTGTATCTCGAATGCTTTAGCTTATTTCTGATATTAGTTTTCCTAATTTTTAATTGTTTTCACTGATAATGTGTTTGCTTAATTCTTTTTGCAAAACTGTTCTGAGGTTTTCTTTTTTTAATTAAAAAAAACCCAAGTGGTCTATAAATTTTACGAAATGAATGAATGAAAAATTGTATTATATTAGGGGAAATTGCCTTGCAAATATATATATATATATATATATATATATATATATATATATATATATATATATGTATATGTATATGTATATGTATATGTATATATATATATATATATATATATATATATATATATATATATATTGGTTGAAATCTCATAAAAACCTGTGTATATAAGGGAAAATTCATTCTGATGAATTTTTCTGACGATTTCTTTATTTTATTTTTTAAAAAACTGGCAACTTGCATGAAAGTGGGGAGACATGAACTTAGGACTCTTCTTCATCGGAGTCTTTTAAACAGAGTTTGGATGAGATTCTTTAGCTGTGAATCCTGCATTGCAGGGGGTTGCATTAGATGACCCTTGGAGGTGCCTTCCCTAGGAGCTAACTCCTAGGGGCCAAGGGGTCTTCAGCCCCCCAATAAAATATTTGAGGGCACCCCCTCAAAATGGATGGGCAATGCCATTCAAATAATGTGTGTGCACCATGTCATGTAATCGATTATGTGGGGTAGGGATTACCTGCCCCCCCAAATATTTTATTCAAGTTGGCACCCCCTGGCGCATTCTAAGCTTACGGTTCTATAAAACACAACCATCTTTTCTTTTCTTTGTTGGGATTTAAAAAGAGCTATAGATTTATTTATTTTTATTTTAAAATGATTTTTATTTGGTTTTACAAATTCATTCACACTCAAAATCACAAATAATATAAATTTATCCCATTCTTTATTGAAGTTTTGATCCTCCTGGTTTTTTATTTTCCCAGTTGTTTTTTCCATCTCTGCATAGTCCAATAGTTTAATCTGCCAGTCCACCCTGGTAGGGATATTATCTTCTTTCCAACTCTGGGCAAGCAGCATCCTTGCAGCTTGAAATATACTCAGAGTCGAGTGTGGATTTCATGCTCTTTATTCAGCTCATAGTAGCGAGGAATGAAAGGTCCCCCGGAACGTCTGCTTTATATACATTATTTACACAATGGGCCCCACGTGATTGGCTAATTCCGGGATACTCCTGTAGGCCAATCAGGTTGCGGATTCACTTCCACCTGGAGCTGGATTGGGTGGCTCCTGCGGACCAATCAGACTGCTGCATTCTGGATCCTATTGTTCTAGGACCAATCAGACTGCTGCATTCTGAATCCTATTGTTCTAGGACCAATCAGACTGCTGCATTTTGGATCCTATTCAACTCAGTACATAACACAGCTGTTGTAGCATACATAAACAGTATTTTCTGTTCCTTCAAAGGCTATGCTTTTCTGAATTCTGCAATGCAGTTCTGCTGTCCTGTGACTGGAAAAACGGCAGAAACCGCAATTGGCAGGTAGGTCTAGTCCTAGTGGCCTTCAGACCCAAGAAGATCCTTTCTTGAGGGTCTGTTATTTATTCTCCAATACGCCTCCCCCCCCCCACACACACACTAGAAGTGACACAGCATCTCCCTTCTTCCAGTTAATCCTGCTGGGGTCGGTTTCCTTCACTCAGGTGGTTCTCCTCCTGACCTGGGATTTCCTGCACCATCTTCGCCAGCCTGATTAAAGAGAGCAGAGGGACAGGGTTTTTGCCACACGTAATAGCTGCCCCTTCGCCATGTGCCGGCGGGAGCAGAGCCCAGGGCAGCCGTTCGCCTGCCTCCCTCCCTGTCTGTGTGATTTTGAACACACAGCTGGGTGGAGTAATTGCAGGCTCCCAGGCAGTGCAAAATATGGTCTGAAGCTCAACATAAAAAAAACTAAGATCATGGCCACTGGTCCCATCACCTCCCGGCAAATAGAAGGGGAAGAAATGGAGGCAGTGAGAGATTTTACTTTCTTGGGTTCCATGATCACTTCAGATGGTGACAGCAGTCACGAAATTAAAAGACGCCTGCTTCTTGGGAGAAAAGCAATGACAAACCTAGACAGCATCTTAAAAAGCAAAGACATCACCTTGCCGACAAAGGTCTGTATAGTTAAAGCTATGGTCTTTCCAGTAGTAATGTACGGAAGTGAGAGCTGGACCATAAAGAAGGCTGATCGCCGAAGAATTGATGCTTTTGAATTATGGTGCTGGAGGAGACTCTTGAGAGTCCCATGGACTGCAAGAAGATCAAACCTATCCATTCTTAAAGAAATCAGCCCTGAGTGCTCACTAGAAGGACAGATCCTGAAGTTGAGGCTCCAGTACTTTGGCCACCTCATGAGAAGAGAAGACTCCCCAGAAAAGACCCTGATGTTGGGAAAGGTTGAGGGCACAAGGAGAAGGGGACGGCAGAGGATGAGATGGCTGGACAGTGTTCTCGAAGCTACTAACATGAGTTTGGCCAAACTGCGAGAGGCAGTGAAGGATAGGCGTGCCTGGCGTGCTCTGGTCCATGGGGTCACGAAGAGTCGGACACGACTGAACGACTGAACAACAAAGGCACGCTTTGCAGAAGCTGGCAGAGGAGGAAGGGGAAGTGAAGTCTGGATCTAACTCTTCATGATTCGCACCATTTCAACAGAAATCTGGTGTTTTACCACCCTCTTAAAAAAGAGGAATGGTGGATACAGCAGCAAGAGGTGGATACCTACATGGGGCAACACTGAGATGAGGGAGGAGAAGCAAGCAGATGGGCAGGGTCACCTCCTGGACTGGTTGCACAGAAGAAGGCAAGCAGGTGGAGACTGGCTGATGGCAGCCTGAGGTTGGTGGATCTGTGCCCTTTTGCCCCAAGGCACCAGCCTCTCGTGTGTGTGTGTGTGTGTGTGTGTGTGTGTGTGTGTGTGTGTGTGTGTGTAAAGGGACCCCTGACCATTAGGTCCAGCCGCGGACGACTCTGGGGTTGCGGCGCTCATCTCGCTTTACTGGCCGAGGGAGCCGGCGTACAGCTTCCAGGTCATGTGGCCAGCATGACAAAGCCGCTTCTGGCGAACCACAGCAGCACACGGAAACACCATTTACCTTCCCGCTGCAGCGGTACCTATTTATCTACTTGCACTTTGACGTGCTTTTGAACTGCTAGGTTGGCAGGAGCAGGGACCGAGCAACGGGAGCTCCCCCCCGTCGCGGGGATTCGAACCGCCGACCTTCTGATCGGCAAGCCCTAGGCGCAGTGGTTTAACCCACAGCACCACCCGCGTCCCTTTGTGTGTGTGTGTGTGTGTGTGTGTGTGTGTGCGTGTGTGTAAAAGAGATATTACCATACTTATTGGATAATGTGTGGGGGTCCTGCAACAAAATGTTGCAGCAGTGAGAGCTCCCTGTTCACGATCCTCCCCCTGCTGAGTTCTGCAAGGGCAACACTGAGACTGAGGAAGCAGGAGAAGCTGATGGGCAGGGACACCACCCTCTGGGTTGTTGTACAGAGGAAGGCAGGCAAGCAGCTGGGGGCTGTCTGCGGGCAAGCTGAGGTTGATGGGGCAGCGCCCTTTTGGCCCTGGCGGACCAGCCTCCCTTGGATCATGTCCCAAATAGCTTTGTCGCTATCTTGACCTGCCTGCAGGCCTGTGACCCCCTGCTCCATCAATTTCCTAAGGAGTATAAGAGGCGGTTTATTGCAGCTACAGAAACCCACTTTTCTCTCCCCCCCCCCCGCAACCCTCCTCCTGCTTCTCCCACCTCCCATACAACCCCGAGTCCAGCCTTGTTAAGTTTATGGCCCCCTCCAAAGGCCATAAAAACCCACATTCAGCGAAACCCACAGCTCCTCAGGCTGCCGGCTTCTGCCATGGGGAAAGGGAAGAGGGGGACACACACACACACACACACACACCCCCGACGCACACACACCCTCCTCCTTCCCCCCTCTGCCAGATCAATACGGAGAGCACGAAGCTGACACTGAGTCTCATTAGGGGTTAGTTTTCATCTCTCTGCTCCCTGGCAGCCTTCACATTATCCCATAAAATTTATTTACTATTTCATGAATACATAAGCAGCAGGCAAACGCTGGCTTTTTATATATTTACACTGTATATATTTCACCGGAGAGTTATGTATGTCTCTGAGGCAGAGCAGAGGGAGGAGGCAGGGAACTCAAGCAGACGGGGAGAACAGCTGTGAGAGAGAGGGAAAGGAGAGAGAGAGAAAAAATGGGGAGGGGGGAAAGGTAAGAGATGGGTATCTGGGCACATTGGTCCAGTGTCCTACCTCAGCATGGAGAAATGGGCCAGATTTGTGGAGAATGAGGCCCTCAGGAGCTACTGGCCATGATGGCTGTGCTCTGCCTCTATGGTTGGAAATTTCAATTTCCTGGAAATTGCAGGTGGGGAGAGGGCTCTTGTGCTCGGATTCTGCTTGCAGGTTTCCCCTAGGCATCTAGGTGACCACAGGATCCTGGACTAGATGGGTCACTGGCCTGATCCAGCAGGCTCTCCTTATCTACCTTCCAAGACCTTCTGACCACATTTGTCCATGTCCTTGGTGCCAACATGCACCATGACCTCCGACTACTGTAAAAAGGTAACATTTGCATGTCATGTCTCCACCCACTTTCCCCTCTGGCCCCGCCTACCACTGGCACGTGGGCCTTGGAAGGTTGCTTAGAAGGGAACGTGCCCCGCAACCCCGGGCTAAATAAAGTTCCTTTTGACATCTTCTCCTGAGCTCTAATAGAAGCTCAGGCATCCAGCAAGGCTGCAGATTACAGACCATCTGAAAGACGGCTTGCAGCGTGAAAGAAAGACACTTGCAGACATCTCTTGGCTATCTCCAAGGTGCGACAAATGCAACAAAACAGAGGCACACTGTCCTTCACACTGGAAAAACAAAATAAAAAAAATCCTTCCAGTAGCACCTTAGAGACCAACTAAGTTTGTTCTTGGTATGAGCTTTCGTGTGCATGCACACGAAAGCTCATACCAAGAACAAACTTAGTTGGTCTCTAAGGTGCTTCACACTGGAGGTAGCAATAATCCATTGGTAGCTCTTTCCTCCTTGAATTGGCTGAACCCTCTTTGAAAGCCATCCAAGTTGGTGGCTCCTTGAAAGCTCCTTTATCATTTCTGGACACAATTCCTTTCCTTGTCAATGGACGGAGAAGATTCATGGGAGGAGTTTTCAGTCCACCCCTTGTAGACAGAGAGGAGCAAAGAGCTCTGGGGATCTTCTTGATGGAGCCCAAGAATGCTGAATAGCTTTTGTCTTTGCATGGGGAGGCTAGGACCAGATGCCACTGGCCTCTTCTCCCTCCTAACCGGAGGCCTTGCCTTTAAAAAACCAGCTTGATGGAACGGCACAGGCTTTGGGGTGAAGGGCTGTAACTCAGTGGCCGAACATCTGCTTTGCTTGCAGAAGGTCTCAGGTTCAATCCCCAATGACATCTCCAGGCAGGGTTGGGAGAGAATTGCAAAGCCACTGCCAGGTAGTGTAGACCAGGCACCCCCAAACTCGGCCCTCCAGATGTTTTGGGACTACAATTCCCACCATCCCTGACCATTGGTCCTGTTAGCTAGGGATGATGGGAGTTGTAGTCCCAAAACATCTGGAGGGCTGAGTTTGGGGATGCCTGCTGTAGACTATGCTAAGCTATGGGCCAGCAGTCTGACTCAGGATAAGGCTCCCTGCCTCCCTAGTGGCACGTTCTCCCCATGACCCATCAACTGTATCTCACCTGCGAGCCTGCTATCTTCTGCACTCGCTGAAATCAGTCTGGCCCCCTTCCAGATTGTATCTACCCTGCCTGCTCTCCATCTGCAGTCCCTGCTTCTCTTCCCAGGCCTGCCTCTCTCTCTGCTTTGCTAACCCAGCCATCGTCCATCCATCAGCCTTCTGGGCCAGCCACGTCTTTTATCAATCAACGTCTTCCTCCTTCCGGGGAAAACGGATGGCTGGGTGTAAGCTACACAAAGGCATTGGCCCACATAGAGCAACGTATGTCTGAAAGGAAGCAGAGGAACTTGCCTTACACTGGCTATTTGCCCAGTATTGTTTAGAAGGGACGTATCTCAGTCTGCTTTGCAAGCAGAAGGTCCCAGGTTCAATCTCTGGCATCCCCAGGTAGGATTGGGAATGTCCCATTTTGGAGAACCAGGGTCATTGTGGACAATACTGATCTAAGGTAGATTACCTGTGTCTTACGTCTATTATCAGTGGTTCTCCAGAGTCTCAGGCAGAAAGGTAAAGGTAAAGGTAAAGGGACCCCTGACCATTAGGTCCAGTAGTGACCGACTCTGGGGTTGCTGTGCTCATCTCGCATTATTGGCCGAGGGAGCTGGAGTAAAGCTTCCAGGTCATGTGGCCAGCATGACTAAGCCGCTTCTGGCAAACCAGAGAAGCGCACGGAAACGCCGTTTACCTTCCTGCTGCAGCGATACCTATTTATCTACTTGCACTTTGACGTGCTTTTGAACTGCTAGGTTGGCAGGAGCAGGGACCGAGCAACGGGAGCTCACCCCGTCGCGGGGATTCGAACCGCCGACCTTCTGATCGGCAAGCCCTAGGCTCTGCGGTTTAAGATCCCTTAAACAGGAGATGCCAGGAATGGAACCTTCTGCATGCCAAGCACATCCTTTAGCTAGCTACCTGAGCTGTGGCTCTTCTCCATGAGCTCCAACATGGTTGGGAATCGGGTTGGGATGGAGGACTGCACTTGAGAATGCCAGCAGAATCCAGGGAGCAGGTGTGCCTTGAGGTGGCATCATGGGTGGGGATGCAAGGTCAAAGAGGCAAGAGGATGGAACAACTCGCCTCCGAGGAAAAGTTTGTAGTGTTTGGGGCTTTTTAGTTTAGGGAAAAGGTGAGTCAGGGGTGGTATGATACAAGTCTATAGAATCATACGTGGAACAGAAAAAGTGGATGCAGAAATGTTTTCCCCACTCTCTCATAACACTATAACGTGTGGACATTCAATGAAGTTGAGTGTTAGAAGACTCAAGAAGGGCTTCTTTACACAGCCCATCGTTCAACTATGGAACTCCCTCCTGCAGGGGAGGCAGTGATGGACACCAATTTGGGAAGCTTTAAAAGAGGACTGGACAAAGCTATCAACGGCTGTGCTCTGCCTCCTTGGTTGGAAGCAGAAATGTTCCTGAATAACAGTTGCTAGAAGCTGCAGGAGGGGAAAGTGCTCTTTGTGGGAATGTTTGGGAACGTGGATGGAGATTTATAATTTAATATATCTCATCCTAACTTGTGCTAACAAGTTCAACTAGCAGAGTACATTCCCTTTTAAAATACACACAGCGGAAGTTGCTTTGATTCGCTAGAATCAGCTTAATCTAGTTTCCTGGTTTGTCACTATATTTCCCCTTAGTCCCTCTTAAATAAGACACAACACACGTCTTCTATAAAAAGATATAAAAGGTTTACTCACACATATCCAGCTCAAGACAAATCCCAAAGAAGGCAGGCTTGTTCTTAGTAAAGATATTTACAATAGGAATCTCTCCATGTGGGAGAGAAGTCCATTAGGCCGCAGTTGGCTGAAAGCCAACTGAACATCCTTCCAGACGAGAGGCAAGAGAGGTAAGAGAGAGAATGGCTACCGACCTGTGGGTTTTGTTCTAACCTGCCCAGGTAAAGCCACTCCCACATCTAGTTGCAAGAGGAAATTGTCTCAGACCAGGTGACCAGGAAGTTGTGGCTGGAGGACTGAGGCAATCTCCACTATCTGCTCTAGCATTGTTGTATTTGACTGCTCTAGTGTTTACATCCCACAAACCCCTTCTCAGGCAAATACAACATACAAAACATAAACAACTTTATTCAACCACCCAGAGTCCCAGCTTGACACGTAGATTCTGGAAACTCTCTTTTGGCAAGGGTTTTGTCAAGATGTCGGCAGTCATCTCTTTGGTGCAGCAATAAGACAGTTCCACAAGTTCATCTTGCACCATCTGGCGTATGTAGTGGTACCTGACCCCAATGTGTTTGGTTCTGGCTAGGAACTTTTCACTCTGCGTCAGCTTCAGGCAACTTTGATTGTCCTCTAGCAGGCTGACAGGTTTCCTTCTCACCAGTCCAAAGTCTTTGATGAGTTCATCAAGCCATGCAATTTCTCTGCATGCTTCTGCAGCAGCAACATATTCAGACTCTGTTGAAGACAAAGCTACACAACTCTGTTTATAACTTCCCCACACAACAGGTCCACCCCCAAACATAAAAACATGACCACTTGTGGATTTATAGTCAGCATTATCCCCGGCCCAATCTGCATCAGTGTACCCAACCAACTTAGGGTCTCTGACGGCTGGCAACTTTAATTTACAATTTACTGTACCCTTCAGGTATCTAACCACCCTTTTCAGCCCCGCTAAATCATGCTCAGTGGGAGAATTCACTTTTCTGCTCAGAATCCCCACAGCATTAGCTAAGTCAGGTCTACATGTGGTAACTAAATACAAAAGTTTACCAATTACCGACCTATATTGACTGTTATCTGGCAACAGCTTCGAATCCTGCTGATTCTTCAAGAAGTCTGTAGCCATGGGCGTTGCAACCGGGTGCGCGTCTTGCATCTGCAAATACTCAATCAGTTCATGAATCTTTTGCTTCTGGTTGAGAAGAAATGAGCCGTCTTCTTCTCTTTCCACTTGGATTCCTAAGTAGTACTTGACATCTCCAAGTTCTTTTACTTGTACCTCCTTGCTGAGGTGTTTTACTATTTGTGTATAGTCTCTATTATTTGCAGTAGCAATAATCAAGTCATCTACAAAAGCCAATATGTATGAATATTGTCCATTACTTGACTTGGTGTACAAGCACTTGTCTGCGTTTCCTTGCTTGTACCCTAGTTGCACAAGCATATTGTGCAATTTCTGATTCCAGGCTCTAGCTGCTTGTTTAAGCCCATAGAGTCCCTTCTGGAGTCGACATACTAGATGCGCCTCATTTGGTTTTGTGAAACCTTTAGGTTGTTTCATGTAAATTTCTTCTGAAATTCTCCCATGTAAAAACGCAGTGCAAATGTCAATGTGCTTCACATCCAATTGTTTAGAGGCTGCAATGCTCAAAAGCATTCGGAGGGTACTATATCTCACGGTTGGTGCGAAAACTTCGTCGTAATCTTCACCAAAACGTTGTGAAAAACCTTGTGCTACTAGCCTTGCTTTGTAGCGTTCCACTTCCCCTTCTGAACCCCTTTTAACCTTGAACACCCACTTGCACCCAATGGCCTTCTTACCAGGAGGGAGCTCTGTCAGGGTCCACGTCTGGTTCTGATGCAGTGCATCCATCTCCTCCTGAGCGGCCTTCTTCCAGAGACTTGCTTCCTCAGATGGCATCTTCTCAATCTCTTCCCATGTGGAAGGTTCCTGTGGAGACACCGACCCTGCAAGGTAGGACAGTCGTACCGGCGGGACACCTCTGTTGGTTCTGGATGAGCGTCTGACCTCTGGTTCTGGTTCCTGAACCGCATCAGCTTCCTCACTCCATTCCAACGGTGGCATGTCCTCATCTGTGTCCTCCTCTTCGTCTCTGGAGCCGCCAGGGGTCTGGTCATCTGCGTCTTCTGGTGCATCGCCTGTAGGGGGTGCTATGACACTAGAAGGCAGATTAGTATCACGTGGGGTTTCAGAAGGAAAGTTTATGAGTTCTTGAGTCCATTCTGACTCCTTGGAGCAGCCAATAACAGTGTTCTTTGTGTCTGCTTTTGCATGTTCATCAAAATAAATTGCATGATGCGCACTCACTTTGCCTGTCTGTAAGTCCATTACTCTGTATCCTTTGCCTCCAGCAGCATATCCGACTAAGATACCTGCTTGTGCTCTGGAGTCAAGCTTGTGCCTCTGTTCCTTGGGCACGTGGTAGTAACATATACTGCCAAATACACGTATGTGCGACAGACTAGGTACCTTTCCATGCCAAAGTTCAAATGGTGTGCGCTGTGTTGCCTTTGTTGGCAACCTGTTCTGGAGATAGACAGCCGTGTAAGCAGCATCTCCCCACATCTTCCTAGGCAGGGACGCTTCCTTAAGCATACACCTTGTCATTTCCATAATGGATCTGAACTTCCTTTCAGCTATGGAATTCTGCTGTGGCGTGTAAGGAACTGTGGTTACATGTGTAATTCCTTCCTTTGCCATAAGGGCTTTCATCTCATGTGAGCAGTATTCTCCTCCATTGTCAGAAACTAAGACACTTGGAGCTCTTTGGAACTTGTTCCTGACCATGGCAATGTAATTCTTGAACATTTCTACTGTCTCACTTTTATCTTTGATGAAATATGCCACACAATATCTCGAAAAATCATCAAGAAAAATTAAAATATACTTATTGTGTCCAAGTGATGGAACACTGAATGGCCCACACAGATCTGAATGCACAAGATCCAGAACTTTTGTACTCCTTTGTTCTGTGCAACGTGTAAAAGAAGGTTTTACTGCCTTTTCAGTAACACAAGTTATGCATTTTGTTGGAGCCTGGTTGCTGCTCCCTTTTACCTGCAAACCTGTGACAAGATCACTTTCCTGTAGATTCTTAATGATGGTGGTATCTCTGTGCGCAAGTCTTCTGTGCCATAGCGTCAAATCTGCGTCATCCTTCTGGCTCGAGCATGCAACTTTTGCAGACTGATTCTCTGAAAGATCAACCTCATAAACACCATTTATTAATTTTCCTTCAATGTACACTTCACCATCTTTAGTTACACTGCATTGTCCATTCTCAAATGTGATCTTGAAACCTTTCTTGTCCAAAGTAGAGACACTGAGTAAATTGCAGCTCAGTTCTGGTACATACACAACATTGGACATTCTGGTCCTAAAAGATTCATTGTTTACATTGAATTCCAAATGTATTGAACCTTCACCTTTGGACTTTAAAATATTTCCATCTGCAACCTCAATTTCAGTCTCTTTATCACTTAATTCATTAAAACAGTCTCTTTTAAAACTGTAGTGGCTGCTCGCTCCACTGTCTAGAAGCCACTTAATGCGTGTGTTTTCTTGGCTCTGGACAGCTAAACTCCTTTCTTGCAACAGCATGTTGCATTCAGATTTCCCTTTTCTTTCTCCTTTATGCTGAGAAAGATGAGAATCCTTTGCTTTAGCCTTTGGATCCTTGCAATGCTTTGCCATGTGGCCACTTTTCAGGCATTTAAAACACACAATTTCTCTGGATTTTGTAAATTGCTTTGAAACAAAATTACAATCCTTTCTCCTAGGGTTGCTTTCTGGAGAATCAAATCTCTTTCTGCATTCCTCTCTTAATTCACTAGTCAGTTCCTTAAAAGTTAGATTCTCTTTATGATCCATCAAACTAACAAATGCATCAAAATGTGGCCCTAATGAGGCTAACAGAAATGATACCTTTGTTACTTCATCAAAAGATTGTGGAGTAAGTTCAAGCTTTTGAATAATTTCTGTGAATTTATCAATATGCTCTGTGAATTCTTCTTTTGAATTCATTCTCAGTCTAGTTAATTTGCCCATCAATGTTCTGTAGGAGTTCTTTGTAGATTCTCCATACATGCGCTCAATATCTTTTAGGATCTGAGATGCATCATCTTTGCTATTTATTAACAATAGATGCTTATTGCGAAGTCCACTCAAAATTATGTGCTTGGCCTCGCTGTTCTGCCTTTTCCAGACTTTAATCTTGGCTAAGGCTTCATCACTTGAACCTTGGGGCTTTGGTTTCTCTATAGCATCCAAAATATCCTTTGATTCTAAATATGCCATTAAGCGCATTTTCCAGTACACAAAATTGTCCTCATCTAGCAGCATTAATCCTGGCTCTGCTTCACTATAAAAACTGGCACTAGCCATCTTAAAATCCAAAATTTGAAAAAATTTCAAAATTCAAAATTTTGTCAAAATTCAAAATCAAAAATCTCAAAATTCTCAAAATGCAAAAAGCAAAAGCCTCAAAATAAATCTTCACTGCCTTTGGGTCTTTTGTGAGCTCTGAGGGAGGGGAGGGGTAGCTTAATCCCCCTTTCTCTAAACAATAGGACAAAGGACCATGCGGTCTGACCAGGAAATGCAATCAGAAAAATCTCTCTCAACTCAAAAATGCAATCCAACGCAATCCTTCAAAAATACACAAAAATACGTAGCGCTGGGCATACATAACCCTTTGTGGGAATGTTTGGGAACGTGGATGGAGATTTATAATTTAATATATCTCATCCTAACTTGTGCTAACAAGTTCAACTAGCAGAGTACATTCCCTTTTAAAATACACACAGCGGAAGTTGCTTTGATTCGCTAGAATCAGCTTAATCTAGTTTCCTGGTTTGTCACTATATTTCCCCTTAGTCCCTCTTAAATAAGACACAACACACGTCTTCTATAAAAAGATATAAAAGGTTTACTCACACATATCCAGCTCAAGACAAATCCCAAAGAAGGCAGGCTTGTTCTTAGTAAAGATATTTACAATAGGAATCTCTCCATGTGGGAGAGAAGTCCATTAGGCCGCAGTTGGCTGAAAGCCAACTGAACATCCTTCCAGACGAGAGGCAAGAGAGGTAAGAGAGAGAATGGCTACCGACCTGTGGGTTTTGTTCTAACCTGCCCAGGTAAAGCCACTCCCACATCTAGTTGCAAGAGGAAATTGTCTCAGACCAGGTGACCAGGAAGTTGTGGCTGGAGGACTGAGGCAATCTCCACTATCTGCTCTAGCATTGTTGTATTTGACTGCTCTAGTGTTTACATCCCACACTCTTGGATCCTGCTTGCTGGTTTCCCCACTGGGGCATCTGGTTGGCTACTGTGAGAACAGGATGCTGGACTAGATGGGCCACTGGCCTGATCCAGCAGGCTCTTCATATATTCTAAGAGGGTGGCAGGCAGGACGACCAACAAGCAGAGGCAGAATATGGCCAATTGAAGACCAAAGAGTGGCCATTGTCCAAGCCTGACCTGGAAACATTATAGTTCAGCCAGGTCAGGTAGAAACAATGTGCTCTCTGGAGAGTGTCCCTATGGTGTATGTATCAATTAGTTTTCTTTCTTTTATATTCCACCTTCTTTCATTGTAGAACTCAAGGCTGTATGCATGGGGTCTCCAGGCAGTCACCCATTTATCCATCAACCAAGTCCAGAGCTGTTTTGCTTCAGTAAATTTCCATTTGCTGCTCTGCTCCCATTTAATCTCTGGCATTGCTCACCACACACTCCCACATGGCCCTTGGGAGAATGCCCAGAAGGGAATGTGGCCCTCAGGTTGAAAAAAAAAGGTTTTCCAGCCCTGCCCTATTATCTTTATTGCGTCACATCTGCACCATACATTTAAAGCACATGGCATCCCCTCCAAGGAATCCTGAGAGCTGTAGTTTATGCCCCATACAGCTAGAATTTCCAGCACCCTTAACAAACTACTGTTCCCAGGATTCTCTGTGTGTGATGTGGATGTGACCGAAGAAGAAGAAGAAGAAGAAGAGTTTGGATTTGATATCCCACTTTATCACTACCCTAAGGAGTCTGAAAGCGGCCAACATTCTCCTTTCCCTTCCTCGCCCACAACAAACACTCTGTGAGGTGAGAGACTTCAGAGAAGTGTGACTAGTTCAAGGTCACCCAGCAGCTGCATGTGGAGGAGCAGGGAAGCGAACCCAGTTCACCAGATTACGAGTCTACCGCTCTTAACCACTACACCACACTGGCTTAGAGCCATCGTACCTGAGAGCCCATCGCCATTATGGTGCAGCAGTGAACCTTGAGAAAATAATAAGACTCCAGGAGGCTCACAGGTGGGGCATGGAGGCAAAAGCCCTCCTTTACTGAACATAAGTAAGGTCTTGATGCTGGGTCAGGCCAAAGGCCCATCCAGTATCCTGTTCCCACAGTGGCCAACCAGATGCCTATGGGAAGCCCACAAGCAGGACCTGAGCATAAGAGCCTTCTCCCCTCCTGTGGCTTAAGACCATCACATAAGAGCAAAAGAAGAGCCTGCTGGATCATGCCAATGGTCCATCTATTCCAGCATCCTGTTCTCATGGGGTCAGCCAGATGTGCAAAAATAGCCTCGATTGAGGGGAAGAGAGAGAGAGAGAGAGAGAGAGATGCCGATGGGGACCACCAGTGAGGAGCATCCTGCCTCCTGCCCCTCTGAGCACCGGCCGTGTGACACTCGAGCCGCTCGGCAGTTTGATGGACGAGGAAGTGCTGATACAGCCAGCACTGTCTTCCGACTAACATCGCTCGATACTTTGCCGAATGCATCCATTTATACGCCGTGATATATAAGGCTATCAAGCGGGTGCAGTAATAGCTCCTGCGAGGATTGGGTTGGGCTCCCCTCCCCTCCCTTCCCGCGGTCCAGGGAGGAGGCGTAAATTTAGCAAAACAGCTTCACTAACCTTTGCCTGTCTATTATGCCCAGGCCTCTGGGGCCTGGTTGGAAATTCACATGTTGCCTAGGCTGGCCAAGGGTTGAGACGTTGGGGCCCTGCCTGGCTGTAGCCAGCCCCACATTGCATGGAGAGGGGAAGGCAGTGGAGGACTGGTCTGCTAGGAAGAATGAGGCACTGCCGCCAACCTCACTCTGCTCTGAGCCAGCCTCCGCCTGCCTGCCTTCTTATACAAGCAGTCCAGAGGGTGGCCCTAGCTATTAGCACCCTCCCCTTTCCATGCCCTTGTAGAACTCAGCATGGGGGAGGGCAAACCTAGAACTGGCTCTGCCTGTCATTGCCTCTGGCGCCACCTACTGTTGGCCTCCTGCCTTGCACCCTGCTTTTCCCAATGGATGCCAGGCCACGGCCTTCACTGGCCTTGCTGTGCGCCCTCCTTGAGTGTCTTTGGCTTGCTGGTTGCATCCTTGAGCTCTGATCTTGCCTCCTGCTTACCTGGCTGGAGGCTGTGTGTGAGTGTGCCTAGAAACCAGCCTACCATCTTTCTCGCTCCGCCCACTTTTGCCCCGCGACTGGCATGTGGCCCCCTGAAGGTCGCCCAGAAAGGAATGTGGCCCTCAGCATGACAACTGTCCTCCTCCTCTGCACTTTGTCAAAGGTAGAATCTAGTTCCACACCATCATTCTTTCTGCTGAGTATTGTTGCACCAAGCTGGCTCTCAGTCCATTCAATCAGTCAGTGACTCAGTTCAATGACAAGCAGAGGGGGGAAAGATTAATTGGACTTTTTAGTTTCAAGAAAAGGCAAGTAGAGTCTTAATCTCAGGGGTGTGGGTTCGAGCCCCACATTGGGTGAAATATTCCTGCATTGCAGGGGGTGGGCTAGATGGCCCTTGTGGTCCCTAACAACTCTGCAATTCTATGAATGTAAAATTATGCATGAAGAAGAGTTTGGAAGAGGAAGGAGAGTTTGGATTTGATATCCCGCCTTTCACTCCCCTTAAGGAGTCTCAAAGCGGCTAACAATCTCCTTTCCCTTCCTCCCCCACAACAAACACTCTGTGAGGTGAGTGGGGCTGAGAGACTTTAGAGAAGTGTGATTAGCCCAAGGTCACCCAGCAGCTGCATGTGGAGGAGCGGGGATGCGAACCCGGTTCACCAGATTACGAGTTCACTGATTTTAACCACTACACCACGCACGGTGCAGAGAAAATGGATAGAGCAAAGTTTTTGCTCTTTCTCTCAAAACACTGGAACTGAAGGTTGGAGCAGTCAGGACAAATAAAAGAAAGAACTTATTCGTGCAGCACAGAGTTAAGCTATGGAACTCACTCCCGCAGGAGGCTTCGATGCCCATCAACCTGAGTGGTATCAAAAGAGGATTGGGCAAATTTGATGGAGAATAAGGCTATCCATGCTGGCTATGCATTGCTTCCACAGTTGCGGAGATTATGCTTCTGATGACCAGTTGCTGGAGACCTCAGGAGAGGAGAGTGGCTCTTGTGTTCAGGTCCTGCTTGCAAGTTGGGGCCGTTTCCCACAGTCGTCAGGGTGGCCACCGTGAGAATAGGATACTGGACATGTGGACAGCTCAGTTGGTTAGAGCGTGGTGTTGATAATGCCAAGGTCACAGGTTCGATTCCATTATGGGACAGCTGCATATCCCTGCATTGCAGGGTCCCTTCCAACTCTATGATTCTATGAGTGCACTCAACTTTTCTGTAGCCTAGAGCTGGAAAGATGATAAGGTTCCTACCAGAGTGGAATAGCAGATTAAGTTGTTGGACCATGTGAAGATGGCAAAAATGACGGGGGAAATCAGAAATCAGGAGGACCAAAACTTCAGCAAAGGATCAGGGAGATTTGTATTATATTTGGGAGACCGCTGTAAACAGTTGAACACTTTAGCAGGTCTGAAATGACTTTTGTAAAGAAACGAAGACTTTGGACATAATGGAGAACTGGAAAATTAGAGTGTGCAGTTGAAAAGGTTAAGTAAAGAACCCACGGAGGGGAGGAAGGGAGGCTAGAGATTCGGAAGAATATCATGCATTTGTTATTATTTGTGATTTTGAATGTGAATATTAATTTGTAAAACCAGATAAAAACTCTTAATAAAGGAGGAGTATGGGCGACTCTTCTTATGCTTATTAGTCGGTTTAATAATTAACCACCTAAAGCCCTTGAATGGCCAACAGTCCTTCTTCGACAGATGAGTTAAACCACAAGCCTTCTGGTTTCTAACTGGCTTGCAAAATTGGCAGAGAGGCACAGCTGGCCTTTGTGACCACCTCCCTTTCAGGCAAATGTTACCCTGCGGATGTAGTCAAGAGTTTCCCCTGTTTAACCAGCCCGGCCACCGTGGCTTTTTTGTGCGAGGCGTATAACGTTGGCGGCTCCATCTCATCCTCCTTGCGCGAGAGTAGATAACATTCTGGGGTCAGCTTGGCGGGTGGGGTGTCTTCCTTGGGGACAGTCCTCGCCGGCTGCCAATATTGTTCTTCTCTTCCAGAAGTGAAGCTTCCCTCCGCCCCCAACCTTTGAAGTCCCCAAGGTGGTTGGGGGGGGGGAGACGGTGGGAGGGAGCGAGGTGTGATTCCAGAATCAAATATTCTGATTGTTTTGCGGGGAGACGATGTCATGCCACCCCCAGTCCGAAACAAAAGAGCAAATCACCATAAACCGGGGTGGGGGGTAGGGTGGGGTGGGGGTGGGGTTGCACACAGCTGCGATTAAAATGCAGCAATTGACTCGGGTCCCTCTCGGCTGTGGGGCAGGCCGAGTGGGATTAGATCTGATTCACAAAGGAAGGAGATTGTTTTATCGGGGGCGGGGGGGGGGTGGAGAGAGAAGGAAGCAGGGCCAGGAAGGGTCTGCTCAGAACACATGTCAAAACCCATCTTTACATTCCAGTGTCAAACCGTTTTGCTGAGAGAGAGACGGCCAAGGCGAATGGCATTTAACTGCCTGGTGAGCAGGAGGAAGAGGCATTTTGAAATCAACTGCATTCGGGGGCTGGAAGAAGGCGATGCAACAGCGAGAAGGCAGTAGCTGAGTTACTTGAAAGGCTATACAAAATAAAAAAATTCCTTCCAGTAGCACCTTAGAGACCATATGTAATCCCACCATGCAGGCGGCTCAGGGTTGGTGGTGGTCCTGCTCCATGGGCCCTAGCTCAAGGAAATTCAGCAAGTATCCTCTAGGTCCCCCAAACTGCGGCCCTCCAGATGTTTTGGCCTACATCTCCCATGATCCCTAGCTAGCAGGACCAGTGGTCAGGGATGGTGGGAACTGTAGTCCAAACATCTGGAGGGCCGAAGTTTGGGGATGCCTGCAGGAGCTAGGCTTTTTCACAATTCCTTACTAGCAATACATACCCTCCAACATTTCTCTGGTGAAAATAGGGGTTAACAACAACAGCAACAACAACAACAGCAACAACAACAACACCCCGCCCATCTGACTGGGTTGCCCCAGCCACTCTGGGTGGATTCCAACATATATAAAAGCATAATAAAACATTAAACACTAAAAAAAACCAAAAACCTTCCCTATACAGGGCTGCCTTCAGATAGCTCGGGGGCTGGATAACTCCATACCCTCCAACATTTCTCCAATGATAACAGAGACGTCCTAAGGCAGTGATGGCTAACCTTGACACCATCCCTGACCACTGATCCTGTTAGCTAGGGATGATGGGAGTTGTAGTTCCAAAACATCTGGGGTGTCAAGGTTAGCCATCACTGTTCTAAGGGAAAGTGGGACATTCTGGGATCAAATCAGAAACTGGGACGGCTTCTGTAAATCTGGGTCTGTCCCTGGAAAATAGGGACAATTGGAGGGTCTGGCCATATCAGTATACCTCCCTCTGCACACCTACATTCCATTTCTATTCAGTTGACATTCTGTGACATCACAGCAGCTCAGCGAATTGGTTTTGAGCATGGGAGGAACTTGCCAATATCTGCTAGATGGCAAACATTTTCAAAGCTCTCTCTCTCCCTCTCTCTCTCTCTCTCTTACCCACTCTCTCATTATATCAGTAGCTCAGTAATAAGAGCACCAACTTTGCATGCACAAGGTCCCAGGTTTAGGAGATACTCCTGCCCGAAACCTTTGGACAGCTGCTGCCACTCAGTGTGGGCAAGACTGAGCTGGATGGACCAAAGACCTGACTCTGTACAAGGCAGCTTCCTCACATCTGTGTTAAAAAAGGCTTCCGAGTCTCACGGCACAAGGCAGAAATCGGAAACATCTGAAATGTATGGACGAGTGTGGAGAATATCTGGCCGGGGTCCCATGGCGAAGAGCTTAAGAACAATACAGGACAAAACTGCCTGTGTCTCTTTGCAATTGGATGTGCAGCTAAACAGGCCCCTGCAATTCTAGCTCCTTGCCTCCTGCTAGCTCAGATGGAGAAGTTTGCTCAGGCGGCCTGACGCTGTGCACCTCAGGATGCGCAAGGCTGTTAAACAGCTGCCCAGCGTCCTCCAGGCCACGTGCCCTGCAGGCAGCAAGCCTGCGCCTGCGACAGCTTTGCAGTTTTATCAAGTGCCCAATTAAAATACTCTCACTCTGGTCGAAAGACAGCTGTGTCCTGCAAGGCTGGGGTGACTTGGCGTGTCCAGTCCAGCCTCTCACACTCTCCCATTTGCAGTAACAGGGGCTGCCCTGTTCCGAGACGAGGGTCCCCTCCCTCCTTCTTTCCCGCCCTGCTGAGTTTTCAGCTTTGCACATCAGATACCATTTTTGTCTGAACTGCATGCGGTCATGACGATCGAGGCTGGAGGTTTCACTCCGCGGGATCATCGCCGACCATTTACATAGCCCCTTCCCCCACCCCCTCCTCCAGATCATTGCTGCATCTCCCATGAAGTAGAATATGGAGCCCTGCAGAGGCAAACCAGCCTTCTGATATATTGGAAAATATTCCTGCAAAATTGCAAGAAGGGTATAAGAAAGAGCTCTGCTGGATCAGATCAACGGCCCATCTAGTCCAGCATCCTGTTCTCACAGCGGCCAACCAGATTGCCTGTGCGAAGCCGGCAAGCAGGACACAAGAACAAGAGCACTCTCCCTTATTGTGGCTTCCAGCAATGATCAAAACCTGTCCTGCTTTCATCAGACTACCAAGCCCATAATGCAGTGCGGTTGTGAAGGACAGACCACCCCCTACCGCAAGAAACTGCTCAAGCACTGTACCTGCACACATGCCATACATTTCAAGCACATGGCTTCCCCCAGAGAATCCTGGGAACCATGAAGCCATTTTGACTCTTCCAGTGACCTCAAATATTTCTCTGCAAGGAGGAAGGAAATGGGAAACCCATTGTCTATTGTTTACCTGTCTAAAAGGCATATGTGTGTGAATAGGGTGAGCCTGTGACCTGGATTCAGGAATTACCTGACCTGGATTCAGTATTTACCATCACAAAAGAATGGCCAGGCTGCCCAGGTAAAGCAATCAGTGACCATTTTCAAGTATCCTGGCAAACAGGATTTCTGCTGGAGACTGCCTCTTTCTGTGATGTATGTATGATGTTTTGGGGTGTGGTCTTGAGTCACAGGGTGGGCAGTTTCAAAAGTCTATATAAGGGCTTGCACACTATTGTTCTGGGTCCCTCCTGACTCCTGTGTGTGGTTGTGAGTACCCTGCTGGTTGGTCTATAGACCAACAACAGAAAGTGTGGGTCTTTGCTCTGAGGAGCTTGCAATCCAAATGGGGTATCCAAGCCTGCTAAGTCCCACCCACTGGTTACTTGAGCTCAGGGCTCAGATTAACCCTTTCATGAACATGAGTTAATAACTGTTACAACATTCCTCCCCCTCAGGTGCCAAAAAGAGTACAGTGAAGGCGCTTGCCTGATGTCAATAGGCAGGGAGTTCCAAAGTGTGGGCTGCCACCCTAAAAGCTAAAAGCTTGACTTCATTATATATATATATATATATATATATATATATATATATATATATATATATATGGCTTTACAGAGTAACATCACCAACAACAGAAAGTGTGGGTCTTTGCTCTGAGGAGCTTGCAATCCAAATGTCTACAGTACAGGAAGCCAGAGATGAAGGTGACAGGTAAGAAGGATCAGAATATTTTCATTTCTGTGGGGGGAAATTTTGCAGATCCGTTTTTGCCTGAAGGCTGCTTTTATACTTCGAATACATCTGAATGACAAAAATCTCAAACAAAAAATCTTATTTGAATATGTTTGCAGTAAAATTGACTCTATATATAACACATTCTTTCTCTGAAAGTTTTTGATATTCCTATTATAGGTATCATTGGGTTTAACAGTTTTAGGGAAAGAACTGAATCTTGTGCAACTGAATATGTTAAATATTGTTGCCTTAAATCTCACCACCTAACCTCACCAAGATAAATTACAAGAGCAAAACTTGGAATCAGAGTCATAAAGTTGGAAGGGAACCTCTAACAGCCATCTAGTCTAATTCCCTTCAATGCAGGAATTACAGCTAAATAATCCCTGGCAGGTGGCAACCTCTGTTTAAAAAAACTCTAAAGTTTAGGAAGTTAATTAAAAAAAAAAATCCGGATGTGGGATGAGGAAATATTTTGAGAGGCATTTAAAATTTCATATTTTGAAAGACAAACAAACAAACAAACAAACAAACAAACAAACATCACTCATAGGAGAATTGAAACTGACAATGTGGAGAAACCTTACATGCTGTTTCTGCTGATACAAAACTTCGTTCGAAAAATCAAATATGAATCAGACCATTTCGACAAACTTCTCGTCTTGTTTCAGCTCATTTCTCAACCTGCTTTTGGTGCTGCTTTTATGTCCCTGAAGTTCAGATTTTTGGGTTTGTTTGTTGGGTCACATCATCAAGAAACTGGGTCCTTGGCTAGCAAACAATAAACCTCCAGTGTTCAGCTCTCCTGGGTCATGGCCTGATCCAAGGTGGGTCACAATAGGAGCACTACCACCATGCAGATACAGTGGATGCTTGGTTTTTGAACGTCTCAGAAGCTGAACAATTCAGAACCCAAATGCTGAAAACCCGGAAGTGAATGCTTCCGTTTTCAAACACGCCTCGGAAGTCGAACGGCTTCTGAGGCACGTTTCTCCATTTTCTCAATGGACTTTGCCGACCGCCCATTGCACCTCGGTTGTTGAACGTTTCGGAAGTCGAATGGTCTTCCAGAACAGATTACGTTCAACAACCGAAGTTCCACTGTGTAGGGCAAAAGTTTAAGGAATGGGTCCCCAAATACATAGCTGGGTTTAAGGCAGGTCCTTGGTCTGAAATGGTTCAAGTCTAATGGTTTAGGCAGTGGTGGCTAACCTTGACACTCCAGATGTTTTGGAACTGCAACCCCCATCATCCCTAGCTAACAGGACCAGTGGTCAGTGATGGTGGGAGTTGTAGTCCCAAAACATCTGGAGTGTCAAGGTTAGCCACCACTGGTTTAGAGTATCTTCGAATCTGGATTAGGGTTTGATTTGACACCCCCCCCAAGAGGTTTAAACTCTGAAACCCACAGCTGGACAACACCTTTGTTGTCCATTATGCAGACCCTCCAAGTGTCCCTATTTTCCAGGAACAGTCCTGGATTTACAGAAGCCATTCCAGTTTCTGATTTGACGCAGGGGTGCACATACCCCAAACATTTTGTGAATCTTTGTACTTTTGTCCATTTACTTTATTTATTTCCCCCGATTTGAACTATAAAGTGGTGGTTTTTTTGAGTCAAAATAGAGTACCCCTAAACATTTTTTTTTTAAAAAAAAGCACTAGATGTCCCTATTTTCATCCGAGAAAAGTTGGAGGGTATGGAGTTATGTGACCCCTGAGCCATAGGTAACTATACAACCTTTAGTAACTCTCTCTTCTGAGGAGATAAGTAACTGTACAACCTTTAGAAGACATCTGAAGGCAGCCCTGTATAGGGAAGTTTCTTTTAATGTTTTGTGTTTTACAGTGGTACCGTGTTTCTCCTAAAATAAGACACCGTCTTATATTTTTTTTCCTTCAAGAAAACACACTATGGCTTATTTTCGGGGGATGTCTTATTTTAACCGCTCCGCATCGGTATGCTGCATAGCCACGCATATCCAGGCCATCTTAAGGGAGAGGCGCCGCGTCACTATGGCTTATTTTGGGGGTATGGCTTATTTTGGGGGTATGGCTTATATTTCACAAATGCGTATAAATCCTGCTACGACTTATTTTATGGCTACGTCTTATTTTAGGAGAAACAGGGTACTTCGGGTTACAGACTCCGCTAACCCGGAAGTAGTACCTCGGGTTAAGAACTTTACCTCAGGATGAGAACAGAAATCGTGCGCCGGCAGCGTGGCAGCAGTGAGAGGCCCCATTAGCTAAAGTGGTACCTCAGGTTAAGAATGATTTCAGGTTAAGAACGGACCTCCGGAACGAATTAAGTTCGTAACCAGAGGTACCACTGTATTATGTTTTTATATGTGTTGTAAAAACATAGTAGCCACGGTTGGAGGCAGCAATGCTTCTGAATACCAGTCACTGGTATTCAGGGGAATACCAGGGGAGAGGGCTCTTCAGCATCAGTTTGGCCACTGTGAGAACAGGATGCTGGAATAGATGGACCATTGGTTGGATCCAGGAGGAATCTTCTCATGTAGAGACATTCTAGGAGGGTGCAGGCAGGGCAACCCACAAAGTCTTGCTCGAGGGTGCATGGCCACCGCGAGAGCAGGACGCTGGGACATATGGGCCGTTGGCCTAATCTCGCAGGCCCTTCGTGTGCGCTCATGCATTCCCATGTATGGGCTCGCAGTCCTTCACCCCCAAGATATTCACAGCCTCTCCCCCGCCATAGCCCCAGGTGGAACCATCGCCCGGAATGGAGAGGTCGCTGGAAATGGCAGCCAAGGCAGGCCAAAAGTAATCAACCCGCCGGGCGACCCTTCACCCCTTCCTCGGCGTTACACATGCCCGGGCTAATACACTTGAGTCCAGCTGCTTGAGCAGCTGACCCCCCCTTTCCCCCCCCAAAGGCCCCCTTGCTGACAAAAGGCCTATCTTCTCTCCACCTAAATGATTTAAATTCTAATCAAACATCATTTATAGTACATCTCGCAGCCGTCTCCTGGGAACGGCTCCCACGTGAGCTGTTGCCAGGGCAACCAGGGGGTCTCATTTCAGAAATGTCAGATTGCATTATTGTCTTCACACTTCTCTGATAACCTGGTGTCTCTCTCCTCCTCTCCACCATCCCTGTGGTTTTCACTGTCTCCCCACCCCAACTCCTCCCCACACCAATCCACCCCCCCCTTGCAAACCTTGCATCCCAGGAGAAAATTACCAGCTCTATTTCATTACCTGCCCTGCCTCCATCATCACCCCTCCTCTTACACACACACACACACACACACACACACACACACACACACACACACACACACACACTTCTCCCCTTTGGGGCTTGACTGTGTGGTCTGGTGTCATTTCATTTCACTAGATATGAAAATGAGACATGGATTTTGTGTGTGCGCGAGCCAGCGATGATAGCAAAACCACAGTTGTTCCTGCAAATCTCCCTGGAATTGGGCTGGTTTTTTGGGGGGAGGAAAGGCTACAGGTCCTAGACCTAGTTTCTGTCACCCACGGCTATGAGACCCAGAAGAAATCTGGGGCTATAGGAGCAAGGTGCCTGCCGCAGGCCTCTCACGTGGCTTTTAAATATCCGTTTCAAAAGAGAAAAAAAATATTTTCAGCAAGGAACAGGGCTGTTCCTTGTACACCAAGGCTGTGCCAGGGAACTGTAGTTTGTTAAGGGTGCTGGCAATTGTTGCTCCGTATGGGGTAAACTACAGTTCCCATGGTTTGTGTGTGTGTGTGTGTGTGTGTGTGTGGAATGTGCTTTAAATTTGCAAAAGAGTAGTCTCTGTATCTCCTGCCATGCGGGAAATGGCGGGAAAGAACGACGTGGAGACAGGATGGATGCACGGGAAAGTGCCCCATCTCTCTTGTGAGGGTCCCTTTTATTGACAATCTTACACCTTGTTAATAGTTAACCACATAGGTACATCTTGAGAACCCAAATAAGGAAACATCTGCCCCAGCACCATGTAAGGAGTTGTTTTCCAAAATGTGACACCCCCAAACTCCCCCCATGCCTCCTCCATTGCGTACGTGACCAACTTGCATGCACCAAGCACATGTTCTCCCCATGCACCCTCCCTGTGCTCACCTCGTGTTCCCCAGTACTTTTCCAACCACCCTCCACTGTTCCTTTGTGTCCCTGACTCGTGTCTGCCATCCTGACATTCAGCGCGGTGTGGCTCGCCAGCGCAACGTCTTTAGCCTGGGCAGAATTACCATAGTATGCCAACGCAGTGTATTTACTTTAATAAGTTCAGCATGGTGTGCCAGCACGCCAGTCCAAAATAATCCCAACACTGCCAACCTAGAGGTTCAAAAGCACGTCAAAGTGCAAGTAGATAAATAGGTACAGCTCCGGCGGGAAGGTAAACACTGTTTCCATGCGCTGCTCTGGTTTCGCCAGAAGCAGCTTAGTCATGCTGGCCACATGACCCGGAAGCTGTACGCCGGCTCCCTTGGCCAATAAAGCGAGATGAGCGCCGCAACCTCAGAGTCGTTCGCGACTGGACCTAATGGTCAGGGGTCCCTTTACCTTTACCTAGTCTCTGTATAGGAGAAAGACCTCAGAGCAAAAGAGCTCCTAGTCTAGGAGAAAGACCAGTCAGTCCCTCACTTTGATTTAGACTGACACCTCATTGCATGGGACTGTCCTTTGGTTTGAGGGAGCCCAGAGCAAAATGCCCTCTGCAGACCTCTTCCTATATCAGTGAACCAGCAGTGGGTTTATCTTAGGGTGCTCACTTATGCTTCACCAAAGAAGGATGCACATATTTGCACGTGCTATTTTTTTTCCTAAATGCAAATTTAGGGGAAAAAAACTCACCCAATTTTAAATAGAAATACAGTTCAACTCGCTGTACTGAGGAAGGTTGTGGGTCCCTCCAGATGTCCTTCATTTGTGATGATTTGTGCTCACGGCAGTCACACACGAACCTGCTTTCAACACCGTTTGCGCCTGCAAAAGGTTTGCACACCCCATTGCTTCTTGCTGAAATCCGGCAACTTTTTAACACCGCAAATGTTCCAGTTATTATTGATGACAATGATATCCTGCCATTCCTCAAAGTTGCTCAGGGAGCTCTCCTCAAGGAGCTCTCCTCTTCCTCCCCTTTTTAATCCTTACGACGACCCTGCGAGGTAAGCTTAGACTGAGAGACTGTGACTAGCCTAAGGCCACCCGGTGAGTTTTGTGGCTGAGCAGGGATTTGACCCCTGATCTCCTAGGGACCCTGGTGGCGCTGTGGGTTAAACCACAGAGCCTAGGGCTTGCTGATCAGAAGGTTGGCGGTTCGAATCCCTGCGATGGGGTGAGCTCCCATTGCTCGATCCCAGCTCCTGCCCACCTAGCAGTTCAAAAGCACGTCAAAGTGCAAGTAGATAAATAGGAACCGCTGCAGCAGGAAGGTAAACGGCGTTTCCGTGCGCTGCTCTTGTTCGCCAGAAGCGGCTTAGTCATGCTGGCCACATGACCCGGAAGCTGTCTGCGGACAAACGCCGGCTCCCTCGGCCTATAGAGCGAGATGAGCGCCGCAACCCCAGAGTCGGACACGACTGGACCTAATGGTCAGGGGTCCCTTTACCTTTACCTTTACTCCTAGGTCGTAGCCTGACACTCTTAACCACTATGCAACACTGTCCATCTTTTGTTGCACTGGGGCACCAAGTTGTCGCTCCAGAGGGCAATAATGTGGTAACGCTGGAAGAAGCATGGCAGAAGATTGTGCAACAAGCCTGGTATAAATCCACACAGGCACTATGATTGCATCAATGACATGTTTCAGGCTACAGCTGTAAAATAATCATAATAATACCAGTCTTCAGGGTCCTATGGCCAGGAGGTGTATGGTCCCATCACAGCTTGCATTTAAAGTGCTATGATATCACTTTAAAAGTCATGCCTTCCCCAAAGGGTTCTGGGAGACTTAGTTCGTTAAGGGTGCTGACAGATGTTAGCAGACACCCCCCCATTCCCATCACAGAGGTAGAATTCCCATAGTTCCCTGGGAAGAGGGATTGATTGTTAAACCACTCTGGGAATTGTAGCTCGGTGAGGGGAACAGGGAGCTCCTCACAACTCTCAGCAACCTTGCCAAACTACAGTTCCCAGGCTGTTTGGGGAGAAGCCATGTTTAAAGTGTCATGATTCTGCTTTGGATGCATAGTGTGGATGGGGCATTAAAGATCAACTTCGTTGGACTGGTCATGTTGTTCGGATGCCTGATTATCATCTTCCAAAGCAACTACTCCAAACTTAAAAATGGAAAGCGTAATGCTGGTGGTCAACAAAAGAGGTTTAAAGACTCTCTCAAGGCAAATCTAAAAAAAATGTACAAACACCAACAATTGGGAAATACTTGCCTGCGAGCGCTCCAATAGGATAACAGCCTTTACCAAAGGTGTCATGGGCTTTGAAGACACTTGAACTCAGGACGCAAGGGAGAAACATGCTAAGAGGGAGGCACGCTTGGCAAATCCACACCGTGATCAGCTCCCACCCGGAAACCTGTGTCCCCACTGTGGAAGGACATGTGGATCCAGAATTGGCCTCCACAATCACTTACAGACTTACTGTTAAACCCGTGTTTATCTTACTCGGTTACAAGTTATCGCCGAAGAAGAAAAAGAAGAAGATTTATAAAATGCCATTGGAATGAGGAGTAGCCAGGGCTTGAAGCTGCCCATCCACAGGTAGCACCTTTATAGCAGACAGATCAGGCACACAGGTCATCATCTTCTCCACGATGGGGAGATATTCCATGTTTTTATTGGCCCACCAGCCATTATTTCTAAATACTTATGCTCCAAAATTTTAGGGCACACCCACATAGCACATTCCACAGAAAACCAATCCTTCGCCCTTCAAAATTTAGGAAATGTTCCCTGAGAAAATTCCACATTATTTTAGCACACAGAACAATCCCATCTGTGGGCTCTCCTAATTACTCTAAATATTTCTTCTACAGAAGGAAATATCTTGGAGACCCCTTTCCCAATAGTTCTTTCCCTTACAAACCCTACAAATCCTGTGTTAGGGCATATTTTGTGTGTGAATAGGGTATGCCTGTGACCTGGATTCAAGAACCAAAGTATTTGCCATCTCAAAATAATGGCCAGGCTGCCCAGGTAATGTAATCAGCAAAACATTATCAGGGATCTTGGCAGACAGGAGAGAAGCCACACTCTCAAATTTATGTGATAGACCGCCTCTTTCTGTGATGTATGTATGATGCTTTTAGGGTGGCCTTTGGTTAAGGGGTTGGGCAATGTCTAACGATTTTTAAGAGGCTTGCACACCTTTGTTCAGGTCTCTCTCACCTCCTTGCAAGGTGGGGGTGGGGGTGGGAACTCTGTTTTGCAACAGAAAAGTAAAGACCTGCCTTGCTTTTTCTGGATCCTGCCTCCATCTATTCTTCACTGACCAATCTTGGACTTAGGGGACTTGGAGTCCCTTGGGGAGTTGGGCAGCAAAACCAACCCCCCAATTTTTCTACAACACATGTGCATGCACCCGAAAGCTCATACCAAGAACAAACTTGGTTGGTCTCTAAGATGCTACTGGAAGGAATTTTTTTTATTTTGTTTCAACTACGGCAGACCAACACGGCTACCTACCTGTAACTGGAACATTAGATTTTGTGCAGCTTTCGTGCAAACTGGTTTCCTTTTACTTAGTGAGGCATAAGCGGCCAACCTGTTTAAAGGGCATCCCATATATATCTTCCCCAGGGACAAAATAAAGACACTGTTTCATCAGGGGCAGGGACCAGGAAACAGGGATTGTCTTTGGTTAGGGATGGGGGCAGAAATTAGATCCGGTTTGCATTCCAAGGCAAGCCTGCCTGATTTGCACATTCCAGAGCAAAGCGAAACCGCAGCCCACCTTCAAAATTTGCCTTTCTCCAAATTCTGCAAGGAAGTTCTCCAGCTAAGTAACGTGTGCAAAGCTGCATGGGCGCAAAAGTGTGCGTAAAAAGGCATGCGTTTGTGAAAAACGAAATGCAAAAATTCATTGCATTGGGAAAACTGCTTTGCAATTTTGCAAAGTGTGCATTGGGCAGAAACTACATACAAAAAAAAGGTCTATTTTCAGCACAGTGAACACTACAATGCTGATGATTTTTCAAAAGGACTGTTTTTATATGTTTAAAAAATTGCAAACTGCTTTGGAAATGTGGTGAAGTGAGCTTAAGTGTGGGAAAATGAGCTGCTGAAGGAAACAAAAAACTGGGAGAGCCCTATCCCTAGTAAATAGGATGCCTTGATTTGGGGCAACCCCCCTGTTCTTTGGTTGCCCTTGATATCTAGCTCCTTCGTTGGCAGCCCTTTCCTCCTCCCTCCTCTTTCCTTTTCCTTGTGTGTCATGTGCTTTTAAATGTTGGCCCTAAGGGGAGGGCCCTTGTTTACACTGGGGTGTGTGTGTGTGTGTGTGTGTGTGAAGCCTCCCTGAGAATCTTTTTGGCAAAAGGGTGTATGCCTCCTTAAAATCCCCCAATGCTTTTGGTTCCTGCCTGGCACCTGTGTGCGCCTGGGCACATTAGAAGGGAACACGTCCACTCGCAGACTGGCACTGCCAAGTCAGAGTGGGTGGGCTCTCTCTGATGAATGTGAGCGCCTGTAATGAACCTTCTCTGCGAAGAATAAACCCGCCCTGGCCCAGGCGGTTAATATTTAACTGAATTCAGAGCCATAAATATGGAAAATGGGACTTTTAATTAAATAAGCAGCTTTTAAAAAGACCCTTGGGCCGGAGAGGCTTTTGTTTAAATATGATTGATTGGTCTCCTTTTCTCGTCTGCTTGTTAAAAGTCCAACGAGAGGGGCTGCTTCGTCCCTGTCACACTCCAGAGGCCTGGCTGCTTATGGGGATGTCTTCCAGGTGGGCCAGGAACAAGGGGGCAGTTTCTGAAAGAAGAAGGGTTTCGTATTTTAGTGGGGAAGGGGCTTAGCTCGGTGGTTGGAGAATCTCCTTTGCAGGCAGAAGGTTCACAGGTTCAATCCCCAACATCTGCAGGTGGGGCTGGGAATATCACCTGCCTAAAATTCCGGACAGCAGCTGCCAGTCAGTGCAGACGATACTGGCCTGGATGGACCAATGTTCAGACTGATATGAGAGCCTCCTATGTTCCTACAGTATTTAATTCAGTGCTTCATTTAGAACACTGAGGACTAGAACCTCATTTTTTTTTCCTTTAGAGGAAGGGCTGCAATTCATTTAATTTCACTTTTAATTTGTATACAACCTTTCTATATTACTAAAAAAGGTAAAAAGGTAAAGGACCCTGGACGGTTAAGTCCAGTCAAAAGTGACTATGGGGTTGTGGCGCTCATCTCGCTTTCAGGCCAAGGGAGCCGGCGTTTGTCCACAGACAGCTTTCTGGGTTATGTTGTTTAAAAGCTGAAGAAATGACAAAATATACAACCATCACACACCTTACAACAACATGATCCAGTGCAAATAACAACAACAACAACATAAATTTAACAACTTATATAAAAGTAATATTCAATAATCCATTAGAATACAATTCAGTAGTATCTTGGTTTTCGAACGTAATCCGTTCCAGAAGACCGTTCGATTTCCGAAACGTTCGAAAACTGAAGCATTTTCTTCCAGAAGCATTTACTTACAGAAAACTCAACATGGAAGCTGCGTGGCATGTTTGACTTCCAAAAAAGCATTCGAAAACCAAAGCAGTTACTTCTGGGTTTCATGCGTTTGAAAACCAGAACGTTCGACTTCCGAGGTACCACTGTAGTACACAAAAAATAAATAATATCAGCAAATAATAATTAGACATAAAATCACTCTTAATAATTACAACAAGTAATTACTAAATTACAATATAAGCAATGTAAATAACAGCAATAAAAACAATGCAATAAATACCACAATACATGCAAGGATCAAACTGAGGAACAAAGAGACATAACTTGCAAAATTATTATTATTTTCAATCCCTGAACTCCTCTCTCTTCCCAGCTGCTTCTGCTGTTCTTAAAGTCATCGTCTGGGAGAGGCTCCTTGGGCTGGAGGGTAGGGCACAGCAGGTGGAAAAAGCCATTCCTTGATGGCTAGCACAAAGTCTCTTTTCCTCAGTTGTAGAGCATCTGCTTTGCATGCAGAACATTCCAGGTTCAACACCCAGCATCTCCAGGAGTGGCTTGGGAGATCCCCTGCCTCAGACTCTGGAAACCCCGAGGAATAGATGTGAGCAAGCTGGCAAAAGTTGCGATGGCCTGAACCCTGGACAGGAATTCATACTGCAACACACTGCAACAATTTACCCGAGGTCCCATTTCTCCTTGTGATACATCAGTGATGAAAAAAAACACGCACGTGGATCTCTGCATTGCCTCATTTGCAGGTGGAGTATGCTGCCTTAGCTCTGCACCACCGAACAAGAATTGCATGCAGAAATGCATAAGCCATGTGCTACCCTAAGAATACAGCTGGTTACTTTATACTGAGTCAGAGTATCAGTCCACCCAGTTCAGCTCACACAGACTGGCAGCACCTCTCCAGGTTAAACTATGGCCACCAATTTGGGTGGCTTTAAAAGAGGATTAGGCAATTTCTTGGAGGCTAAGGCTATCAGTGGCTGCTAGCCATGATGGAGGCTAACAAATTTATGAGTTTGTTGTGAATAAATAACAATCTAATGAACTTATGATCAATCTTGGTTTGAATTATGCAAACAACAAAGTTTGTTGGGTCAAAGTTAGGACTCATTTTCCAGAGGTAAAAAGGTAAAGGTAAAGGGACCCCTGACCATCAGGTCCAGTCGTGTCCAACTCTGGGGTTGCGTGCTCATCTCGCTCTATAGGCCGAGGGAGCCGGCGTTTGTCCGAAGACAGCCTCCGGGTCATGTGGCCAGCATGACAAAGCTGCTTCTGGCGAACCAGAGCAGCGCACGGAAACGCCGTTTACCTTCCCGCTGCAGCGGTCCCTATTTATCTACTTGCACTTTAACGTGCTTTCGAACTGCTAGGTGGGCAGGAGCTGGGACCGAACAACGGGAGCTCACCCCATCGCAGGGATTCAAACCGCTGACCTTCTGATCAGCAAGCCTGTGGTTTAACCCACAGCGCCACCTGGTCCCTTCCAGAGGTACGGTCATACTAACAAAGTAACTAATTTTGGATCTCAGAAGTATCTCTAGTCAAATGACCAGGACCAGCCCAACATATTTTGCTGAGGCAAAGGTCAATATATCCCCCCTCTCCCATTTCCATGTGCAAAAGTCAACCAAATTGGCAGCTGCATCTTACTTTGACACTATAACTGGGGCAGGATCCCCCGCTGCACCTGAGAGGCGCTGGCTAGATTAGGGCTGTCCATGTGACATATGCTTAAATGTCTCTCCATTGTAACCCTTAACAACTTGGAACCCTGACAGCTATCACACCTGAGCTCAGAGACCTACACTGGTTGACGTTTTGCTACCAGGATGAGCTCAAGGTGTTACTATTAGTATGTAAAGCTCTCAGCATCGTGAGACCAGTTTACCGGCAAGATCACCTTGCCCACTTCAATCAGGTTACAGGTCCCACATAACACCATATTTTGGTATGGCAACTCTTACAACTTTGGAACTCCTTGCCTGTTGGCGCCAGGCAGACACCTTCACCATATCCTTTTTGGTGCCTGCGCAAAGCATTCTGGTTTAGACAAGACTACCCAGATGTTTACAAAGCTAATGCGAGTTTTAATCTGTTTTTAGTCTATTGCCATTTAAACTTTTCATTATTGCTCATTTTTCCTAGGTACAGTCGTACTTTGGTTTTCTTTTTTTCCTTTTTAAAAAAATAATTAAAATAAACTTTATTTGATTTAAAAAATTACATAGTTTGTCATTTGACAATACAAAAAAGAGACATCACAAAAAGAACAAAACACAGAAAAGAAAAAAAATGTACAATATGCAAACATTAAACAATCATTATGCATTTTCCACACACCCCCACCTGGTGCTTTCTCCCAGCCTACCTATTATTGCGCTTTTTTATAACTATATCCTTTTGTATACCTAGTTTTATTATTACTCCTTATTTGATTTGATTTGGACCCACTTATACATTAACTAGAAGGCTGGCTCTTTCCACTATGTTTCCTATATACTCTTTAAAGGTTTCCCAATCTCTCTCAATTTTCTGGTCTGTTATTCCTCTGTATTCTCCTATCTTTCTTGCCATTTTTTGGTATGTTAATAGTTTTGTTTGCCAATCTTCTACATTTGGTACCGTTGTACTCTTCCAATTTTTAGCAATTAAGAGCCTCGCTGCCGTTGTGGCATACATTAGAACGCATCTATCTTTTTCCTTGATCTCATCTCCTAGAATTCCCAACAAGAATATTTCAGGGTCTTTCTTAAAAGAATATTTAACTATTTTTTTTATCTCATTATATATTTTTTCCCAGAATTTCTTTATTTCTTTGCAGTTCCACCATATGTGCATAAAAGTACCCAATTCTTTATTACATCTCCAGCAGATGTTATTGCTACCCTTATACATTTTTGACAGTCTCATTGGAGTCAGATACCACCTGTATTGCATTTTGCATATATTTTCTTTTAGGTCGTAATTGGGGGTGAAATTCATATCTTTTATCCACAATTTCTCCCACTTCTCTAAACTAATCGTCTTCCCCAAATCTTGATTCCACTTGATCATTGTTTCTTTTGTTTGTTCCTCTTTTGTGTCCCAATCTAATAATAATTCGTACTTTGGTTTTCAAACAGCTTAGTTCTCGAACGTTTCGGCTCCCGAATGCTGCAAACCCGGAAGTAAGTGTTCCGGTTTATGAACTATTTTTGGAAGCCGAACATCCAACGGGGCTTCCGCAGCTTCTGATTGGCTGCAGGAGCTTTCAGCAGCCAATCAGAAGCTGTGCTTTGGTTTTCGAACGTTTTGGAAGTGGAACGGACTCTCTCTCTCTCTCTCTCTCTCTCTCTCTGTAACCCACTTTGAGGTTTGTTTTCTGCATTCAAGAGGTGTATCCCTTTTATGATATAAAATAAATTTCTGCCCACCCTGCAAATTATGAGGCGCCCATTGAAACCACCCAAATAGTCAGAGACGGTAAGCTGCCTTGTGATTGTGCTCAGGTCTTCCCTATTGTGTGCCCTGGGGAGACTAGGACAAACCCCTTCGCCTCGTGAATCATTTCGAAGCGGACAGTGCCCTCCAGATGTGAAAAAGAAACCCATGTCAAGTTCAAATGGCTTGATGAGGAGTAATTGCCCCCAGCTGTTTTAGGAATAACAGAACTGATAGCACAGAGGATGGAACTTGTGGGTTTAGTTGGTTGAATGGATAGACAGATACACAAAAAGTTCTACTCAGCAGAAGTGTACCTAGGACGTGGATAGCGCTGTGGTCTAAACCACTGAGCCCCTTGGGCTTGCCGATCCAAAGGTTGGTGGTTCGAATCCCCGCGATGGAGTGAGGTCCCGTTGCTCTGTCCCAGCTCCTGCCAACCTAGCAGTTTGAAAGCACGCCAGTGCTAGTAGATAAATAGGTACCACTGTGGCGGGAAGGTAAACGGTGTTTCCGTGTGCTCTGGTTTCCGTCACAGTGTTCTGTTGCGTCAGAAGCGGTTTAGTCATGCTGGCCACATGACCTGGAAAGCTGTCTGTGGGCAAACGCCGGCTCCCTTGGCCTGAAGTGAGATCAGCGCCGCAACCCCATAGTCACCTTTGACTGGACTTAACCATCCAGGGGTCTTTTACCTTTTACCTAGGGTCCCTTGCACCCTTTTGCAAGGAGATGTATCTGCACCCCCCCCCCCAAATCACTTTACTTGAATAGACACATTAGAAATTCCTACATTTTACACAACCCAAGGGGAGAAGAGGAGGAAGGGCGGGAAAAATTCACACACCTTTGTGTCATAGTACAAGAAGGACATGAAGCTTCTTTTGTGGGGGAATCTACACGCATATAAAAAGTGTTCTGAAAATGCTTTTTTAAAAAGCGTTTTTAAAAGTACATTGAATTTTCCATAAGGCTCACCATCGCCATCTAGTGTCACATTGTATATTGCACCAAAAACACACTATAAACATTTTATTTGCGGCTGTATAGCTGAGTCCACATGGGTCTGATCCTGCTGAGACAGCAGGGTTGTTTTGTCGCACAGTCCTGCATCATACACTCCATAGGTGATTTTGGTGTCCCTCCCTTTGGCATGCGCCCGCAGCAGGGGCCGGTTTCGCTAACCCCTACGCACAACTCTGCTGCTCAGAGTAAATCTGAAGGAACCTCAGCTCATCACATCCATTATTTTTGATGGATATGCTCTGAGCAGGACTAACGTTGGATACAAATCCAGGTGAGGATGAAATATTCATGGCCAGCAGCCATTCCCAACGAAACCTCCACGCAGGTAGGAAACTTTAAGGCCACATTCACGCCATGCACTGAAAGCGCTGTGATGCCACTTTAAACAATCACGGCTTCCCCCAAAGAATTATGGGTGCTGTGGTTTGCTAAGGGTGCTGAGCACTTTTAGGTGACCCCCTTATTCCTAACAGAGAGCTACAATTCCCAGAGTTCCCTGGGAAGATGGATTGACTGTTAAACCACTTTAGGAATTGCACAAGGCAGTGGTTCCTCATGAGCTAAGTGCTGCAGACCCCCTGTTCTTCAAAAGCCAAGCCATGGACCCCCTGCTTTTGAAACTATTGACATCTCTATGGTAGTTTTTGTTATGTGAATGGTGCCAGGGACCACCAACTGGGAACCATTGGTATATGGTATAAGGTTAGCTTCCTATGTCTTAAAAGGAGGACTGGAGATCCTTGTGCAGAAGGTCCCAGGTTCAAATCCCCAGCATCTCCAGGTAGGGCTGGGAGGGACTCCTGCCTGAAACCCTGGAGAGCCTCTGCCAGTCAGTGTAGGCATTATTGAGCTTGATGGACTAAGGGTGTTACTTGGGATAAGCCAGCTTGTTTTTGCTCCCTTTTCCATCAACCTTTTTTTCGGAACAATGAGGGCTGGAATCTTGCATTATTTTTAGGGGAAGGTCCCTTGCTCCGTATCAGAGCTTTGTGTGCAGAAAGTCCCAGGTTCAATCCCCAGGTAGGGCTGTGAGAGACTCCCTGCCTGAAACCACTACCTGTCAGTGTAGACATTGCTAGTCTAGATGGACCAAGGGCTAGGCTCAGTAAAAAAAAAACAGCTTCCGAGGTTTCCTCTTGGGCAGCCAATGTGATGGAGGTGACTGTAAGTTGCCTCTGGCTCAGCTAAGGTAGCTGCTCTTGCTGCAGCTGTGTGTGTGTGTGTGTGTGTGTGTGTGTGTGTGTGTGTGTGTGTCTGTGTGAGTGTATGTGGAGTGACATTGGAGCTTAGATGCGAGACGGTTCCACACACACACACACACACACACACACACACACACACACCCTCCATGGCCCCCTCCTCACACGCTGCTCATCTGTGGTGGTTCGCAGCTACCTGAGCTGAGAAAAAGAGAGAAGGGGGGAAAAGAGAGAGGCAACTCATCATCCAAGGGGTCCAGCCACTCGCCCCGTTGCCATGGCAGCAGCTGTGGCTTGGCGGAGGCAGGCATGAGTGATGGCGCAAGGATGTGCCCCAAGGCTCTCTCCATAAAGCCGGGATACGGCAGCTGTAAATCGCCCTCCTCGGAGCCGGTGGGCCTGGAGGAGGAGGCAGCCTCGGCCCTTCCTGCCAGGAAAGAAAAGAGGGAAGAAAAGCAAAAAAGAAAAGGGTGGGGTGGGGTGGGGGAGTATAGAGAGGAAATATTGAAGGCTGTCTGGGCCCTTTTGACGGAAGGCACATGCCATCCCTGAGCATCTTTGGGGTGTCCAGGTGCACGCATGGATTGTGCCACAGGCTGGATGTTGGCCTTGGATCTGGGAAGGAGAGGCATTGTTAGATTGTAGCTCTCTCTTCTGCCAGGAGTCCATTGTCTTCGCTTCCCCCCTCCTCTTCCTCTTCCAATTTCTTCTTTCTTTCTCTTCATGTGGCCACCAAAACTGGGCTGTTATCATCGTCCCTCCCTCCCTCCCTCTTTTTCTGCCTCCTTCCTTCCTTCTTTTCCTTCTGCCAATGCTGTTTCCAAAGACCAATCCAACTCTTTGGCTTGGTTTTTATGTACTAAGATCAATTCAAATATCAAATTGTGGGACGAGCCCTAGCTCAGTGGCAGAGCATCTGCTCTGCATGCAGAAAGTTCCAGGTTCAATCCTCAACAACTCCAGGTAGGCCTGGGTATCTCCTCTGCCCAGAAACCAAAGCGATTTGTTGGTCAAAAGGTTCATCAACCTAAAGCAGTGGATAACCTGGTGGATTCGTGGAAGGTCAGGTCGTCTTAATTGCAGAGAAAAGTGAAACTGAAAGTGTTAACCACGGGCTGCCTCTGAAGCCTAACCCATTGAAATCGATGGAGAGGATTAATTTCGGCCCATTGATTTCAATCAATCGGCCAAAATTGGATGACGTCTTGTGCATCTCCTTCCAGCAACTCCTGCAGCCAAGCTGGTGCCAAATGTCTTGCTCTGCTTTCCTTTGGACCAAATCAGTGAGGCCGACAGAGGGAGCATTGTCATCAGGGCAGCCCAGGACCTCCATACACACTGCCCAGGACTGTGCCCCTGGGAGGGCAGTTTGGTGCTGCTAATGCAGCGGTTTGGCTTCACCCCTGGAGGTGCACTCCATTGTCTCTCGAGGCAGATGGATGCCTACAACAACTCTGTCTGCTATAGGACCGATCACGTTTCAAACCATCCTCCAGTTGATTTGCAACAACCGGAGGGGCATGGCCCAGTCCAGTCGCTGTCTCTCAGCCTATCCTACCTCGCAGGGTGGTTGTGAGGATAAAATGAGAATTGGGTGCACCAACTTGAGCACCTTGGAGGAAAGGTAGGGTACAAATGTAATAATAAATAATACAGAGGGTCCCAGATTCAATCCCTACAATCTCCTGGCAGTGCAGGGAATCTTCTCTATCTGAAACCCCAGAGTACCGCTGCTCAGTCAGTATAGATGGCGGCTCATAGAATCATAGAGTTGGAAGGGACCCCACGGGTCATCTAGTCCAGCCCCCTGCAATGGAGGAATCTCAACTAAAGCATGCATGATACGAGCACTGCTACCCCACGACTCAGATTTTCAGGAGCTTCAGTGTGACCAGTCTTTCCCTGTTCCATAGGATTGAGAAACTGTTGGAGAGGGCTGAACCCCTGCAAGTGGACAAGTGCCTTTCAGGGAAGGCAGAGCTTGCTACTGGAATACAACTGACCTAGGAATTGGTCTGAGTGTGTGACTGTTGCTGAAACAACACCGGAGCTTTGCCCTCTGTTAGCATTCAGCCTGAACCTTGCAAAAGGTCGCCTCACCAGAGAGCAGAAGGGGGGGATCTTTGCCTTTCATTCCACAGATTTATTCTGTGTTCTCACTCCCTCGTCGTGAACCCAAGGCATCCTCAACGGACTGACTCGGTAGAAAGCAGCTTCCTGTGTAAACTCATGATCCACAGATTATGAGCGCTAGCAATTTTTGCTCCAGTGGTTTCCCTTCGGCCAAGGCACCATCCTGAGCTTCCTGATTTTTTTTTTGATTTTTTTTTACTCTGTTGTGTTTTAGTGGGATTTTAGGATGGTGCTCATATCCAGTGCTTCCCCCCACCCCTAAATAAAAATGTTTAGGGGTACTCTCATTTTCCTACTCATATTGAAATACTGCCCCTCAATGAGGCCAAACTTAGATTCATGAAATGTTTCGGGGTCTGCGTCCCCCCCCCCGAAATAAAGCACTGCTCGTTCCTTTGCCTCTTGGCTCTGATTCTCCGTGCCACAGCTCCTGGCTCCCCTGTGCCTGAAGGCTCCTCCCAGATGGACAAAAAAGACCCCAAGCAGAATCTATCCCAGCTGCTAGGGTAAACATCCCCCCCCCCAAAAAAGGTACTCCAAATCGCTGGGAAGAACTGCAAGGAGAACAACCCCCTCCACAAAACGCCTCCAATCTCTAGGTAAGGAAGAGGAACGGAAATGGTACCCTCTGGTGGCGAGAGAGAATACTGCTAGACCAAGTGGCAGCTCCATATTCTCCGGTTAATGTCCCATTGCTCGGCCAACTCTAAATTATCACCTCTTCCTGTTGCCACAGGGAACTCCAATAAGAAGGCAGCAGACACAACCATTCCACCTCATATATGCCGCTTGCTTTTTCTTTTTTTTTGTAAAAAAAAAAAGGACTTAATAGCTCTGGCATTGTTTGACATTTGGGTTTTACTCACTGTAGAAAGCAGCACTAATTACTTCTGCGTCTCACTGCAGCGGCAGCAAGCTCAAGACTTTTTATGGAGTGCCGGAGACAGCTGTGGCAAAGTCCTACCTGCCGCCTGGCGTGGGACTGGCGAGATCCACATGCACCCCGATCCAACACCTCTTGGGCTATCAATACTTAGATCCGCCCAGAGGCAGTGTGGTGTAGTGGCTAGTGTGTCGGACTATGACCTGGGAGACCAGGGTTCAAATCCCCACTGGGTGACCTTGCAACAGTCACCTTCTCTCAGCCTAACCAACCTCACAGGGTTTTTATGAGGATGAACACCTCGGACAGTAAGTCCCCCACGGGAGGCTGTGGGCTCTCCTTCCTTGGAGGTTTTTAAGCAGAGGTTGGAGGGGCCGTCTGTCATTGATACTTTAGCTGAGATTCCTGCATTGCAGGGGGTTGGGCTAGATGACCTTTGGGGGTCCCCCTTCCAACTCTACAATTCTATGATTCTATGAAATGGGGCGGAGAACCATGTATGCCACCTCGAGTTCCCTGGGCAAGAAGGCGGTACATAGATGTGATAAATACAATGCAATAAAAAATACCGGTACATCTCAAGTAGGGGGCCGAAGAGGAATAAAGGAATTAAATAATTAAGGCAGGGATGGCAAGCCTCAGAACTGGGGAGCCATGTGGCACTTCAGATCTCCTTGGCCCTTGGGAATCCCCTCAGATCACACTCTTCAACATCCCTTCTTTTGCCTGGGTAGAATGTGCCATTGAACTGTGATGGAGAGTAGAGAGGGCTGTGCTGAACCAAGGGTCATGGTTTTGAGCCCTACGTTGAGCAAAAGATGTCTGCATTGCAGGTGGTTAGACTAGATGACTCTCACGGCCCCTTCCAACTCTAGAATTCTATGATTGTATGACCTGGCAGCTGGATCAGGCCAATGGCCCATCTAGTCCAGCATCCTACCAGATGCCCCAATGGGAAGCCCCACAAGCAGGACCAGAGTGCAAGAGCTTCTCTCCCCTCCTCTGAGGTTTCCAGAAACTTTTGATTCAGAAGCATTGGTGATTCTGGCAGTGGAGGTAGAACACCAGGCATCCCCAACTTTCGGCCCTCCAGATGTTTTGGACTACAATTCGCATCATCCCTGACCACTGGTCCTGTTAGCTAGGGATCATGGGAGTTGATGGCCAAAACATCTGGAGGGCCGCAGTTTGGGGATGCCTGAACACAGCCATCTTGACTAGTAGGTGAGTGAGTGGTCCACCAACAAGGAAGCCTCACCAGCACCAGCGGCCTGCTCAGGAGGACAGCTGAATGGGCTTGATGGGCCACTGGTCTGATCCAGCAGGCTCCTCTTATGTTCTCATGTTTAATTACAACTCCCGTCAGCTTGGGCCCCTGGCCATGCATGCTAGGGCTGATGGGGTTTGTAGTTCCGCAACATCTGGAAAGCCAGAAGCTCCCCCACTTTTGTCCTACAAATCTTTGGGACCCATGCCAATTCCATTCTTGGTGCCAGACATCTCTGCCCTTTTCAAAGCAGACTGCGTAAGGACTCCTGATGACTGTCCTGGCTGGATCTCCCTCCCCCCTCCTTGTAAGATGCCTCCCTCCTCCGGCTCCTCCTTTCCCCAGCCAGGAAGCCGACAATGAAAATTCACACCTCCCAAGGAAATTATCTCCTCCTCGCTTAATTCTCAGGGCCGCAAGAGCTGCCTGGACAAGCCTGTGCAAGAGAGAGTGGTGGCAAACCATCCCCCGCTTCTTCTTCTTTTTAAAAAAAGGAGGGGAGGGAGCGAATCTTTCAAGGAGAAAATCCCCCACTGGCTCTACAAGGCAGAGGTGGGAATGAGATGCAGCTGTCTCTGGTGGGGCCCAGTGAGAGCTGCCGATTTCACGCTTCTGGATGCAGTAACTGGATTCGAAAGACGGCCAAACGGATGCTCAAACGCCTCTCCTCTCCCAGCCCCTCGGTGGCTCAAAGAGTGCTATCAAATGGGGAGCAGCCTCTCCTCCCCGCACCGCAAGGAGTGAAGGGCACCCATTGCAGCTGGACCACACCCAAGAAGCCACAGCCAGCTTCCAGGAGGGATGAGCTAAGCTGTCCATTTTTGTTCCTATCAGTTATTTATTATTATTATTATTATTATTATTATTATTAATAATAATAATCTTATTATTATATCCCAAGGTTGTGCACACAATTCTTCTTCTCCTCATTTTATCCTCACCACAACCCTGTGAGGTAGGTTAGGCTGAGAGAAGGCGACTGGCCCAAGGATGCCCACTGAGCTTCATGCCCAAGTGGGGTTTGAACCCTGGTCTCCCAAGTCCTAGTCCAGCACTCTAACCACTACACCACACGGGCTCCTGTTAATGCTGGTGGTGGTGGTGGTGGGGAATGTTTTGCCCTCCGGACGTTGTGGAACCTTTGGGCCGCCATGCTTGCTAAGGGGTTTCTGGGAGTTGTAGTTCCGCAACATCCAGAGCCAACGGTTCTCCACACCTGCATCAGCGCCAGACATTTACAGCTCTCTTATCCCATAGTCACAGATTCCCACAGAGAATCCCACAGAGGGATTCTTGAGAGCTGTTAGGAGACCCATATTCCCCTAACAGAGGCACTATTTCCAGAGTTCCCTGGCAAGAGGGATGGACTGTCAAATCACTCTAATATTGTGTGTGTGCTTTCCAAAGGCGGCCGGTTGGGAAATGCAGAAACAGGATACTGAGTGAGCCACTGGCTTCATCCAGGACAGCTTGTCTTGCCTATCTTTGGGTGAATTTCTCCAGCTGGACCCGTCTCCCATTTTGGACTCTTCTGCAGGGAGACTTTCCATGATGGAAGGTTGCAGCATTTGGGACTTTTGAGTTCAGAGAAAAAGCAAGGCAGAGGTGACATGGTTAGACAGTAATAAAATTATGCATACTATGGAAAAAGTGGACGGAGAAACGTTTCCTTTCTTTCTCTCCTAATGCTAGAACTCGTAGATATCCCATGAAGATGAACGTTGGAGCAATTTCTTCACGCAGCACATAGCTAAACTGTGGAACTCCCTCCCACAGGATACAGTGATGGCCACCGGTAGATGGCTTTAAAAGAGGACTGGGCAGATTCATGGAGGAGAAGGCTGTCAATGACTACTAGCCCGGATGGCTATGCTCTGCCTCCACAGTTGGAGATAGTAAAATGCTTTTGAACACCACTTGCTGGAAACCACAGGAGGGGAGAGGGCTCTGGGGCTCAGGTCCTGCTTGTGGGTTACCCACAGGCATCTGGTTGGACCCTGGGGGAGAACAGGATGCTGGACTAGATGGGCCATTGGCCTGATCCAGCAGGTTCTTCTTAATGTTTTTATCTATTCCGGTTCCCCGTGCACCTCTGGTGCTTCAAACCCTACCAGGATTCCTATTTCTGCTCTTACATCCCTGGCTGCAAATGCTGGGAACCTGGAGGGAGAGCAAAATAATGGAATAGTGAACACTAGTTGGGAGTAAGACAGAGAAACCAGGCAGTGGGAAGAAAGGATAGGTTGTTTTATATTAGGACGTGTTCCTTAGAAATAAGTTATGTACACATTTTCTCTCTTTCAAAACTATACAAGTTATTAAGGAAGGGCAAAACTGAACTGCTGATAGCATATATATTTTTTTGCCTTTTGCTGGTTCATCAAGCCGAGTTGTTGCTTTTCCTAGCCAGGAAATGGCAGACGAATGAAAGTGATGGGTGCCATCTCTTCAAAGCTGCTTGTTCAAAGGACTCTCCTCTTCGGGGTTCACGGGACAGATCCCCCGTTGTTCTCTTGGGCATGACTCAGTCCTGAGCTGGGGCTGGCGGGGGAGAAAAGAGATACAGGGTGTTATGTGGGTGGCTTGATCCTTGGCCCAGCAGAACTTGAGCACCAGGGAAGGACCTGAGGAAATTAGGACATGCTGACCCAATACCGCGGAGGAGGCTGGTTCATTTTGGCAAGTGGGGGTGCTGCCCCTCCAATTTCACGCTGCCCTCAGCCAGCCCCACCTTGCCTGCCTTCTTATTTACAGCTATTCCAAGGGGTGGCACTGCTTGCCTCCTTGCTCTTCTGTCTTAGGCCACGTTCACACCAAATGTTTAAAGCAGTGCGATACCACTTTGAACAGCCATGGCTCCCTCCACAGAATCTTGGGAGCTGTCCAGGGTGCTGAAAGTTGTTAGGAGACCTCCCCACCACCATTCCCCTTCCAGAGCTATGCTACCCAGAATTCTCTGGGAACAGGGAATGAAGGTTAAGCCAGACTGTTAAGGGGTCACGTAACAAGCATCCTTAAGCCTCTATCCCTCTTCCCAGGGAACTGTGGCTCTGGGAGAGGAATAGGGGTCTCCCAACAACTCAGCATCCTTGACAACCCCCAGTTTCCCCAATCGTATGGCACGAATGTGGCTTCAGTGCTGCCCCTTGTAAGGAGGAGGATGGAGACGAAGCTGGAATTTGTTGGCTCCGCCTCTCAATGGCTCAGGCTCTGCCTACGGCGTGGGCTCCCCACGTTCCACCCCACCAGATTCGACGGGCACCTGTCGCCTCTGAAGCACACTGCAGCCAAGAAGGTTCGGACAGACAGAGAGAAAGCAGTTCCGCAGATGCAGATCTAGGTGCCTACAAACTATAGATGTGAAATAATTGGTTTGAGGGCCATTGGCAGTGGCGAAGCAGCTCTGCAGTGGCATCCGGCAGAGCCCACCACCCCACAACTCTCCCCCCTCCCCACCCAGCAAGAATTGAAGAGCTCGGGGAGGGAAGAAAGTAAAGAAGGAAAGAGGGGAACGCAATCCCATCTGGGCAATGCATCACGCTGAAAACGGCGCCCCGCATTAAAAATTCACCAGCCAGTGAATTTTCAAGGGATTTGTAGTAATTAGATGACAAAATGCTGGCAAATCTCAAGCTTGCCGAAGATGTTACTGAGGGGTCAAAGACTCGACACTTTTGGCTGGGTAATTTGTAAGTGTCAATCACGCTCAGCCATCAGAGGGAGAGGCAAAGCTCTGGCGGCTGAATTCCAACTAAGTCCAAGGCTCCCAGCCCTTTAGTCACCCTCTCCCCTCCACGCTGCCTCCTCCCCAAATAATCTCAGAGGCCTGCATGCAAATGCAGAGGCTTCTCCTTCCCCTCTCAGACTTAATTCATTTATTTATACCCAGCGCCTCCCGAAGGCCCAGCGAGACTGCAAATTCCCTGTCTACATGTACCAACGATGCACGCGTGCATATTCTGTGGGGATTCGCTCCCGCAAGAGGGCCACCAACTCCGGAGAGGATTAGCACGAGTTCATGGGGGGTAGGGATACCAATGGCTGCTGGCCATAATGGCTGTCTTTTGCCCCCGCTGTCACAAGGCAGTTTGGCTCCGAATGCAATAAATAAACAAATAAAATGCTTCCCATAGGGGCACCTGGTTGTCCACAGTGAGAACAGGATGCTGGATGAGATGGGCTGTTGGCCTGATCCAGTAGGCTCTTCTGCTAAAGCAGGGATGGGAAATCTCTGGCCCTCCAGATGTTGTTGGACTCCCAACTCCCATCAGCCCCAGCCAGGATGACCAATGGCCAGAGATGGTGGGAGCTGTGATCCAACAGCGTCACTGGTTCCACAACCCAGTCTTGCATTCTTAGGCATCCAGACTAGACTACTGTGTGGGGCTGCCTTTGAAGACTGTTTTTGAAACTGCCAATGGTCATGGATGGTGGAAGATGTAGTTCTGCAACATATCTGGGGACAGAGGTTCTCTACCCGCAAGCTCAATCTTTGAGCTTTTCTTCTTTTCTTTCTAAAAAAGTACGACCAAGATAAATTGAGGGTAGCTTGTATGGTACTCTGAAGGTTGTCCATGAGGAGTGCATTCCCACTTAATGCCAAGTTTCCCACTTAATGCCAAGGTGTGGCACCTCTGCTTGACTCTTCCTCTTGTCTGGGACTCTTCCCACTGTCTGAGATTGCTGTTGATTCGTTTCACCGGATGCCTACTTGTAAGTACTCTGGTCCTGGACTTGCCTTGATCCCACCTGCTTCAAATGGTGATGGAGAAATCGATTCTAGTCTCAATTCAGGCACTGGGACCTCAAGCACTGCGGTCCAGGGACACAGAAAACTGCCTCATACAGAGTCACAAATCTGGAGGGCAGTCCCAAAGATGGGTGGATGGCGCCTTGTACGCCTCCTTCCAGCAACTCCTGCAGCCAGGCTGGTGCCAATCGTCTTGCTCTGCTTCCCTTTGGACCACATCAGTGAGGCCGAGTGGGGGGTCTTGTCCTCTGGGCAGCACAGGACCTCCATACACACTGCCCAGGCTTGTGGCAGGTCACTTGGGTACTGCTAACACAGTGGCTTGACTTCACCTAGAGGCGCACTCCATTGTCTCAAGATAGATAGATGCCAACAACAACCGAGTCAGACCCCATTGGTGCATCAAGCTCAGTGTTGTCTGCATTGACAGAGCCGCTGCCAGGCAGGGGAACTCTCCTAGACCAACCTGGAGGCACCAGGGATTGAACCTGGGACCTCCTGCATGCAAAGCAGATGCTCTGCCACTGAGCAATGGCCCATCCCTTTATAGACACAGGAATACAGAAAGGTACCTAGACAGCATCTTAAAAAGCAGAGACATCACCTTGCCGACAAAGGTCCGTATAGTTAAAGCTATGGTTTTCCCAGAAGTGATGTATGGAAGTGAGAGCTGGACCATAAAGAAGGCTGATAGCCGAAGAATTGATGCTTTTGAATTATGGTGCTGGAGGAGACTCTTGAGAGTCCCATGGACTGCAAGAAGATCAAACCTATCCATTCTGAAGGAAATCAGCCCGGAGTGCTCACTGGAAGGACAGATCCTGAAGCTGAGGCTCCAATACTTTGGCCAGCTTACGAGAAGAGAAGAGTCACTGGAAAAGACCCTGATGTTGGGAAAGATTGAGGGCACAAGGAGAAGGGGATGACAGAGGATGCAATGGTTGGAGAGTGTTCTCGAAACTACAAACATGAGTTTGACCAAACTGCGGGAGGCAGTAGAAGACAGGAGTGCCTGGCGTGCTCTGGTCCATAGGGTCACGAAGTCGGACACGACTAAACGACTAAACAACAACAAAAACCTTATACTGAGTCAGGTCATTGGCCTATCCAGGTCAGTATTACCTGCACTTGAGAAGGTGGCAGGCTCTCCTTCATCAGAGGCTTTTAAACCAAAGTTGGATGGCCATCGGTTGGGGATTTTTTCAGTTGCAATTCCTGCTACTGCAGGGGGTTGGACAAGATGAGCCTTGGAGGTACCTTCCACCTCTACAGTTCTGTGATTCTGTGAGAGCGGACGTTGCTGTGACTCAGCTGAGCAGGCAGCAGAGAGAGCCAGGAAGAAGTTAACCAGGGCCCCAGGCGCCAAATGGGAAGCCCCCGCCAAGGCTGCTAAGCTGTCAGCCTGCCAGCCTTGCTCTCTCCTCCGTCTGCTAACAGAGATGCCTATTATTTTGCTGGCACCCTGGCCCTGGTTTGCATATTTCACTGATTCAGGTCACATCGCCGTACACACACATGCCACAGCCAACGTCTGTTGATATTCTCGGTCTCTCGCCCAGCTCCAGTTTGAGGTGAAAGCCTTCCTTATTAGCCAATTTGGATACCCATTTACTGTGAATTGCTCAGCCTGATTATTATTCATGAATGGATAAATCTGAAATCTCAGCTCCCTGCTACGCCATTTCTCCCTCTCCCGAATGAATACGCTTGGAGGGGGAAAACAGGGAAACAGAAGTGCCGCTCGTTCTCCGGGGCGCAAGGGAGGATGGCTTCATCCCTGCAGCCCCAAATGGGGGGCACTAAACCGTATGGGATCCGGTGCCCCCCCCTGAGAAACACGTGGATTTTAACCCTCACCCCCAAATGCAAAGGGAAGAGGCACGGCAAAATGCACATTTGCTCCTAACTTGGCAGCAAGGGCAAAGGAGCTTCCTGGATGTATAACCCGAGGTTTGGAAATGAAGGTACTGTCTCTGTGCACCTGATGCCTCCCTGCAGGAAGCACAGGCAGCTGGCCTGTAATCCAATTAACACGGCCCCTTGTTTAAACTTCCCGCTTCCCCCTCCCCCCCTTTTTATTTTTGAAAGGACAACCTAAGACATGGCCATCCTCAAAAGGACCACCTGAGGCGTCTTGGACTCCCATCGCAGAGGCTGTGTGTGATCCGTGCTGCGCCTGCCCTCTGATTTTTCGGGTCAAGGCGTTGGTGTTAACTTTTCAAATACCAGGAAGGGGATCCTCAGGCCTATTACAGCCGTAACTTGGATCCCGAACACCTTGCAAGTCGAACGTTTTGGCTCCCAAACGCCGCAAACCCGGAAGTGAGTGTTCTGGTTTGCGAACGTTCTTTGGAACCTGAACGTCTGGTGCGGGTTCCGCAGCTTCCAATTGGCTGGAGGAGCTTCCTGCAGCCAATCAGAAGCCGCGCTTTTGTTTCCTAATGTTTTGGAAGTCGAACGGACTTCCGGAACGGATTCCATTCGACTTCCAAGGTACGACTGTATTATCCTCAGGCCTGTTGTTGTTGTTGTTGTTGTTGTTGTTGTTGTTGTTGTGCCTGAACAGGGACTCAAGGCAGCTAACAGATAAAATAGGAACAGCTAAAACATAGGAGGGAAAGAAGCAAACATTTAAAAAGCTAAATATTAATAAAGTCAGAACTGTCTCTCTCTCTCTGATCTATTAAAACATAGATAATTACAATAAAAACAACACAGCACCAGCCCTTTCCTTAGAAGAGCACGTTCCCCAAAGCTTGCTGCAATAAAAAAAAGTCTTCACCTGGCAGCAGAAGGACAAGGAGGGAGCCAGTTTGACTTCCCTAGAGAGGGAGTTCCACAGTCTGGGAGCAGTCACCGTGAAGGCCCTGTCCTGCAGCCACCTCAAGCCTGCCTGTGAGGGTGGCGGGATACAGCCCTCCAGGCCTCTCTAACTGGCCACTGGAACTCTCCCCAAGACATAACCCACCTCCCCAGACCACATACATTTTCCCAGCATTGCTTTCTATCCTCTGTTAGTAAGAAGGTAAGAAGAGCTTGCTGGATCAGGCCAATGGCCCAGCAAGTCCAGCATCCTGCTCTCTCAGTGGGCCCAGAAAATGCTTTTAGGGGCCAACAGGCAGGACCCAAACACTAGAGCATTCTCCCCTTCCTGTGGTTTCCAGCAACAGGTATTCAGAAACCTCTGGCCATGAAGGCAGAGCACAGCCATCATGGCCAGTCGACACGGATAGCCTTGTTCTCTATGAATTTGTCCAACTTGTTAAAACCATCCAAGTGGGTACTCCTGTGGGAGTGAGTTCCGCAGATTAACTATGTACTGCGTGAAGCAGTCCTTCCTTTTATCTGTCCTGAACCTTCCAACACTCAGCTTAATCAGATGTCCACGAGTTCTCCTGTTATGAGAGAAAAACATTTTCTCTACCATTTTTTCAAACCTTGCTGGGTTGTTTCCTGGCTTACCTGATGGAGAGGGAAAGGAATGTGTACAGAAGTCAGTCAACTGTACAAAGGGGGCAGCATGCACATTATTTGCTTTGCCCACTTTTGCCTATGGCTATGGTCCCACCAATGCAGGCGCTCTGCCACTTACTTGAGCTACTGACCTTCCCCACTGATCCCCAACTGCCTCCTCCATTGGCCAAGCAGCAAGTAGGCAGATATAAGCCTAAAAAGCTCCTTTATTCTGGCTTGCCTAAAGCAGGTGTGGGGAACCTTTAGCTCTCCAGATATCTCTTCCGAATGTAGCAATAACCCTTCTCTTTCAAGTAATTAATAACAACAACAATCATTGAAACAAAGAAGTCAACTGGAGTGTAAAATGTGAAGGGGCAGGATCCAGCCTTCCAGATATATAAAAGCGAATTATTATTATTATTATTATTATTATTATTATTATTATTACTACTACTACTACTACTACTACTACAACCTGCACTGCCTCAGTGTTATCTTCAATACAAAAAGAAAAACAGCCAACCAGCCAGTGCTCTACTACTTAAAACTCTTAATTAAGATTGAAGTTTCACCCACTCTGGTGAAAGGAATGAATTAACTTGCAATTCCCTCCCCCAACACTAAATTCAGTGTGATTAGAATATTTCAGGGGAGGAGGAGTGGGGGAGCATTTATTTATTTATTTAGCCCCCCCCCCAAGCGCACCACCCCCAAAACTCATCACGGAGGCCAGAGTCTCCTTTTGACAGAAAAACCGTCAACAAGTGGTCCTTGCAGCTGTGTGTGCAAATGTTCATCAGAAGAGATTCATTTTATACTCGTAACATTATTAGGACAAAACACTTTTTTTTTTAAAGCCCCCAACAAACCCCTGCTGAAAGGAGATAAACATCATTATTGGGGGGGTGTTGTTGTTTGAGATATTAAAAGTCTTCATCAAGGCTGGAAATGGGGGGGGGGCGGGGCGGAAACAAAAACAAACCCAATCGCATGGGGAGGGTGGAATCAAATGGTTAAATTGATTTTCATAAAAATGCAAACTTCAGAAAGCGCTCTCTGTTCTCTTCAACCCCTCCCTCCTCGCCGACACCCCCCCCCCAATCCCAACCTCTGGTGCCTTTGAACATCTGACTGGCAAGCATTTCATATTTCAATCTCAGCAGAACAAATTGAATTAGATGTTGAAACCAAGCTCGCCTCTGTACGCGAAAGCCTACCTGCTCTGCCTGCACTAATCCTTTGCCTTGGTACTGCAGGGGAGGCAGCTGGGTGGGGGGGAATCCACCCTGCTATGGAAGACGGTATGGGGAGGGGAGATACAAGCTGCCTGTGGCTGAACACTTTTGCTGCATGCTTTTTAGGGGTGTCCGTCTCGCTTGCTATTATCCGTGAGCATCACTTGCAGTTGGGAGTGGTGGGGTGGGAGGCAGGGAGGCCAACAGTAGGTGGCGCCAGAGCCAATGACAGGCAGAGCCAACTCCAACCTAGATGGGTTGACTGCATTTGTATCTCCCAAGGTGGCGTACATGGTTCTCTCTCTCCTCCTCTTCATTTAATCCCCACAACAAGCCTGTGGGGTAGGTTAGGCTAAGAGGCAGGCAGGGACTGGCCCCCTCCCCAAGGTCCCCTAGAGAGCTTCGTGGCCAAGAGGGGATTCGGACTGCTCCTTGAGGCACTAATAGACCACTCTCCACTCTTGTCATTTATATGGGAGCTAGGGCCAGGCGATATCTGGTTTTCAACATCGTGATATATCACCAGCTGAACATTGCGATATACTGATATATCACGATGTCTGAAATAAGGATGGAGCTATGTAGAGGCATTGGCTGGCTTCATGGTTTTTGTGACAATGTGATTTTTGCATCACACACACACACACACACACCACGATTCTCAATATATTGCCAGGTCAAAAATTATGAAACCAGTATCACGATATGGACTTGAAACTGGTTTTGAACTATCTACTGATACATCGTCCAGCCCTAAGGGGCGCATTCATTTCAGTACATGATTCTCAGTGAAGAACTGCCACCAACACCAGCTGAAGGTTGACTTCCGTTACATAGCGTGTTGACCAGAGTTGGCCACCGTGGTCCCCCCTGGATGACTCCAACTGCTATCATCCTTGACCATTAGGGCTGATGGGAGCCGGAGTCCAGTGACACTTGGAAGGCACAATGTTGGCTGCTCCTGGTGTAAACCCAGAGGGAGGGAGGTCCACAGTAGGTGGCGCCAGAGCCAATAACAGGCACAGGGAATGAATTCTAATTTTGTCCCCATCCTCTTCCTCCTCCCTGCTGAATTATACACCTCCTGGACTGGTTGCAAGTAAGAAGGCAGGCAGGTGGGGGCTGTCTGAGAGCAGACTACTAGCCATGATGGGTACATTCTGCATCCAATGCTTCGAAATACCAGGTGCTGGATGGGAGAATTGTTCTCATGCTCAGGTCCTGTTTGCGGGTTTCCCAGGAGCATCTGTTTGACCACAGTGAGAAGAGGATGCTGGGCTAGATGGACCTGATCAAGCAGGGCTCTCCTTGAGATGTTCTTGAGACTGAGCTTGGTGGAACAGTGGCCCAGTAGCCCAAATGGACCAATCATCTCCACCGCTTACAAGGGCCAGAGGCTTGTGACTCAACTTTCTCTGGTGTTTTCTCTTGAAATTCAGTGCGATGCAAAATTAGCAGTGCCTACTGATGTACGGAAATGGCTGTGAGCGTATGTGGGTTGTTGCTGTTGCTGTTCTAAAACAAGGAAACATTTTGTCCCCAGAAGTGGAAACAATTAGCCCAGCGGTTTGGGGGAGGAAAAGATCTTTTACATACACTCGGCAAACAAAGCAGGCTTCGCTGAGACGCGAGCAAACTCTGTCCTTAAGAAACAAGGTGGTTAAGGATCATAATGCATATTGGTAGGGGAGTGTTGGATCAGCCTGGGTGACCCCATCCATAAGTACATGAGAAGAGCTCTGCTGGATCAGGCCAATGGCCCATCTAGTCCGGCATCCTCTTCTCACAGTGGCCAACCAGACACTTGTTGCAGGACCTGGGCACTAAAGCCCTCTCCTCTCCTGTGGTTTCCAGCAAGTTGTGTTCAAAAGCATCGCTGCTTCTGACTCCGGCATTCTCTGGCTGCCGTCAAGGCATCTCTCCCTCTGCGATGGTTCCTTTCCCCCTGCTGGATTCTTTCCCCACCTCTCCCCCTTTGAGCCGCAGAGGTACCATCACTGATCTGCGTGGAAGATGGTCGCAGACAACCTGCAATGGTGCGAGGAGCTCCCCAGCCAGCACCCGCATTACCCGAGAGCATGTGCCCTCCCTCCCTCCTGCTCCTGGCCTATTGCTGAGCGGCACTCTTACTGATGGGCCAAGCAGTGGGGTGGCCGCAACTCACTTCCCTCTCCCCCTCCAGATTACTGGGCTTTTTGGGGGGGAGACCCCTCGGCAGCGGGGAAGCCTCTTGAGTGGCTGCTCAGGGCTCCATCTGGCCAATTGCCTCTCGAATACACCTGCCTCCTTGGTGGGAGGCATCGGGGGGCTCTCATGATGAAAGGGAAGCTGCCGGCTAATCCTCACCAGGTTAAGTCGCAGCCACCTTCCCACTGCGCTTCTGGAATAAGCACAGGGCCTCTGGAAGAGCTCTTAATTTCAGGGTGCCTCTGGATGCCTCTGACTCTGACATCTTCCTCTGGAGAGCACAGCTTGGATTCGGGGAGTGGGGGGTGGAAGAGAGGGGAGGGAGGGCAGCAGCCAATCTCGATGAGGGCCAGCGCTCAATGCCAGCAAGCAGCAGCAGCCAGAGGGAAGGCTTGGGGAACGTCCGGGGTGGCCAAAGATCTGAGAGCAAAACACTGCCTTCTGGCCTGCGAGGATGCTTCAGTGAATGAAGGCAGGCCTTTCACCATGAGCCCAATCAGTGGCCCAGATGATGATGCTTGTCCACATGGGCGTAGCCAGGGGGGTGCAGCTGCCCCCTCCAAATCAAGTAAATCAATAAAAATACATAGCTAACTTACCAATCGAGTCGCATATAGCTTGGTTCTGCCCCCACAAGTCCCGCCCTCCCCTATCATATATCCTGGCTACGCCCATGCTTGCCCACATGACATGGTTCTGAGGCAGTCCAGGATGAAATGGCAAGATTCGGGACAGGCGAAAGGAGGAACTTCTTCATGCGCTGCACAGTTAAACTGTGGAACTCACTCCCGCAGGAGGCAGTGACGGCCACCACTTTGCAGGGCTGTACATATTTACATATGTGGTGGAACTGCACAGTTATCCGGGATTTTTGGGACAAACTATATAACGAACTTAAAAAACTATTTAAATTTATGTTTAAGAAAAAACCGGAAACTTTCCTCCTAGGAATAATGTCAGAGGAAATAGGAAAAGACATAAGACCATTGCTTATGTACGGAACAACAGCAGTGAGGATTTTAGTGGTTAGGAACTGGAAAAATGAGACAGCCCCAACGATAACTGAGTGGCAAACCCTAATGATAGAGTACCTTGAACTGACAAAGATGTCAGGGAAAATGAGAGGGCTTACAAACCAGAAGGTATATAAAGAATGGAATATATTCAAAAGATACTTAAATATATATTATCCAAATAATAACCTCTTACCGGAACTGGGTTGATACTTGCAAAAGAAAAAAGAAATATACAAATATGTTTAAGACAAGAATGTAAAAGGATTAAAAGCCCTCCCCTATCATATATCCTGGCTACACCCATGCTTGCCCACATGACATGGTTCTGCAGCAGTCCAGGATGAAATGGCAAGATTCGGAACAGGCGAAAGGAGGAACTTCTTCATGCGCTGCACAGTTAAACTGTGGAACTCACTCCCGCAGGAGGCAGTGACGGCCACCACTTTGCAGGGCTGTGGACTGCCTCCACCGTCGGAGGCAGCGATGCTTCTGAATGCCAGTTGCTGGAAACCAAAGGAGGGGAGAGGGCTCTTTTGTGTTCGGATCCTGCTCGCTGGTTTCCCAGAAAAGGCATCTTGTTGGCCACAGTGAGAACAGGATGCTGGACTTGATGGGCCGCCGGCCTGATCCACCAAGCGCTTCTTATGTTATTGAATTTACACCCTGCCCTTCCGCCCCAAGGAGGCAAACAGGCACACAATTCAAAAGCAAAAGCAACCTAAAACAGCTAAGACGTTATAACTTAAGACATCTAAATATGGTAGAGGAGGACAGCGCTCCCCCAACTTTGCAGTCCCCCTCAGGGTGGGGGGGGGCATGAGGGAAAGCAGCAAACATGACTTCCAGAATCCAGGCCCTTAGTTTTAGAGAGAAGGAACGGTTTCTTCTGCTTTCTTCAATTGTCAATCAGAGGAGCTTGGCCCAGTAGGGGGAAATTGGACAATGCCCCACCACGTTCAGACTGTCCTCAACCAGCCGCCACTTGCCTGCCTCCTTAACTGCAACCAGTCCTGGGGGCAGGCTTATTATTTTTTGAATTTATATACCACCCTATCCCTGGAGGTCTCAGGGCGGTTTCGGGGGTCTCAAGGCTGTTAGCTTCCTCCTCCTCTTCCTTAATCTCAATACAGTGGTACCTTGGTTCTCAAACTTAATCCGTTCCGGAAGTCCATTCCAAAACCAAAGCGTTCCAAAACTAATAAACAACGTACTGCAGTCACACACACAATCAATCAATCAATCAATCAATCAATCAGTAGCTAAACTGGGTTCCACACAGTCACGAAAACAAAAACAAAGAAGAGCCGCAAAAACAAAAACGCAAAATAAATAGCAAACACACAGACAGACCTCAGCGTAACACTCAAAATGGAAGCGTAACACACAAAACGGAGCACGTTCAGCTTCCGAAAAAAGTTCACAAACTGGAACACTTACTTCCGGGTTTGCAGTGTTTGGGTTCCAAGTTGTTTGAGAACCAAGGCGTTTGAGAACCAAGGTACCACTGTAATCACCTTTTTTTAACTCAACAGGGAGAAGGATATGGGGGGAAACTAGGACCCACTTGTTATGGGTTCTGGCTCTTGCTGGCTCTAGCCCCACCTACTGGTGGCCTTCTACCCAATGGGAATCATCCACCATTGCCTGTAAGTCTGCGGTGCCCTATTTTAAGCTGAAGCCTTGCTGCTCCAGATCAAAGGCACCCTTCCAAACAAGCCTGGCTCTCGGGACTCTCTCCTCTGCCATCCTTTGCACCTGCCCACATCCACTTTTGCCCCCGGCCCTGCCCCCCTCCCAAAAGGTTACCCACAGGGGAACGTAGCCCTTAGGCTTCAAAAAGACTATTTACCTATTAGCAGCATTATCTCCGACCTTCCCTCCAGGAGCTTAATCTGACGTTCAAGATTCCTCTCCCCTGCATCTTTATCCTTCACAACGACCCTACGAGGTAGGTTAGGCTGAGGGGCTGAGACTGTGGCACCCAGGTCACCCAGTGTACTTCATGGCCGAGCAGGGATTTGAACGGTAGTCTTCCAAAGTCCTAGTCCAGCGCTTTAACCACTACACCTTACTACACCCACCCAGCCTTAGTGGAACAAAACAGGTTTACATATGGATGGCGGATCCTCTCTCATGCCTTCTTTCAAATAACCTTCCCTGTTATGAAGTTAACAGTAGAGAGGAAGGAAGGGAGAGAGAGATACCTCCCCTTACCTCATAGTTCTGGGGCCAGTGGCATTAGCTGCTTTCCTCGCCCCCTTCATCCTCCAGCTTCTCCAGGATTTCTTCCAGAACAGCTGATCGCTTCTTTTTCTTCGCGGTCGGGGAATCTGCAAAAGGGCCAAGCAAGAAAAAGTTGAGGTTGCGTTGAGGGGGAAGCAGGCAGCTGCCGCTTCGTGCTCTCGGCAGCCAATCGGCATGAAGACATTCCAGGTAGGACTGGGAATGTGTCCCACCTGAAACCTTGTTCTCTGGCAACACAAAGTTCGGTGGCTCAGTAGAAGACAGCTTCCTTTCCGTATGCTCTGCCAACGAGCTGCAGGCCTTCTCGATGGGGCGCAACCCACCAGAATATTCTCCTGCGAAGATCCCCACATCTGTTATGGATGTTTCGCAACTGTGACGTACCGTATTTTTTGCTCCATAACGCGCACTTTTTTCCTTCTAAAAAGGAAGGGGGAAAGTCTGTGCGCGTTATGGAGCGAATGCATGGTCCCTGGAGCTGAATTGCCCAGGGACCAAAAGAAGACCGAGCTTTTTCTTTTACAAAGAGAGAAGGGGGTGTTGAAAGGCTGCCGCTTTACAGCTGATCAGCAAGAGATCGGGAGGAGAGATAAGGCTGCCGCTTTACAGCTGATCAGCAAGAGATGGGAGGAGAGATAAGGTCCTTCCTGCAGAGGAGGCTGTTGGTTTCCCCAGCTACATGTGACTGGCTGATTAGATTATCTGTTTGGAAACTGTAGAAAGGGCTTTGAGCTGATCCTTTTGCAACTGGGGCTTTTCTTCTTCCAAAAGAAGATGCACAACTTTGAACTGATCCTCAAAAAGGGGGGCTTTCCCCCTTTCCTCCTCAAAAAACTAGGTGCGCGTTATGGTCCGGTGCGCGTTATGGAGCGAAAAATACGGTATGTAACATGACCTCTGGAACTTTTTATTCATCGAGGAGGTCATGATGTGGTAACTGGTCCTAACCCCAACCTTTTCTGTGTTTTATATTCGATGGATTTTCTAGCAAGAATCTCCAGAAGACCACACAGGGTCGTTTTCTCTGTCTCTCCCTCCCCCAATATGAATAAATGAATCCATTTATTTCGGTCACTGACCAGTGTGTTTCCCCCAATAAAGCTCTCGGCAATCGCTTCTCCTCCACAAGGGCAGCAAGGCAATGCCACTGCACAAAGACTGCTGGAAACTGAACCTGCATAATGAGAGTGCCGTGGCGGAGGCAGCTGATGGCGGCGGCGGGAAGAATGGGGAGCTGGTGTGCAGATGCAGGGAAACCCCCGGCAAGCGAGCGAGGCTGCAGCTCTAAATGCGGGAGAGGAAGCAGCTCCCCATCCCCCCCCAACTGATTCAGGTGGGGGTGGTGTCAGTAACATGGCAGGAACTGAGGCAGAAGGGTCACCGACGCCAGTCCCCTCTCTCCGCAAGGCTGCTCCAGCCAGCAATCAGAAAAGACCCTCCAGGCAGTAACAGATGCTGCCGCCGCAGCCCAAATGTGGCCACCTCTGGGGCTGCGGAAGGGCAAGGCAGGGTGGCTGCAGCTAAGGATGTAAGGAAGGTCCCCGTGGGGTTAGGCCAGAGGCCCACCTAGCTGGCGCCCTGCCCACCAAGTGCCACGCGGGAGCTTGCAAACAGGCCACGAGGGCAAAGAGCTTAGCCTGCAGAGACGGTGGCGTTCAGAGCTGCACTCTGCTTTTTCCTGACTTTGACGGCAGCAAATGCTTCCAAATACCAGCTGCTAGAGGCCACAGGAGGGGAGAGGGCTCTTGGGCTTGGGGGTCCTGCTTGGTGGCTTGCTACAGGCATCTGGTTGGCCACTGTGAGAACAGGGTGCTGGACTAGATGGGCCACTGGCCTGATCCAGCAGGCTCTCAATTTCTTTGCTCGTGCAATTCCGCTGCAGCGCCACACCCGGATTTCCCCGGCTATGGCCTCGCGGTCCTGCCTTCATCTTTAGGTGGCTTTGCCAACTGCCTCAGAGCAGCCCATGAGGAGCGTTTAAGATGCAGGAGGAAAGAATAGCTCCTCGCTCTGCCTGCTCGCAGCTATGAACTTAAAATATTTCGTGGGCACCATGCACGCTTTTTCCGAAGGGGTGGAACGTGACCTCTCAGAATCACCACTTGCCGGAGGGGAAACTGAGGAAGGCGCTGAGGAACCGACTGGGTCGTAAAGCGGAAAAGAAGAGGAGACGTATTCCTGCCCCCTACACCTGACCAACAACCATTAGCACCACCAGAATAGCAATGTACAGCCCCCCCATTATAATCAACGCCTAAAGGAGTGCTCCAGGCTAGGGGTGCATTCAGAGATGGGGAGTACGATATTAGGTTTCCCCGATTATAATGCAAGCGCTCCTGTCCCATTTTCTGACGTTCCTTTCCCACTGCAGTACATGCTGCGTTATGGAACTGTGGAACTCTAAGCTGCATAATTCATACCGGTGGGCGTGGTGTGGCACGATGAAGAACATCGCTACTCCCCTTCCCTGCAAATGCATACGTGTGTCTGTTCCCACACAATTCACCCATGAAACCGACAGGAAAGAACTGTATCCTGGGACAACAACACCCCTCCCCAAATTTCATCACTTTGCTTCTGCAATTTTCTGGGTCAATGGCATTGCAAACGGAAGTGGCTTTTGCACTGAGTGAAGACTGGAGACTGTTCATCAGCATTCTGTGACCTCACACCATTTCAACCAATCCTGGGTCCTGGTGGGCAGAATAGGGGAACATGAAGTCTCCCCACTCCTCCACCAAACTAAGTTTGGTTTAACTTCTGCAGGGGAAGTGTCAGTCATGGAATGTGGACAGAGCATGCAAGAGGTGGCAAACAGGCTAGTTTTTGGGGAAATCTTCTCATAGGGCCTAAGGGAAAGGAAGAAACTCTTAGCAGTTGGCAAAGGAGTACAGGGGAAAACACACACCCATATATACATTTTTATACAGATATCACCTTTACTATTTCCAAAACTCAGAGAAGATCAAGTAAACAGCAGAAGCTCACTGTGAACATTCCTTGCAAAACACGCCCCGCCTTCTGCACTTTCTCCGCAATTTTAGAAAGCAGCTCTCCATGTGGGGAACAGCTGTTCAAAGCCCGATCTCAGCCATCAAAACACCCATCTCAAACAAACAAATAAAATGTACTTGCAGGACTCGGGGAGAGGGTGTAAAATAAACACATAGGACAAGCTGCTGCATTTTCTTTTAGCATTACAGCTGCTTCCGAAGATAAACAACAAGTAAATGTCACAAAACATCAATACGGGAGAAATTAACCTGACAAAAGCCGTGCTTTCCCCTGCTCCGTCCTCGACCAAACAATTTTGCATTTCTGGAGTCCCCCCATCTAATGATTTTTTTATTTTTCCAATTAATTCCTTGACAGAATGCCAGGATCAAGTTGTACTTCTGCTCTTGTACTTTTTACGAACGTTGCGGGAGATGGAATAGGCGGCGGGTGTGTGTGGGGTGAGTGACAGGAGCCCTTCCTATCCCACCAACGACTTGATGTAGCTTTGTCCAAGCGTCAGAGCTGAGAGCCAGGGAAGGCATCATTTGGAGACAGGTGCCCACACCTGTTTCGAGGCTGGGACAAGATTACGATTTGGCTGCATGCATTTTTTTATTTTTTTTTAAGTGGAGGTGAAAGTAATGTCTTTTCTCTACAGATCTGCTAACTCACTCTTGCTAAAAATAAAAATCTGATGGGGGGGTTAGGCGGGTGGGTTTTCATTTTAACAAAAGAACCCAAGACAAGTATGCTGGATCAGGCCAGTGGCCCATCTAGTCCAACATCCTGTTCTCACAGTGGCCAACAACCAGATGCTTGGAGAAAACATGCAAGCAGGATATGAGCCCAATAGCACTCTGCCCACCTGAGATTCTCAGGGTAGTGCCTCCGACAGTGGAGGCAGAACATAGCCATTGTGGCTCGTAGCCTTGTCCTCAATGCATTTGTCTAATCCTAAGCCATCCTAAGCCATAAGACGCGGGTGGCGCTGTGGTCTAAAACCACAGAGCCTAGGCCTTGCCGATCAGAAGGTCGGCGGTTCGAATCCCCGCGATGGGGTGAGCTCCCGTTGTTCGGTCCCTGCTCCTGCCCACCTAGCAGTTCGAAAGCACGTCAAAGTGCAAGTAGATAAATATGTACCGCTCCGGCGGGAAGGTAAACGGCGTTTCTGTGCACTGCACTGGTTCGCCAGAAGCGGCTTAGTCATGCTGGCCACATGACCCAGAAGCTGTCTGCAGACAAACGCTGGCTCCCTCGGCCTATAGAGCAAGATGAGCACCGGAACCCCAGAGTCGTCCGCAACTGGACCTAACGGTCAGGGGTACCTTTACCTAAGCCATCCAGGTTGGTGGCCATCACCGCCTCTTGTGGGAGTTAAGTTCCATAGCTTAACTATGAGCTGCATAAAGAAGTCCTTTTGTTCTATCTGTCCTGATTCTTCCAACATTCAGCTTCATGGGACACCCATTTCTAGCATTATGAGAAAAAACTTTTCTCTACCCACTCTCTCTGTCCCATACATCAATTTATAAACTTCACATGCGTCCTTTTACTTGCCTTGTCTCTAAACTAGAAAGTCCCAAGCGCTCAGGAGCCAGTTATGTCAGCCCTTGCCTGCAGAGCTGGCAGCCTCTTGCCCTTTTTCAAACACCCTCCCTTGTGGAGTGTTCCCTCAGCCTCCTCTTGCCTCTCCTTGAGAGTCATCTGGGCAGCTGCTGCCCCTGGTCTCTGAGCTGCCCCCTTCCGCCCCAAAGAGAGGTGCCTCCTCACACTGCCCCACAGGGGCCTGGGAAGTCCTCCCTGGCCAGCCCCAGAGGCACCATTCACCCAGGGAGCTTGTAGCCAGAGCTTCTGCAACAAACAGCTGTGAAAGCCCTTGAGAGGGAGAGACGCAAGAGGGCATCAGAGGAGGAAGGGAAGGGAAGAAGGTTGTTGCCCGCAGCACCCCTGAAAACCACTGCTTTATGGCTTAATTTTTTGATTTTGATTTTTTGATTGTTTGCTTTCTTTCTCTTGTTTTGCACTTTTTGCTGTTGTTAACAAATCAGTAACTTTAAAAAAAGAAGTTTATTAACCACTCTTTGTGCAAAGATTTCAGAGGAGGGGTGTGTGTCATTCTGCACAAAGACCCTTTTGCAATTGAATGGCACAGCTTCATTATGTACATGGCGAATAATGAAAACAGGGGACTGACCGCAATTACGAAACTTTCTGGATAACCATCTATCACCTTCCTATACCCATGATCCGGGATAGGAACTTCTGCTATTTGATTGCTATTTTGCATGCATTGCCTAAACACCGGCTCCTGGGTTATGGTTATTTATCTGCAGGGTTTGTTTGTTTCTTAGCTGAGTTCCCTTACTTTAAAAAAAATAAAATAATAATTATTTTTTTGTCTGGGTGCGCTGGAACGGATATACACCCAATGCCTCAACCAAAAATCCACCTATATCTGTAATCAATTAAGTTGTGGCTGTTGCTACTCCAGATCATTGTCTGCTTAAGTTTATTAATCACATCTTACATTTAACCACTGCCTGGTGGGGGGCTGCGGCACTGTGACTGTGCCTGCAATAAACAAACTTTTTGGTGAGTTCCCCCACCTTTTTTGCAAAAAAAGCATTGTTTATCTGTATGATGTTGCTATATGTTGAAAGAATTTAATAAAAATTGGGGGGGGGGAGAAAAGAAACAACACGACGAGGCTTGGATGAAGCACTTCTGGCTAAATCTGCTCGCATCGTTTCAGCACCTGACATATGAAACGGAGACACCCCCCGCCTCCCCTCATCCTGGACCCCCGCGACCTCCCAAGCTTTCCATTTGCGCCTCGTCCCGCCCCCCTCCGTCCAAGGCGTGCTCGTTCCCCCCCCCCACCCTCCATCCCAAGCCTCAGCCGGGCCTGAAAATTTCCCCTCCTGTCAGTTTAATTCTTTGATCGATGGGGAAGAGCAGGATGCTTGGCCTCGCGCAGCTGGCCTCCCAAGTTACCCCTGGCAGGAGACCGCCGGCCCTGCTGGTGACGGCTGAGTGAAATGTTTGTGGAGCGCACGGAACACAAGTCAATAGTAATTTAGCGGGATTGGGAGCGAGCACCTCCTCCGCACGAACCGCGGCTCCCGAGAGGGGAGAAGTGTGCACAGGATTATTACTGACTCACTCGGAAATATTTCCAAAACAAGCCTCCGATTAAAGGGGGTGGGGGAGGAAGGGCGGAGGGCCACAGGAGCTGGTGGCTGGCATGCTCGGCACTGAAATGTCTCGCAAGCGGCAACCCAGCACGGAGCTCGCAAGCGGAGAGAGAGAAATTCAGGCAGGCACGGAGGAAGCTGGTTGCTCAGCTTGGGAGCAGAAGGAACGGGCGAGGCCCAGGCTTCGGAGGAAGCCTTGCTGGGTTCTGGAAGGGATAGCGGTGCTCTTGAGAGCCAGTGTGGTGTGGTGGTTAAGAGCGGTAGACTCGTAATCTGGGGGACTGGGTTCGTGTCTCCGCTCCTCCACATGCAGCTGCTGGGTGACCTTGGGCTAGTCACACTTCTCTGAAGTCTCTCAGCCCCACTCACCTCACAGAGTGTTTGTTGTGGAGGAGGAAGGGAAAGGAGAATGTTAGCCGCTTTGAGACTCCTTCGGGTAGTGATAAAGCGGGATATCAAATCCAAACTCCTCCTCCTCCTCCTCTTCTTCTTCTTCTTCTTCTTCTGAGGCCTTGCAATCTGGAATGTGGACGGTAAGGCTGTCCGGGATCACTAGGTACAATGGGTACGTTCTCCCTCCTATGTCAGAGGTAAGGTGTCTCCAAATACCAGCTACTGGGAATTGCAGTTGTGTTGTTCAGGTTCCGAAGATTCACTGGGTGACCACTGCCACCAGCCATTGGCTCTCGGTGCAACCTGCCTCACAGGGTTGTTGTGGTGATTAAATGGGGGGGGACACCACACACACCACCTTGAGCTCCTTGGAGAAAAGGTGGGTTATAAATGCGATAAATAGATGAAGAAAGCAATGTTCCCATGCGTGAGGCCGAGGAGACGCAGCAAACTGAGCTCTTGCAATGCCAACGTTCAACAGAAGTCAGGTTACGCCAGCGAGGCCAACGAAAGGTATTTGGGGACGTCACTTTTAGAAAGCGTGGGTGCTCCAAGGCAAGATTAAGAGACATTGAAGCCAGTGCCTGCAACACGATGAGACGACACCGACTTCAAGGACAGACAGGTACGGCTCAGGAGGACAACATCTGGAGGTGTGTCTCACACCAGCAGCCTTCGCAGTCAAGAAAAGTCATGCGTGTAAGGATTTGCCAGTATTTTGTTTAAGATTATACCCCCCACTTTAGTATTAAAGAAAAACGCTTAAGTGGCGTACAAAACTCGGTGCAGAAAATCAGCAGTTCAAAAACATTGATTGCCACATCATTATAGCAGTGGATAAAACACAAAGCCCAAAACTGCTGAGCACGGGAGCCCAGCTTCAATGACCAGATTCAGCACCTTGGGGGCAGGGGGAAGCCTGGGCAAATAAAAAAAAGTATTTAAAAGACAATCCAAAGCAAATTAATAGAGGGGGAATCCTGTATGGCGGAATGGAGAGAGCTCCAAAATTGCAGAAAAGGCACTGGGAAAGTCAGCTAGGGAAAAGGAGTCAAGTTTTTCCAGGATAACCACATATTCAAATAACACAGTCAGGATATATGGTATATCAAGTTCATTGGAAAGACAGAAGAAAACGATAACAGCTGTTCTGAAGCAGAGGTTGCCAAGGAGGTGCCCGGGGGCACAATTCCTCTCTTGAGGGTCTACATCCTCTGAGCATCCCCCACCCCACCCCGTTCACTGCCACCTTCAGCAAAAAACAAAAGAAATACAAAAGCTGCAAAGCGGATTCCCCCCAATTAGGGTTGTCGTGATGTGGACAGTTCATGGCTTATCTGCATCAGCGGTGTAGAACCTCAAACCTGGGGTTCTGGCTACGCCCCATCACTGTCCCTGCTTTGCACTCTGATGCTTTTAACTGGTTGGAATGACTCCTTGTCCTGCCCTGTGTGAGTGTCTGGAGGTGGTTGGAGGATGGATGGCAGCTAACAGATTGAGGTTGAATCCTGACAAGACAGAAGTACTGTTTTTGGGGGGACATGGGGCGGGTGGTGGTGGAGGACTCCCTGGTCCTGAATGGGGCAACTGTGCCCCTGAAGGACCAGGTGTGCAGCCTGGGAGTCATTTTGGACTCACAGCTGTCCATGGAGGCGCAGGTCAATTCTGTGTCCAGGGCAGCTGTCTACCAGCTCCATCTAGTACACAGGCTGAGACCCTACCTGCCTGCAGACTGTCTCGCCAGAGTGGTGCATGCTCTAGTTATCTCTTGCTTGGATTACTGCAATGCGCTCTACGTGGGGCTACCTCTGAAGGTGACACGGAAACTGCAACTAATCCAGAATGCGGCAGCTAAACTGGTGACTGGGAGTGGCCACCGAGACCATATAACACCAGTCCTGAAAGACCTACAATGGTTCCCAGTACGTTTCTGAGCACAATTCAAAGTATTGGTGCTGACCTTTAAAGTACTAAATGGCCTTGGCCCAGTATACCTGAAGGAGCATCTCCACCCCCATTGTTCAGCCCAGACACTGAGGTCCAGCTCCGAGGGTCTTCTGGTGGTTCCATCATTGCAAGAAGCAAAGTTACAGGGAACCAGGCAGAGGGCCTTCTCGGTAGTGATGCCCGCCCTGTGGAACGCCCTCCCAGCAGATGTCAAGGAAATAAACAACTATCTGACATTTAGAAGACACCTGAAGGCAGCCCTGTATAGGGAAGTTTTTAATGTTTGATGTTTTATTGTGCTTTAAATTCTGTTGGGAGCCGTCCAGAGTGGCTGGGGAAACCCAGCCAGATGGGCGGGGTATAAACATTATTATTATTATTATTATCCCTGAACTGTGATGATGCATCCTGGGGTGGAGATGGGTCACGTCTGCTTTTGCCACAGCCACTGCTGGCACGCGGAACCCAGAAAGCCACCTGTGAGAAAACATGGCCCTTGGGCGTGGGGGCGAGGACGGAAATCCCTCACCCCAGATAAACCCTGGGGAAAGAGCTATGGTTCCAGAGACCCTGCCTACCGTCTTTCCCCCTTTTTAAGACACCGTCTTAAACACTTATAAATTTTTTTTCCCTCAAAAAAGCACAGGGTGGCTTATTTTCGGGGGATGTCTTATTTTTATTACGTCAGTATGGTACGGTACAGCCTCCCCCTGCGCGCTGAGCAGGCGGGGCAGAACTCCGCAAGAGGCGCGTTCCCCCCCGTGCCTCTCACTGGTTCGCTGGCTTCCTGCGCACGCAGGAGGGGCTGAGGCGGCGACGGGAACAATGGCGGCACCATGGCTTACTTTTGGGGTACGTCTTACTTCTCACAAAGGTAAAAAAACCCTGCCATGGCTTACTTTATGACTATGTATTAAAAAAGGGGAAACAGGGTATGTGCTGCCTGCCCCAGTAAAAGACAACCCTCAGCCTCAAGGAAAGCATATCGGGGCTGGCTCCCTTTTTGCCCACGAAAGCCAGCCCTTCAGGGACAAGTGGCATGCTGCCAGCTGCGGAGGTCGCAGCGTCCAAGGTGAGTGGATAAGTGCACTGACCTTCTGCATGGAGTGGTCTGCCAGCAACAAAAGGGACCGGCGATGGAAGGAGGGGGGCAGAGAGGAAAGGCAGAGAGGAGCATGTAGCCAAATACTAAAACCCATTTCCTCCGACCCGAGAGAACAGCAAACAAAGATTTTTAGAGCAGATACCTCCGGCACCATTATGCTCTGTCCAACGGGTTTCTAGGTACTGCAGCCGGGAAATGGGGGCTGAAAGCCTCTCTCTGCTGCGGGCCTGCTGTTTGAAATGCCCTCTGGATGAATAGCACACAGCTAGCAGCGTTCGCTCTCTGCCCCCGCTTGCACTTGGCTTTTCTGCCAGCATCTTTCTCCCCCCCCCCAAAAAAAATAAAAACTCCCAAACAAACACATCCCCAGAAGCATGTTCCCTCTTTGCTGGCTTGGCGAAGTGAGGGACAGACACGAGAAATAAAAATAAATCGTAGTCTAGGCTTTGACAGAGGAGAAAAAGGCGATGCATACAATCATTTGTTTGCAAATGTGTAAAACCTCATCAGGAAAGGGGTGACTTGTTTCCTGCCTTTCGAAATTAAAAGCACTGGTTTCACAAATGCATTTAGCATAGTCTGTGAGGGTTTGCTTCCGTTGCTCTATTAGTACCTCAAGGCCGGCCCTACCATTGGGGGAACATAAGTGGGGGACATTTGGCCCATCAAATGTTGCTGAACTACAATGCCCAACATTGCTGGCCATTGGCCATGCTCGGTGGAGCCGACAGAAATGGAAATTCCTATGGAGGGCCAAAGGCTCCCCACTCCTGCGTTAGGAAAAGTGAGGTGGCTGCCTCAGGTACGATATACTGGGGGGTCGGGGTGGGCAGGGAGTGGTGGTGCAGTGTCAAGAGAACAGAACTCTGGGCACCGTGCATGGGTTGGCCTGTCCACCCTAAGCTGTCTTCAGGTATGGTGGAGGATGCTGCCTGATCATGATGACGTCAGGTGTTTGAAAGGATGGTCCAACCTACCTGTCAAAGTCAGCCTGTAGGGCTAGCAGGGTGGAAGGAAGATAGCGACTAAGCAGGATTGAGCTCTCTGCCCATCAGCTGATGTGCAGGTACTTCAATCCTGCTTTCTGCAAGGTGCAAGTGCGCTAGTGAGTTTGCTGCAGGGAACTTGCTCATGTACCTGAAACAAACAGGATTGATTCTCCACCTGCCTTCTCATGAACAGGGAGTTCTAGCCTGCTTTCTGCAATGCGTGGTTTGGTGGGGAAAGGCTTTGTGGCCCATATAGGGAGGCGTGGTGAGCCCAATCTGACCCGCAGGGCAGAGGATCCCAACCCCTGACATTAGATAAATTGATTCTGAGTTGACCCCCCCAGGTTTCATCTACCCAAGATCCTGATTCCATATCAACACCTTCCTGGATCTTGTGCGGATTCTCTCAACCTCAAGTCCGCAGTGGTGGGGTCCCAACGTTTACAACAGCATGTGTGGAACCCTTTTTCAGCCTGAGGGCCATATTTCCCTTTGGGCAAACTCCCAAGGGCCATGTGTCGTTGGTGGGCGGGGCCAGAGCAAAAAGTGGGTGGGGCAACAAACACAAAATGTTATCTTTGTGGTTTCAGCGCAGGCCCCTCTGTATCCTCCCTCCAGACAAGCAAGGGACTTGACATCAGCTCTTTTCCGAGAAGTGCAAGGTGGGCAGGGGGAGATTGAGCCAAAGGAAGACCATTGATCTACGTCTTATTCCCTGTGCTAGGTTGGGGGGGACGGGGGACGAGAGCCTTACACTAATATTTGCCAACCAGTACATTTGCACCTGTCAATGCTTGTCGATAGCTGCGTCGGACAGCAGTTTCCGTCTCTGGCCCTGTCAATGCTGGGACTCTGATCCAAAGCGACTAATCCACTGCTCCTCAGAGGAGCCTTCTCCCTTTCAGTGGGATTGCAGCATCCCCGTCAACAGAGGCAGCACAGCAGAAGCAACAGCTAACTAGGGGGGAACTATGCGGGGCTTTGTGAATCCAGGTTTCAGGGCCCTCCTTAGGAAGAGAAGGGAGACCTTGGTGGTGGTGTAGTGGTTACGAGTGTTGGAATAGGATCCGGGAGAGGCAAGGGTTCAAATCCCCGCTCGGCCAAGAAGCTCGCTGGGTGGGACCTTGTCCCAGTCCCTGCCTCTCTCAGCATAACCTACCTCACAGGGGTGGTTGTGGGGATGAGATGAGATGGGGAAGAAGCCTCCTTGAGATGAGATGATTGGATGGGAGAGTACAACTGCATGCCGTTGGCAGGCAAAATGGAGCCAGCAAATGGGACCTATCTGCTACAAATACAGTCGTACCTTGGAAGTCGAACAGAATCCGTTCCGGAAGTCCGTTCGACTTCCAAAATGTTCGAAAAGCAAATCACGGCTTCTGGTTGACTGCAGGAAGCTCCTACAGCCGATCAGAAGCCACGGAAGCCCTGTCTGATGTTCGGTTTCCAAAAGAACATTTGCAAACCAGAACAATCACTTCCGGGTTTGCGGCATTTGGGAGCCAAAACGTCCAAGTTCCAGGGTGTTCGGGATCGAAGGTACGACTGTACTAGAAGCCTGACACAGGAATGCAGGAGGCTGCCTTATACTGAATCAGGCCATCAGCCCATCTTGGTCAACGGCCCACACTGACTAGCAGCAACTCTCTGGGGTTATACTGAGTCCATCTAGCTCTTGGTCCATCTAGCTCACTATAGTCTGCACTGACCGGTAGCAGCTCTGCCTGCCTGGTTTCGGGGGTCACTCCTTAAATGAAGATGCTGGGGATTGAACCTAGGACCACCAAGCTGCAGCCATTCCCCAAATAAATATCCACGTGCACAACCTAATCCGAGCTGCGGCAAAAGGCCAATAGGGTTGGGGCAAAGCTTGAACAAGTTGAGAGAAGAACCATTCCTTATGAAGAACAGTCGAGGGAGCTGGGTATGTTTAGCCTGGAGAAGAGAAGACTGAGAGGTGATATGATAATCAGCTTTCAAATATCTGAAGGTCTATCCCTTGGGAGATGCAGCAAGCTTGTTTTCTGCTGCTCTAGGAGGTAGGGCCCAAATCAAGTTACAAGAAAGGCAACTTCGGTGATACACTAGGGAGAACTGTCTGACAGTAAGAACTGTTCAACAGTGGAACAGGCAGCCTCAGAAGGTGGTAGGATTCTCCATCAGTGGAGGTTTTCAAACTGAGGTTGGGTGGCCTTATGCCAGGGATTCCTTAGCTGTGATCCCTGCATTGCAGAGGGCTGGACCAGAGGACCCCCATGGGTTTCCTTCCAATTCTACAATTCTGTGATTTCATTATTCTAGGTGCAACTATCTATTGCAGGGGTCGGCAAGGTTTACCGGCCATGGGCCGGATCACTCCCACAGAGATTGTCCGTGGGCGGACTGGTGCAGCGCGATGCCGGAAATCGTGTCTGCGCATGTCCACAGTGCCAGAAATTGCTTCTGCACATGCCCAGATGCTGAAAATCGCACCTGCACAGAAGCGATTTTCGGTGTCTGGACATGCGCAGACGCGATTTCCAGTATCTGCGCATGCGCAGACGCAATTCCTGGTGCCGCTCGGCGAGTCCCCGCACCACGCTGTGCCGGTTTAGTGCAGCGCGTGGGGGACTCGTCGAGCGGGCGGCTCGTGGGCCCGTAAAATGATCTTCATGGGCTGTATCCGGCCCATGGGCTGTATCCGGCCCATGGGCCGTAGGCTGCCGACCCCTGATCTATTGCCATAGCTCGGCCCTGACAGACAATGGTTTGCAGGTTACAAAAAAAGTGGTATACAAATTCCACTAAATCATCATCATCATCATCATCAGTGGAAACAAAATCAACAGAAATGACAACTGAAATAGTACATATGTGCTACGGTACCGTGAAAATGCTCTGCTGTTTTCCGCCTCAGGGCCTCCACTGTTTCCTCCGAGTCAGCCCATTCCAAGACCAGCCTCCGGCCGTACAAATGAGTGCTGTGGCAGAGGGCATTGAAGGCTCTCTGCGGGAAAAGGAAGCAGGAAGTAAGCTGTTCAGCTTGTTTTAAAGAAAAGTTGTCACCGGTTCACCTCTCTTGTTCTGCCCTCCCCACAAACGCAGAGGTTGATGGAGCCCCAGTGTGCACCGAGTTTTCTCAGTAGGGGAACCAAATTGGTTCGGCTGGGCTTCCTGGTAAAGGAGCGTTTTTGAAGAGACGAGATCCATCACAAATTGAGCCATGCAAAAGATAAAGGGGGGAAAGGGGGTGCATTTTTTCCTAAAAGGGTGTTTTCTGATAGCACCTTCCCCCAAAAGTATATGAACATGGTTGGAAGATAGGGAGAGAGGCTGGAAAGCTAGCTGTTCAATGCACAATATAAATCTAGCTGCTTGGGACACAATGGAAAGCTAGTTGCTCAAGATGCAACAGAAAGCAACCCACTGCCAATACAATAGATGTCTGCATTGATGTCTTAGATGTCTGCGTTGAGTGACAGTGGCTCTCTGGGGTTTCAGACAGGGATCTCTCCCAGCTCGACCTAGTGATGCCTTGGACTGAACCTGGGACCTTCTGCATGCAAAGCAGTTATTCTAACCACTGAGCTATGGCCCTCTCCCTAGGATACACCTCATCTTGGTGGACAGCATAAGGAGCGGCCTTGGGCCATCTAGCTTAGTAGCATCTACACTGACTGGCAGCAGCTCTCCAGTGTTTCAGACTGGGGACATTCCCAGCCCTACCTGGAGATGCCACCTGGGACTTCTGGAACACAAGGCAGCACTGAGCTATGGCCCTGGTCCTTCCCTTGGGCAGAGAGGACTCCTGCTTTTCTGCCGCGCTGATCTGCTGGAAGTTCTTCAGAGCCCAAGGGTGGAAGAGTCTTTGATGGGAGAGCTGCCACTGGAACATCCATCTCAGAGGTGGCCAGGCTTCGCATTGTGTCATCAGTGTCAGGGATCTGCCTCCCCCTTCCAGTCCAGCCCTGAGTGCTTATAGGGAACAGCCGCCTATTCTGACGACTGACTCATCGGGGAGTGGGAGCAGCTGTTCCTTGGAAGGGAAGGGGGTGCCAGGGCCCGAGGGATGCAGCAAGAGACCTGGCAGCTCCCAGCAAGCACGTCCGGGGCAGAGACTACGTAGGAGGAAAAGGCGCTTCCGTTTCCCTAAGCTTCTCTGCTGGCGCCAAAATCGCCGTGCGCCACTTCCGGATTCTGCTAGTGACTGAGCAGACATGATATGATTTAGCTCTTCACTGTAAATAGCGAGCACTGATAAAAGCTACTGAAAGGCAAATGACTCGGCCTCCTTATTTGAACGACCGATGAGGGGGAGGCCCTGATAATCAGGAAGATGGTGGAGTTTATCACAGAAGTGATGGGGTGATTTGGGTCGTTTCTTGCAGACAACGTGACTGTAGGTGGGCAGAAAAGGAGCTAGCTGGGGCTCGAGGGAGGAGGCCTTTCCTGGAAATGGGAACTGTAGAGAAGGCCTTCCCTGGGCATTGGAAAGGGTGTCTTTCCTTGACACTAGCTGTGTCCTCTTCCAGAGAATGGGAATACTCCCCCCCCCTTAAGGTTACCTTCTCCTGCGGTTGACATTCCTTGCAATGCCGCAAGCTTACGGTTGTTTTTATTTGCTGCTGCTGCTGTTGTGTGCGTGTTTTTTAAATGCCTATTTTCACACCGAAATGTTACCCAATTAGCAGCGCAATGTGTTGGCTTAAATAAACACCGCTGTGGGGGTGGAGGGAGAGGAGAGAAGAGAAGAGGAGGAGCCAGCTCCGGGGAGATGCAATAGCTGTTTATGTTGGCAGAAAGCATCATCGTCCCGCCCTGGCAAGCAACTGTGGCTCTAATTGTAGGCTCTCATCTACTAATTTGTACTTTTTAATTTCACACTTCCCAGCGTCGCGTGCGAGAGGGAGAGCGTGCGAGGTCGCGTTGCGCAAACCTGCATGCACATGAAGCCTTGACAGCTGGGTGCCACCAGATTTTCGAGGTCTCACCCAGGCGGGGTGTCATGTCAGTTCCAAAGCCCTACCAGCTTCCATTCAGCGTTTTGCAGCCTTAAGGAAGAAGAAGAAGAAGAAGAAGAAGAAGAAGAAGAAGAAGAAGAAGAAGAGTTTGGATTTGATATCCCGCTTTATCACTACCTGAAGGAGTCTCAAAGCGGCTAACATTCTCCTTTCCCTTCCTCCCCCACAACAAACACTCTGTGAGGTGAGTGGGGCTGAGAGACTTCAAAGAAGTGTGACTAGCCCAAGGTCACCCAGCAGCTGCATGTGGAAGAGCGGAGACACGAACCCGGTTCACCAGATTACGAGTCTACCGCTCTTAACCACTACACCACACTGGCTCTCACACTGGTAGGAATGCTCTTGGAACTATATTGCGCCAGTGGTGGCGTAATGGTTAGCATGTTGGACTAGGAACTCGGGGAGCAGGGTTCAAATCCCCGCTCAGCCACGAAGCTCACTGGGTGAACTAATAATATGTGTGACTCCATATTTAGCGAGAGCAAGAGCTAAACGGAGCTTCGCGGTGCCTCTGAATTTCCATCACTACTTGCAGAAAGGCGACAGACTTTTGGGAAATGATACATGATGTTTAAGATGGCTATTCCCAAGAGGCCTGAAGCATTTCTTCTAGGGATTGTAGGGGCAGAGATTCCAAAAGATGTTTAGGTATGCTCCTACCGTAACCAGAATTCTGTATGTGCAGAAGTGGAAAGAAGTCTCAATGAAAGAAGAATGGATTTTAAAGTGAATGAACTGGGCTGAGATGGCAAAGTTGACAGCAAAAATAAGAGATGAAGAGGATGAGAACTTTGTCGAAGAGTGGAGGTTCTTTTCAGACTATTTAAGAAAAGAACGAAACTGCGAGCAGGATATTTGAATAATAGGCAAGGGAAGGAGAATAAATAAATAAATGATTTTAATACAAGCTATAATACAATAGAAAATAAATGGCCGTTGTGGCAGCAGATAAAGGAATGCAGCAGGAACATCACAGAGGGGGAAGCCAAAATGTAAGAAATTATTATATTGAAAGGGAATTAAATAATGTCAAACTTTGTGTTAAAAACAGCGCAATCAATCAATCAATCAATCAATCAATATTTTAAAATGAATTTCCATTCCTGAGGGAGGGGGAAATTGCCCTTTCCTTAATGTGCACATGTATCGGGAGTCAATCTACATGCAGTGGTGCCCAGCTTCAAATATCCGGCTTACTGTTTGTGCTGCACATGTTTTATTTTTAAAAAATGCAATGTACGAAGCATCCGTAAACATGGGTGTACAAGCAAATCTCCACCTGTCAGCCTGTTCTGTCTGCATTGGGGCTTAAATCCCACACACCTTGGGAGTCTTGCTGGCATGACTGTACATGTAGTAGCTCACAGATGCAAGGAGGGGGGGAGCGGGGGAGGCAACTGTCTGGGTTCCAGAGCTGCCATAGATCAAGGAAGCAGGCCGCCCGAGTTCACCTCCCAGGGGGACAACAGCTCACCAGATCTAAATGCTCTTAATTTGGGGGACAGGGCCACTCTGCCTCTCAGCTCCCTGTTGCCCTATTAAATGCTCGGCCCAAAGAGCCTGGAGGCAAAGACCATTAGCAGGACACAAAAGGCAGACAACATTAGGCTGTTGATAGATTTCCCATTCTTCCTAAAAAACAAAGGCTCATCAGCGCTAGGGTGGAGGACGTTCCCTGCAGTGCCAGCTGAGCTCCTCCTGCTGCTGCGAGAGGTCTGTGCCTCACTCCTAAATGGGCGGTTTCTTGGTCCTTCGGAGCAGCTGAAATTTTTAATACTGTCAGCGCCAGGCCTCCGCTCTGGGCAGCCACACAGACTAGGGCCGGGGAAAAGAGGAAAGCTTTGCAAAAATGATGCCGAAACAGATCCCATACTGATATCTTTTCCTGGGGTAGCCCAACTAGTGCCCTCCAGATGTTTTAGATCAGGCACGTCCAACTCCCAAGAGAATGAGGTCTACTCCCAGTATTAAAAAAACTGGCAGCGTTCTACCCATTGTCACTGAGGATTGACCAGAGTTGCTGAGCTGTTTTGGGGGAGATCAGATTTGTTGAGCTTTTGTGGGGGAGATCAGAGTGGTTGAGCTTCTTTTGGGGAGGATTAAAAAGAGTTGCATAGCTATTTTCAAGGGGAAATGACATACATCGCTCACACCAAACTCAAAAAACCGCAACGGAGGGACAGAGCCAGGGGGAAGGATAAGGATCCCGCGATCGACCAGGAACACCAGGGGATCTACCTGTCGATCACGGGCGACCAGTTGAACACCTCTGTTTTAGATTATAACTACCATCCTCCTGGACCATGGGCCATGCAGTCTGAAGCTGAGGTTGTAGTCCAAAACTTTTTGATCAGTGGTGTCTCAAAGTGGAAGGAATCGCTCTCGGGGGGGGGGGGGCAGTGGCATTACCCAGGCAGGGAGCCAAGAGGCAAGGGGGCAGGCAGCACAACATATGAACAGGTTGCTTATAGATATAAACTTTGTTCAGACATTTGGTACTGGTTTATACAGAATATAGTAGATTATTATCATACACATATTAGGACAATAATATTACAGTCACACCTCGGAAGTCGAACAGGATCCGTTCCGGAAGTTCGTTCGACTTCCGAAACATTCGGCTTCCAAAGCACAGCTTCTGATTGGCTGCAAGAAGCTCCTGGAGCCAATCGGAAGCCCCGGAAGCCCTGTCAGACGTTGGGTTTCCAAAAGAACGTTCAAAAACTGGAACACTTCCGGATTTCGATCGTTCAGGAGCCGGAATGTTCGACTCCCAAGGCGTTCGGGAGCCGAGGTACGACTGTATTTATATTTCTATATAACAATGTATGGAAATGTAACTGATTCTATTTGGTGTATTATACTATATCTTTCTTTCTTAGTGTATTTTTTTTAACTTTCTTTTTTTTATTTTTCTTTCATCACTTTATTCTCTATAAGTGAAATTCTTTTAATAAAATATTAATTTCTTTTTTTTAAAAAAAAAAGAGGCAAGGGGGAAGCAGGGGGAGCCTAGAGGTGTAAATGACTATCAGACTTTTAAAGGGCTGGTATCGCTGGCTCATGTTCATCTGTTTTGTTGAATTAATTAAACTGAGTAGTTTTTATAGGATTCTGAATAGATGTGCAAATAATTGTTCCTATTTTGAATGTTTACTGCGTTGCTACCTTCCTTAGAGGCTCTTGCAAACCACTCTTCCGAATAATGCTTTTTATAGGGTAGGGAATTCTTGGGGTGAGTTTATAGAGCCAAGGGGCCGGTGGCCTAAAAAGATCATTTGGGAGCTACTGATCCAGAAGGCACCAAATTGGCTACCCTGGTGTTATAGGGTTAAGAACGTTAGTACAGAAGACGACCATGCTGGATATCAGGCCAATGGCCCATCAAGTCCAGCATGCTGTTCTCAAAGCAGCCAACCAGATCAGGGGTCAGCAAACTATTTCAGCAGGGACCACAGTCCCTCAGACGTAGTGGGGGGCCCGACTATATTTTTTTTGGGGGGGGGGAATGATGCAAGAGCACCACGAGCCCCGGTGGCTGCTTACCTGTGTATTGCGATCGGCAGGGGCTGGCGGCGGCAGCAGCAGCGGGACGATAAGCGGTGCACGAAAGGGCTCCGGAGAGGGGCTGCTTAAAATGGCGGCTGCTCGAGAGCTGCTGCTGCTGGCACCAACAAAGCCCAGCCCCCTTCCTCCTCTAGGCAGGGCGGGGAGAAGCCAGGAGGAGGGAGGGAGGAGGCGCCGCCGGCGCTGGCGTGTGAGGGAGGTGAGGCAGAGGGAAAGAACGCGTGCACTGGCAATCCACATGGCGATTCCCAGACCGTCCACGGGCCGGATCCAGAAGGCAATTGGGCCTCATCTGGCACATGGGCCTTAGTTTGCCGACCCATGAGATACCCCAACAGGATGCCCCAAAGCAGCACCTGTGTGCAGGAGAACCTCTCCCCGCTTTTGACTCCCAGCACTGGTACTCAGAGGCATGCTGCCTCCATCAATGGGAAGAGAACAAAGCCATCATGGCTAGCCACCGATAGTCTTAGCCCCTGTAACAAACTGCTTATCGAAAGTAATTCGCTCCGATTCGTTGGGAGGTGGATTAGGCGACCTTGGCTTTTGGTCTGATTCGTTTGCAGGGGAGGTTAGGCGATGCTGCGCCCAAACAAGTGTGACCCCCCACACTTTCTGGGGAATTTCCCCGTTACCTTCCTTAATTGTCACGCAAGAGCGCCTAATGCACAGGTAGAATTTTCCGGCACATGACTGAATCTCACCCCAAGATCAGCCACAGAGCGGAAGTGCCTCTCATTGCTCACCTTAGCATCCTGCTTTGTGAGGAAGTCCACAAAACCGAAACCACGGTGCGTTCCCGTTCCAACCATTTTCTTCGGCAGGCGAACGGTTTTCAGTTCTCCAAAGGTACTAAAGGCAGGGGATTGGGGAGCAGGGAGAGAACAAGAACAATAAATAAATCAAAAGCAATAAATAATCACGAGCATAAAAGGGGGGGGTTAACCTCCCTTTCAACACATGCTCGTAGGCAAGTGTTAGAAACTCATATAATCTAATCGCCAAATGTTAAACCTAGGTGTCGAGGTGCCCTTTTTGCAGTGCTGTTGTTGTTATTTTCATTTCTATACTGCTTCATATTTCAAAGAACAAATCTCAAAGCAGTTTACAACACACTGAAACATCAAATAAAACCACCCAGAACAAAACAAATTCAAGCTTGAAGGGAAATATTTCAGCTCCTTCTCTAAGTGACGTTTTGCTTTCCGTAGTCGCCGCCGTCCTGGGATCCAGAGATTCCCATGAAACGTTAGGAAGGACTTTCTAATGGTAAGAGCGGTTAGACAGCGGAAGTGACTCCTTCGGAAGGTGGGGGGGGCTCTCCTTCACCAGAGGTTTCTAAACATGGATTGGATGGCCGCCTGTCTGTGATTCTTGGGCTGTGATTCCGTAGTTGGTTGGACTAGATGACTCTTGAGGTCACTTCCAACTCTACAATTCTATGATTCTAATGCATGGACACAAACCACCCATCTACTAGAGCAAGTGCCTTCCTTACAGTGGACGAAGAATGTTGGATATGTGACCCACAGGCTGAAAAAAGACCCCCCCTCAGCCCCAATTTGTAGGGAAGCGAGTTCTCTCTTTGTAGACCTATAAAGCCCTATGCCAACCTTTTTGATTCCACGGCTCCCTTAGCCAACTACATTGTGGGGCTCAGGAGCCCAGTTATGTCACCCCTTGCCTGCAGAGCTGGCAGTCTCTCGCCCCTTTTCAAACACCCTCCCTTGTGGAGCGTACCCTCAGCCTCCTCTCCCCTCTCCTTGGGAGTCCTCTGGGCAGCTGCTGCTGCTGCTGCCCCCTTCCTCCCCACAGAGAGGTGCCTCCTCACACTGCCCCACAGGGGCCTTGGAAGAGGATGCCCCCAGCTTTAGTGGCCCAACGGAGACTGGCCAAAGGTGAACATGTGGCCAACACCTTACTTTGGGAGGCAGCAGTGGCAGCAACGGGAGCTGCCGGGCCTGCATGGTGGAAAGGCTCCCCTTCAGCACTGGGCACTCAGCTCCCAGACAGGCCTTGCACACAGCAAGCACAAGAAAGGCCAGAACAGCGCCTGCCCGCCCGCCCGGCCTCCCACTTGTCTGTCCATTCCCAACAGCAAAGACTGGTGGACTGCCTGGGCTCCCTCACCCACTTTCTTGCTTGCTTGCTTACTCTGATGCTGCCTCAGCTCCTGGCAACCAGCACCCCCTGGCCAACCCCAGAGGCACCATTCGCCTACGGAGCTTGTAGCCAGGGCTGCTGCAACAAACAGCTGAACAAGCCTTTGGGAGGCAGAGATGCAAGAGGGCATCAGAGGAAGAGAGCGAAGGAAAGAGGGACAGAGGCCAGTGTTGCCCGCAGCACTCCTGACCATCATTCAAGGCACCCCAGGGTGCCACAGCACACTGTTTGAAAACCCCTGCCCTATACGGTTCGGGCCCAAAACTATTGTTTTGAACTGGTTTGCTTTTATTGCTTGGCATTTTATAATGCGGTTTGTAAATGCTGGGTGCCACCTCGAGTCCCAACTTGGGAGAAAGGCAAGGTATAAATGAATAAATAGAACCCAATGAATTATGTACGCCTTGCTTTATGATCCAGTGTGTGCATGTGGTGCCGGGGCTGGGGGGGGAGGGCAGCATAGATTTTAACTGCCCCCCTGCCCCACCTACCTGTCCCATAGATTTTAACTGCCCCCCTGCCCCACCTTGAAATTCCACTGTGATGCTGCCGCCGCCCCCTCCCCGCTGCCAAGAACTAGTCGCTTCTTCGCCAGGTCTGCTTATCAACACCTATGCACAAATTGGGAACGATGAATATTTAATGCATGGGCTCCAGAATAAGAAGGGGGGGGATATTTTTCTCCAGCAATCTCCACGCTAGCGGGGCGGGGTTGGTGGGGGGGCGTCAGTTGGCTGGGCCAGTGCACCGGCTGGGAATAAACGCGGTAAAGTGCCGTAAACGCTCTCGTGAAATGATAGAAGCTAAATCCGGGGAGTTAACCTGCTGCACTGCCAGCATGACCAGGCATCCATCTGCCGAATTTCCTCGGGATGTGCCGTGTGTAAGTAGGGCATTATGAAGCCTCAAAATGAATCCGCACGTCTCCCTCCTCCTCAGAGCCTCCCCCTCCCCCTGCCTCCCTCCCTCCCCCTCTTTTTCTTTGAAAGCAGCATTAACGAAAACACAAAACAAACTAAAACAAGGGAGAGGCGGCGGCGGCCTTGGAGAATCAGCAGCGCTGTCGGGAGGCTAGAGCAGCGGGAACCTTGTGCGTAATCTTCCAGGAGTCAGGGAAGGAAGGAAGTAAACAAGAAGCCGAAGGCCTTTGTTGTTAAGCGGGTCATTGCCGGCTGCAAAGTTGCGACTCCTTCGGGCGTTCTGCCGGCATGGAAGGACAGCGCATGATTGACTTCGGAGCCCTTGATAGATCTCTCACCCACAGCTTCATATGATCTGCCTCTGAAGCCATCTTCGAGTGTGGCAGCACCGACCCGTTGGAACTCCCTGCCTGTTGACACTTGGCGTACACTCCCTTTTGGCACCCGTTTAAAACATTTGTCTTGCCGGTCTACCAGTCACTGAGAATGTTTGCTAGCATTGTGGAGGAGAGTATATAGATGCTGTGAGCCACAATGGAGGGGGTAGCCAGCACGGCTTTCTGCGGTCCCCCACCCCTCCTTACAAGGAAGGGCTGTTGTTTCTTGTCTGAGCCACTCTACAATGAAGCCGGTGAGGTTAAGAACCTGGACCCAAACGCTGATTGCTCTCACTAAACTATGCCTGCAGAGAAAGGACCTGGGGTCCCTTAGACCCTTGGGCAAGGAGCTGCATTTGGGGGACCCCCCCCAAAAAAATCCACTTTACTGCATGCCTTTGTGCCGTAGTGTGAGAATGACAGGAATTTTCTCTTGCCTTTGATCTTGCAGAGATAGCGGCAGCGCATCGCCACAAGCATATATGTCATACATCCCACAGTCTGGTAAGATTATTTGTGTGTGCACACAAACACACACAAGGGTCTGCCCCCCCCCGGTGGGGGTCAGTTTTGCCAACCGCTAGGCACGCCACTGTTTGTCTGAATCAAGCCCTTTCGGGTCTCATCCAAGAATGTAGCCACGCTTATCTCTGGTAGCAAAACAGAGTTGCCTCATCCCGACGTGCTGTCAATTCTCCTCTGCCACGGCCACAAGACTGTAAGCTTTCACTTCCGACTTGAAGTAACCAGTTTTGGGTGACATCCGAACCCAGATGTAAACTGTGGTCAGCCTTAAACTTATGATTTAGGTTAGTGAAACAAAGAAAGCTTCTAAACGATGGTTAACGACCCTGGCTCATTTCTCCCGGGGCCCACGAAAGGGATTTAACGGGCACATGGCAGAATTTGTTTTATTTTACTTCATCCTAGGTTTTGGGTTTTTTTTTTAAGCTGGCAAAAACAATACAAAGACAAGATAGTGCTATAAAACTACAGTGGTACCTCTGGTTACGTACTTAATTCGTTCCGGAGGTCCGTTCTTAACCTGAAAACGTTCTTAACCTGAAGCAGCACTTTAGCTAATGGGGCCTCCCGCTGCCCGATTTCTGTTCTCAGCCTGAAGCAAAGTTCTTAACCCGAGGTAATATTGCTGGGTTAGCATTGTCTGTAACCTGAAGCGTCTGTAACCTGAAGCGTCTGTAACCTGAGGTACCACTGTACGCCCAAATTGTCTTCACCTGAGAAGGGAGTATACCAGAAAGACTATAAACTCTCAAAAGGGGTACATAATTCCTGTAAGTTTGAGCAGCATTGGCCTAAATCATAGTTAAAACTAACCTCGGGTTTGGGTTAGTTAAAAACATCATCCTCTTGCCCAAGATTCTACTCTTCTAGGTACAAGGAATATTTCCTTCTTTGCATAGGAGAGGGTTCAGATTATGACAGCTCCTGCTTGCAATTTGAAGCGGTACAGTGATGGCCCAAGTTGATGACCTCAGTGAGAATAAGGCTGCAGCTATAACCAAAAGTATATATGGGCGGAGGGAGGGTTGTATATATGAGAGAGAGAGAGAGAGAGAGAGAGAGAGAGAGAGAGAGAGAGAGAAGGGGGGAGGTTTTCGGGAATCAACTGTTTTCCAGGGAGCCACAGGAAGGAGAAAAGATTCCAGCAGACTTCCTTACCCACTGAGCAGCGAGCCAGGGGGAACAATGGGGTAACCAAGGACTCCTTGTCCAGGGACACCCCCTCCCTCCCCCACTGTGTTGATAATTAGAATCCATAACATGGCCATTGACATCCCCAAGCTGCGAAAAAAAAACGGAGGGGAGGGGGGATGCTTTAATGCCCCCCTTCCTCTCCAAGCCCAAGCGAGAGCCGCTAACACCTCTCTTTTCCAATTACGATGTTCACCTTTTGAGGAGTGGGAGGAGGCACCAATTACCCTCTCCAGAGCACAATGTGCCCTGCCTGTGAAGAATAATTTATGTTTTGATCAACAAGAAGAGTTCTCACGTTCCTAATTTGTTTTGTAGCATGGGATGGGGTTGGGGGTCTGTGTGCACATGAGTAGAAAGGGTGCGCACGGGGGGGGGGGCCTCCCACCCCCACAGATGGAACCCAGGAATAATTATGGGCCTCTTGAGCTCTGGCAGCTAAAATGTACACAAGCCCCTGTTTGTATGCAGATGCGTGTAGGTGGCAACAGATAGGGTGTGCGCTTGGATACAGTGTGTGTGTGTGCACGTGCGCGAGGCTGGACAGTAATCTGTTAAAGTCTTCTAGCACTGCGCATGCTACTCAATGCATTCAACGGCATGCACCACAACAACCCTGGCACAGCAGAGATGCAGTGTGGTGTGGCGACGAGAGTGTGGGACGGACTAGAACCAAGGTTCGAATCCCCAGCACTGAAGCTCACTGGGTGTGATCTTGGGCCAGTCCCAGCCACTCAGCCAAGCCTACCTCGCACGGTTGTTGTGGGGATGGGAGGAGAGGGAGCCACGTACAGCTGTCTTGAGCTCCTTGGGAGCAAAAATGAGGGATACGAATGCAATAAACAAATAAATAAAATGTGCGAATAATTTGTTTATTTTTTAAATGTGCATGCTTCCTGTATCCTACTTAGAAGAATGCAACAACCCCCAAGGATTTTATCTGCACTGGGGAGGTGTGGGGGAACCTCTTCCAGTCTGAGGGATGTGCTCCTCAGAGGGCAAGCTACCAGGGTGCTGCATGCCAGGGGCAAAAGTGGGTGTGGCCAGAGGCAAAAGAGGTGTGTCCCGAAGACCAGAACAGAGGGGCAAGGAGGGTCACATTTGACCCCTGGACCCAAGGTTCTCCCGCAACTCCGACTCATACCGTACCTATTAATAGGCATGATCCAATATGCATTGTGAGAGCCCCACCCCCCAGCCCTAGGAGCCTTTCCTAGACCATGGCTTTGGGAAAAGCAGGAGCAGCTGGGAAGAGAGGAGTACAGGGGTTATTTAAAAAATAATAATTTTATAAGTTGTGTGTCCCTGTTTCTCAAGTTGACCCTTTTACATGGTTTTGTATGCTTTGTGGTATTTTATGCATTGTGACTTGCCATTATTTTATTGATTATAGTTGAGTAATTCTTTATTCTAACTGTTAGGGGTAAACTGTTTAATTACTATTATTTGTTGATATTTAATTTTACTGTTTGCTTTTATATTCTAATGGATTGTTGAATGTTTCTTTATTTGATATGAGTTGTTGATTTGCTATAAGTTGTTGATTTGATCAAAGTTGTTTTATTTATTTATTTTATGTAAGCTGCTTATTTGATATAAGTTGTTAGTTTTAAAGTTACGTTTTTATTGAGACTTTTTTTTTTGCATTGGATCAGAACGTTATTGGGTATGTGATCTTTTGTCGTCTATTTTGTTGTTTCTTCAGCTTCTAAACAGCCCTGTGTATAGTATAGAATATAGAATATTTCTATAGAAAGGCGGTGTGCAAATCAAAAGCGAAACGAAATGAAATTTGCAGGGTGGGTTGCTCACCCAGTCTTGCAAATGCATGCATTTATTTAACAAAATTGCACTTGACTGCAATAAAGCCTCAAGAGAGATTTACAAGCGCAAGCACACAAAATTACCTTTAAAACAAACAAACAAACAAACAAACAAACAAACAAACAAACAGGTACCGGTATTTAAGAACATACAAACCTAGGAAGAACTGCTGGATCAGGCCAATGACCCATCTAGTCCAGCATCCTGTTCTTACAGTGGCCAACTAGATGCCCCAATGGGAAACACACAAATGGGACCTGAGTTCCGGAGCACTATCACCCACCCTGCAGTTTGCAGGAACGGGTAATTCATAGGCATTCACTGCCTCCAGCTGTGAAGGAAGAGAATGGGCGTCAAGACTAGTAGCCGTTATGGCTTCTTCCTCTATGGATATGTCCAACCACACAGCTTTAACTGTTTCTCTGCAAGGAAGGAGGGGGTGATTGTCTCAGGAAAATAAAGTGATAATTCCTGGCTTCCTGATACCTGAGTGCCAGACAAAAGGGTGTGATTAACTTGGCTGGGAAACAGGGAAATGTAAATATCTCTTTTGTTTTACTTGATGGGTTTTTGGGTGGAGGGCAAGAGGAGGCATGGGGAGGGTCAGGGATGCTCAGATTACTGCTACCAGACCTCCCCTTTCATGATGTAGCTGTGATGTATCTGGGGGGTGGTCCTGGGTTACACCCCTTTTTGTGATGTATGTATGATGTATAGGGGGGTGGTCTTGAGCGGGAGGGGGGAATTTCAAAAGTCTATATAGGAGCTGGCACACCATTGTTGTGGGTACCTCCTCCCTCCTCCAATTTGGGAGTGAGGGCCCTGTTGCAACAGATATAATAAAATTTTGCTTCTCAATTTTTCTCTGGTTGGCCTCTGTAAATTTACTCCTACCGATGGAGAACCTGGGAAGGCTCTTGTGTACCCCATAAGGGAATAAGAGCAGATTTCTGTTTATTTCAATGGATATGACCAACCTTCTCTTAAAACCACCCAAGCTGGTGGCCATCACTGCCTCCTGTGGGAGTGGCAGGGTTTAAACTATGCGCTGGCATGAAGAAATACTTTTCATTTTGCTGTCCTTAATCTTCTCTCTCTCTCTCTCTCTCTCTCTCTCTCTCTCTCTCTCTCTCTCTCTCTCTCTCTCTCACACACACACACACACACACACACACACACACACACACACCCCACAGATTCATTGGATGCCCCAACAACCCACGGCTGCCGTGGCCACGCCTCGTCCTCCGATCTCCCTTCTCCTGCATCTGCCATCTTCCCCAAAAACAATCCAAAGCAAGAACAGCAGGATGGAGCCAGGGAGGGGAAAGAAAGTTTCCAGCCAGCTCTGGAGGATTTAAAAGGCAATCCAGGAGTCACAGATGGCAAACGAGCCATTGGAACAGATTTGCTCAGCAATTCCACTTCCCCAACCTGCCCACCCACCCCCACCCCCAGTCTCCATGGCACATTTTGCGTTCACAACAGTGTGCATGGGACTTCACAAGTTTTTTTTTTTTTTTAAAAGCAGAAATGAAAAGAACAAACACATTCCGACAACATCGAGCGCTCCCCTCCATAAATCTTTATTATTAACCTGATTATTTGCAAAGCATTCTCTTCCGATGTGGCACAGAAGAACAAGCTGGTTTTTTCCCGCAACGGGAAGAAGCAGCCCATTCAAATCGTGTGTGTGTGTGTTCAAGCTTAGCAAAATGGTGGGAGCTGCCTTGGGGAGGGTCTTAAATAGGCTCCCTCCTCAATCACACCCTCCCAAACCAGCCATGGCCTTCCCTGGAGGCAGTGGCAGGGCAGCTGCAATTTGCCCCTTTAAAATCCAGTGTGGCATAGTGGTTAAGAGTGCTGGACTAGGACCTGGGAGACCAGGGTTCGAATACCAACTCAGCCATGAAGCTCTCCTGGTAGGTGAACTTGGGCCTGTTATTTCCTCTCAGCCTAACCTACCTCACAGGGTTGTTGTGAGGATGAACCCGGGGGGGGGGGAGATAAGCATGTACACCACATTGAGCTGTTTGGTGGAAAAGGTGGGATATAAATGCAACAAACAAGCAAAAGCATTTCCAAACCACTTAAAATCTAACCACCAACTGGCTTGGCAACAGCAGCCGTATTCTATTTACTTACTTATTCACTTATTCACTCACTCATTCATTCCTGCAGGGATAGCTCCGTCGGCAGGGCATGAGACTCTTCATCTAAGGGTCGTGGGTTTGAGCCCCATATTGGGCCAAAGATTCCTGCATTGCAGAGGATTGGGCTAGATGACCCTTGGGGTTCCTTCCAACTCTACCATTTGTTTGTTTATTTGTTTGTTTGCAGATTTAACAAAATAAGACATGGAAATAAAAATTATTAATAATAATAAATGAATAATACTAATAGTGACTAACCCACCCGCCACAACTCACCACCCATTTATATTACAGATACAGATACTCTCAGTACATGCATTGTAAGCTCAAGTTACTATAAGCCTACTGCAAATCCCATAGGTTATTCACACGGAGCTGATGTCTACATGAAATTTGTTCAGATGTAGCCCGGGCAGCGAGACCCTGAGACCGCGCTAAGTCTCTGTTTGAGAGGCCTACGAGATCGGAGGGCTTCGAGCAGAAACGCAGTGTTAATGTTAGTTTTCAAGAAGGGAGAAAAATAAACATATTGTGGAGATGCTGAGAATTAAATACTGGCTTAAAAAAAACAAAAAGAAAAGAAAACACTCCTTTATTTCAAACAGGAAAAAGCAAGTTTCGGTTCTATGGCTGGCAGAGGCTTTGTGGGCCTGGATGAGCCGCGACTCGCAATCCTGCAGACCCCCTGTCCCTGGCGTGGGGGTGAAGATGGGCTTCATCTCTGCAAAATGCATCCCATTGCCACAAAATCTCTCTCGTTTTTTAACCACTGCAAAACAGCACCACCCGCCCCCCCTGCAAACGATCTTTAAACATCTCTGCTTTGCACCAATTGGACGATTAGAGAAGGATAATAGCTGCTTTTCTCCATCCTATCTCATCTCTTTCTTCTCAGGAGGAAGGAATGAGTGTTCTGCCCAATAGGGCGAGCTTTTTTTTCCCCTGCCAAGGTTCCCATCCGCGGTCAGTACCAGCCCCTTGGCGTAAGACGGTTAAATGAAACATGCAAGGCAGAAATTGCTCTCTCTCCCCACCCCTACCCCCCCAAAAGGCCCCCCTCCCCTCCCCGCCATCCCACCCTTCGCTCTTCAGATGACTCCAGTTCAGCTAATCCCATTACAAGAAAATAACGTGGATAATTCAAGCTAATGAAATCATTACAAGGATGCAGGCAGCCAGAGGTGGACATTGAGAGCTAATTTAAACACTCTTTCTCCAGCGTCGGCGCAGGAAATATCTGTAGGTGGAGGAGAAAGGAAGGAGGAGGGGAGGGGGAACCCCCTAAAAAAAAGGCGGCCCTCCTCTCTCATTATTGCAGAGATCCGGGCAGCAAATTCAAGGGGAAATGGTCTGAACCATTTCTCTCTCCCCACCCCCCCACTTCCCCATATTACTATGATCACGGTCATCAATAACGTCTCCTTGGTAACCTGGGGGGGGGGGGGAGAGAAATAATGAATGAATAATGTGCAAAAAGGAAAAGATGGGAATATACCTCCTGACACGCTACAGCAAGCCTGTTCCCCGCCTGCAGGAGGAAGGAGCGGAAGCTTTTCGACATAGCCAGACGTAAGAACCGAAGAAGAGGCTGCTGGATCAGGCCAGGGGCCCATCTTAGCCCAGCATCCTGTTCTCACAGGGGCCAGAGCCAGATGCCTGGAGGGAGACCTCAAGCAGAAACTGGGATTCAGAAGCACTGCTGCCCAATTGTGGAGGCAAAGCATAGCCCATCATGGCCAGAAGCCGTCGATAGCCTTGTCCTTCATGAATTTCTCCTGTCCTCTTTTAAAGTCAGCCAGGTTGACGGCCGTCACTGCCTCCTGCGGAAGGGAGTTCCGCAGTTTAACGAGGTGCAGAGTGAAGATCTTCAATCTTCCAGCGTTTGGCTTCAATGGAAGCCCACGAGTTCTCATGTTGCGACAGAGGGAGAAAAACCTTTCTCTATCTGCTCTCTCCGTGGCATGCATGGTTATATAGTCCATCAAAGTCAGGCGTAGGCAAACTTGGTCCTCCAGATGTTTTGGGACTACAATTCCTATCATCCCTGACCACCAGTCCTGTTAGCTAGGGATGATGGGAGTTGTAGTCCCAAAACATCTGGAGGGCCGAGTTTGCCTAGGCCTGATCTAAGTCCACTGAAATCCACAGCAGAACCCTTCTCAGATGGATGGATGCACAGTGGTTTATGATGGACATGCAACTCTCATCCATCTGCAACTACTAACATATATTGCCTTATACTGAGTTGGGCCTGTGGTCTATGTGGTTCAGTATTGTCTACACTGACTGGCAGCTCTCCAGGGTTTCTGGGGGAGTTTCTTTCCATCCTACATGGAGATGCTGGAGATTGAACCCAGGACCTTTGGCAGGCGAAGCTGATGCCCTATCACTGGGCTACAGCCCTTCTCAGAAAGTGGCTGGATTTCACAGTGGTTATGGCTGGTTTTCCTGGCGTGTAAGACGACTCTGATGTTATCCCCTTTATCCCTGAAATGTTACAGATGCTACCAGTTCTGCCGGAGAGAGGATGCAGGAATGAACCGGAGAAAGAACTATTAAAATGCACAGAGTGTAGCCTTTCAAGAATCTCAACTTTTAATTTAAAACAAAATACAAAAAAAAACCAAGATGCTAGTCCTTATCACTGAGAAGATATTCTGGAATGCGGATCAGTACAGTCTGCTTAACAAGCCTCAAACTGGAAGGAACAAGCCCCTGCGAAGCAGTTCTCAAACAGCTGCCGCGGAAAAAGGCGTGGAACAACAACAGCAGCAACAGCAGCAGCAACAACAACAACCATCACACTGGTTTGCAAGATATCCCTTTAAAAATTTGAATAAAGTTTTGTCGTGTCAGAAAATAGCAGAACTCTGAAGAGTTGGGGAATTTGAGTTATCTAAATCCACCCAGCTTGCACATTGCATACTGCCAATGAATCCAGGATGAAAGTGTACTGAATAAATAAAATCTGTGCATTCTAGGTGTGTGGTTATTTTGCAAATCCTTTAATGCTTTTCTGCTCTCAGAATTCCCACCCACCCCATTCCACCAAGCTGCAGCGCTGGCAGTAACAAGATGCCAGACAGAGAAACCAGCACCATTTGGTTCCTCCAGTGTTTGAAACTCCCATTGTTCTCTAGGCGCATTTTGCGACAGGGAATTTCATTAGCACAAGCGGTTTCTGAGCTCTGGGCACAGTACAGCGCCTAAGATTTCAGATTAAAACTGCAAAGTGGAAAGAAAGGAGGACCTTTTTCTGCCTCCCCACTTCCAGCTACTCTCTGAAGACTGGAGAAGAGACCCTCTTAAGAATATTAGGGGGGTTGGCAGGGGAATGACAGGCACCCCCAAACTCGGCCCTCCAGCTGTTTTGGGACTACAACTCCCATGATCCCTAGTTAAGAGGGCCAGAGGTCAGGGATGATGGGAATTGTAGTCCCAAAACATCTGGAGGGCTGAGTTTGGGGGTGCCTGGACTAGACCATGTGAAAAATGAACATAATATTTTAGCTGCAGTTCATTCATTTTCAGCTTCATATTCTTGTTATTAAAAAAGCATGCCTAGACATTCCATTGTTGTGCCCATAACCTAGGTTTAATGTCCCATTTAGCTCCTAGCTTTCATATCTCAGTTTCTAACACTGGGTTCCTCCTCTCTTTGAACTGTTTCCATTCCAGCTGGTTATACAAGAAGCTTGCACCTAAGAATTCGTGCCCATGCTTACTTTCTTCCTCCTCCCTCCAAACCCGTTTTCCTCTTCTGCCGACCTAAGGGGAGGGACTGCCTTGCTAATGAAGCTTCAGAGTTAACAATGCTTTAAGTATATGTAATTCAGTTTCTTAAAATGGCACAAACTAAACCTTTCACCCTCAGAAAAGGGTATTCATACCCACTTGTCCCTTGATCTGTTGTTGGACCCCAATTCCCATCATCCCTGATGGGCCATGTTGGCTGCGGCAGATGGGAGTTAGCTGCCTGCCTTGTAAGAAGCTCTCCTGTGTCAGTTGGTAAAAACATGGCGTTGATAACGCCAAAGTTGCGGGTTTGATCCCCAAAAGAGACAGAGGCATATTCTTGCATTGCAGGGGATCGAACTAATATCAGGTCTGCAAACGTTTTCAGCAGGGGGCCGGTCCACTGTCCCTCAGACCTTTTGGGGGGCTGGACTATATTTTGAAGGAAAAAAATTAACGAATTCCTATGCCCCACAAATAACCCAGAGATGGATTTTAAATAAAAGGACACATTCTACCCATGTAAAAACACACTGATTCCCGGACTGTCTGTGGGCCGGATTTAGAAGGCGATTGGGCCGGATCTGGCCCCTGGGCCCATGGACTACTAGATGATCTTCAGGGTCCCTTCCAACTCTAAAAGGTAAAGGTAAAGGTACCCCTGACCATTAGGTCCAGTCGTGTCCGACTCTGGGGTTGCGGCGCTCATCTCGCTCTATAGGCCAAGAGCCGGCGTACAGCTTCCGGGTCATGTGGCCAGTATGGCTAAGCCGCTTCTGGCGAACCAGAGCAGCACACGGAAACGCCGTTTACCTTCCCGCCAGAGCGGTTCCTATTTATCTACTTGCATTTTGACGCGCTTTCGAACTGCTAGGTTGGCAGGAGCTGGGACCGAGCAACGGGAGCTCACCCCGTCGCAGGGATTCGAACCGCCGACCTTCTGATCAGCAAGCCCTAGGATTTGTGGTTTAACCCACAGCGCCACCTGGGTCCAACTCTACCATTCTATAATTCTAAACCTTCTCCAGTTCTGCTCTTTGCCAAAAAAAAAATGCTCCCCACTCTTTCATGATTAGTTTAAGGAACTTCTCAGCCACCTTCAAAGCGCAAACATCTTCCCAGCGTGGCAAGCAGTATTTAAACATTTTGAGGCAAACATCAAAAATTCACCATTAAAACAAGCAAACAGAATCAAAACAAGCCAGACACACACACACACACACACACACACACACACCATTACAAAACGCTAACTCACACTTAACGAAAACAACTTACAGGAGTGGTGGTGAAGCTTTTCCAGCCCAAGGGCCGCATTCCCATCTAGGAAGACATCCAGGGCCACGTGGTTGGGGTGGCAGAGGCAAAAGTGGCCAGAGCAGTGGATGAAAAGGTTACCTTTGGCCAGTTTCTACACACAGCCTTCTATACTCCCATAACAGCAAGCAAGAAAGTCACACCACTGGGGTTTTTAAGAATGCGTCCCAGCCAGGCAAAAAATCTGGGGGAGTACGAGAAGGTTCTGACAAGGGGTGTGGCCTGAGGAGAGTCCCATGGGCCAGATATGGAAACCCGGACAGCTCCGTTTGGCCCTCGGGGCTGAGGTTCCCCACCCCTGACGTACAGCAACACAAATGAATGAAAAGCAGATTCGCTTCTTGAAAATCTTCAAATCACAGCTGAAAGAAAACAAGGCGGGAGTCGAGCCTACCTCTGAGGAGGGAGTTTCACAGATACGGAGCCACCATTAAAAGGCCCTGCCCCTTGCAGCCGCCATCCTAAAGCCTGTTGCTTCTACTCAGAAGGGGAACATAAGCAATCACGCCTCTTCGACTGGGCTGTTTGCAAAAGCTTGGTGGCCAAGCGCCTGATACTTAAAGTGTTTTCTAAGTGTGCAGCCGTGTTTTTGCTTTTGGGAGGTTTTATTGCTTCGTCTGGTATTGTGGGTTTTTTCTTTCTTTCGAGATATCTTTTATCTCTGCCTATATCTACTGCATTTAGAAACTCTTTAATAAACCATTATTTATTTTTGTTAGTCACTTTTCAGGCACACATCGTGGCAGAGACTCATTCATCCATTTTAGAGACTGTTATGCTATAAAGCAGTATTTCTCTCTTCTCCCTCTATCCCTCTCTCTTGTGAATGAAATAAACAGTCCCTACCACCACCACAGCTACCACAGGGTGATGGGGAAGAGAAAAAGTGGCACGCTTAGCATGAGCGCTGCCTTTAAAAATCCCCCTCCGGTAGAACCTTCTGTTTCTCCCTCCCTCCCTCCTTCTTTTGACCCGTTTTTCATTTCATCCTGCAACACACATTCCCAAAACTGGCGAGGTGTCACAAGGCAAGCAAGGATCGGGCAGCCTCTGAATAAAATAACCCCCCAAAAAAGGCAGCCGTGAGATATCATAATTAGAACGGTCATTAGCGGCACACTCAGCAGAGGGTCTTGCAAATGAAGTGTAGATTCGGGTCTCTTTACAACCTACCAGGAATATGAACAATCAGTCGGATTAGTTAATGGGACCAGTTGCCCAGGGGTGGCAGGAAACGAAAAATGACACTTTTTGCCGACAAGTTTTTTCTTTTCTTTTTTTTAACATGCTGCTAAGAAAGCAGGTGACATCGGAGAAAGAGAGGAGCTACTCTCTAATCTTCAATTCAGGCGCCAGACCAAATGATTCTGTCCTTGTTTATCACATTAGATATTTCTCTCCAAAATAGAGAGCACTCCCCACCCTGTTTTATCTTCACAACAACCCTGTGTGTGTGTGTGTGTGTGTGTGTGTGTGTGTGTGTGTGTGAGAGAGAGAGAGAGAGAGAGAGAGAGAGAGAGAGAGAGCATACAAGCAGCAGTGATAAGTAGGCCTGATACATCGCCCATGATTAGTCTGAGGGCCAGAGCGCAATGGCGCCCTCACCCAGAGGTATATTGTGGGTGAGGCTTGCCTGTGCATTGCCTTCCCTGCTGGCTGCCTCCTTCCTCCCTGTGCCGGACGCTGGTGATGGAGGGAACTGAGGCCGGGTGGCCAATGCTGCTTGTTCCTCCCTCCGCTTTTCAACACCACGGCGTATCACTATATTGCGATGTTTGGCTGGTGATACATCGCGATGTTGAAAAGCTAGTATCGCCCAGCCCTAGCGATGAGAACGGAATGCTGAACCAGATAGGCCTTTGGGCTGATGCAGCAGGGATTTTCTTGCATTCTTATTGGTGGGCGGAGGGGAGTGTGTGTGTGTTTGTTCATAGCAAATGTCAGAATCTGAGTTAAAATCTGCTGGTTCAGGCCAGTGGCCCATCTAGTCCAGCATCCTGTTCTCACAGTGGCCAACCACAGTGGGAAGCGCACAAGAAGGACCCAAGCCACAAGAGCGATTCTTCCTGACTGTGGTTTCTAGCAATTGGTTATTCTGAAGCATGACTTCCTCCAATGGCTTTCAAGGAGGATTGGGTAAATTCACAGAGGATAAGGCTATCAATGGCTTAACTAGCCTTGATGGGGATGCTATGCTCTGCATCCGTGCTTGGGAGGCAGTAATGCTTCTGAATACCAGTTGCTGGAAGAGAGGAAAGTGCTCTTGCGCTCATGATGTCCTGCTTGAGGCTTCGCCATGGGCATCTGGCTGGCCACTGTGAGAACAGGATGCTGGTCTAGATGGACCATTGGCCTGACCCAGCAGAGCCTGCTTAAATACCTCTGAGTTGCAGCCCTTTTGCAGTTCTGCAGTAGCTAATTCTGCAGCATTACAGAGAGGGAGGGAGGGAGCAAGAGAACCTGTGGATGGGGAAATGGGAACGCAGATCTGAGGTGGTGTTGCAGAAAGAATACACACACACACACACACACACACACACACACACACACACACACACACCCCAAGTGATGACATGCATAAGTGAATGTGTAATCGCAGATCCACCACCACTGGCAAAGCTGTCACACTGCCTCTCCTGAGCAAAAGTGTGATGTCTCTCTGGTGGAGCCAGTTCACACATAGGCAGCTGCCAGTCATCAGCTGAGAGCCAGTCGGACTGAGACTGGGAGAACCGAGGTTCAAATCTCCCCACATTTTCATGCATTTTGCTGAAATGACCATCCATACTTCAGAGGGACAGTTATCTGCGGAGGGGAGGGGGCTGTGACTCAACAGCTGATCTGAGGCAGTCAAAGGCAGATGTAGATGTTGCTCTGGGGAATGTGGGCAACTGGAGGGGATGGGTTGGGCTAGGTGCAATTGTTAGATCAGGTCTGAGGTTGCTAGCCCCCTTGCAATCCACTGGCGGCTCACAGTGTGAATGGTGTGCTTTGATGTTTGTTAGGGAAGGGCAGGAGCTAAGTGGCAGAGCATCTCCATTGCACACCAAAGGCTTTAGGTTCAATCCTCAGCCTCTCCAGGTTGCTTTAGAAGCCTCCTGCCTGAAAGCCCAGAGAACAGCTGCCCATCACTGCAGAGCAGGCATGGGGACAGAAATGCAGTGGTACGCTTGCGATGGTCACAGCAACACCCTTTCTAGTATTACACGGCAATCTTATGGTTATAGAATAGTAGCACTTAAGGATGCATTGCAATGTTCCGGGGCCATCGCACATATAAGTGAAATCGCGTAAAGTGGGGAGCATCCCACTTTAATAGCGAGGGGTGCCAGGAACGGCATGTGGACGTGCAGCAGAGGCGGGGGAAAGGCACCTCCCACCCCGTGCCACCTTCTCTCACTTGGGCAGCAGCCCCAAGAAAGGGAAAGCCTATTTATTTATTTATTTATTTATTTATTTATTTATTTCGCAGCGATCCACGTAAACGTGCTTGCACATGAATGGGATGCCTGTACAGATCTCCATGTGTTGCCTTTCAGCTAGATCTACTATTTTCTGGAACGTGTACCTGGGGATGACGATTTAAAGTGCTCCAATATCTGCTTTCACAGTAACTTAAGCTGTGCTTTCCTTGAAGTTCCATTGTACGTAATAGAACTTGCACCCCATTCTCTTGACACTGAACACCTTGTGCTTTCAGTGCCCCTTAAGGCTTAGCCTTGGAGCATACCTGCCCCAGAGTGGCCCTAGGAGCCCATCCTCAGCGGCTGACTCTCTTCCTTTCACTCTGATTGGCTCCAACCAGCACGAAGGATGAGAAGGCTTCTTCTTAGTGGCTAAGAAATGTTCCCCTTTCGTGCTGACTGGGTGGCTCTGGAATGCTGGATACAGGGACTCTGCTGCAGAAATAGTGATGGGTCTTCCACCATCACCTCCCCCCCCCCAACCCTGGACCACTATATGGGGATGCTTTGGCCCACTGGATGTTGCTCAACAGCAGGCATAGGCAAACTCAGCCCTCCAGATGTTTCGGAACTCCCATGATCCCTAGCTAACAGGACCAGTGGTCAAGGATGATGGGAGTTGTAGTCCCAAAACATCTGGAGGGCTGAGTTTGTCTACGCCTGCTCAACAACAACTCCCATCATCCCTGGTTGCTTGTTAGGGATGATGGGAGTTGTAGTTCAGCAACATCTGGAGGGACGGAAAGTGTCCCACGCTTGGTGAAGACAATGCCGAGATAGAGGGACCAATGCTCATATTCAATATAAGGCAGCTTCCTAAGACTTAATAACCTGGGCCAATTTTCTCAAAATTGGAATCCGTGCTGCATTGTCTCAGCTCCTGGCCAGCCCCTGCCTGCCCGCCACCCTCTCCAACAGCCCACTCCCCGAATGATTACTTCTTGACAGCTTCTCAGCCGCAGCTGGAGCGGAGAATGACAGGCAGAGACAGGTACGTCTGCGTCGCTACAACTGTCACAGTAATTTAGCACTCCAGAGCGGCTCCCACGGAATAATTTAACCAAGGAGGAGGTGGGTGAATGGGTAGGGGTGGGTGCTGCTGGGTGGTGTTGCCCAGGGGATCTCAGTTGTCCTGCTAGCACAAGACACTCTTCCCTCCGCCCCTGTGCCCATATCTAAGGAAAGGGGTAGATTTTGGAGGCTCCGTGCTTAATCACCAGAGAAATGAAGGCATTATTAAGACTACAAGCAGGCGACCCAGGCGAATCAAACCTGAATTGGGCCCTACTTCCATGACCCGGACAGGGACCCAGGTGGCGCTGTGGGTTAAATCACAGAGCCTAGGGCTTGCCGATCAGAAGGTCGGCGGTTCGAATCCCCGCGACGGGGTGAGCTCCCGTTGTTCGGTCACAGCTCTTGCCAACCTAGCAGTTCGAAAGCACGTCAAAGTGCAAGTAGATACATAGGTAAGGTAAACGAGCGGGAAGGTAAACGGCGTTTCCGTGCGCTGCTCTGGTTCGCCAGAAGCGGCTTAGTCATGCTGGCCACATGACCCGGAAGCTGTACGCCGGCTCTCGGCCTATAGAGCGAGATGAGCGCCGCAACCCCAGAGTCGGACACGACTGGACCTAATGGTCAGGGGTCCCTTTACCTTTATCTCCATGACCCGGATTGGGTGGGGAGGGGGGACAGGCCCCTCCATGTCACCAACTTGAACTGTCAACCGTGACACCATCAACCCAGCTGGTGGCAGCGCCCTCACCTTTGCCATCCCCTCCATCAACAATCATCGGAAGGGGATGAGTCTCTGCCCCACCATTGGGGGGGGAATTCTGGTCTTCAGGAATCGTGGGAGGGGGCTGCTGTAAGATTGATGGCAATGCGCTACATGTAGGCGAGGGCTCCCGAGGTGGTATGGCAGGGGAGCCAGCCAGAAGGTACCCGCCCCCCATGGCCAAGGAGGTTGTCCCGGCTGGCGGTGGCCTGTGCCATGCTGCATAAAGTGGCAAAGGCATGGAAGCTGCCCGTGGATATTGAGCTGGGACCACTTAGTCCTGCAGCTGGGATGTGGGCTAGGATGCTGGGATCCAGGGGTGTAGGAGCCACGACCACCCCTGCCATGACAAGGATCCAAGAGCTTTAGAGGTGGAAGTAATCTAGTCCAACGTCCTGCAATGCAGTTATCATAGGCTCCTCGCCTCTGGGTGGGCAACTGGGGCTCATATTTAATTGCATAACTCACCCTGGAATACAGTTTGGGAGTCATCATACTAGATCAGGGGTCAGCAAACGTTTTCAGCAGGGGGCCGGTCCACTGTCCCTCAGACCTTGTGGAGGGGGCCGACTGTATTTTTTTGGGGGGGGGGAATGATGCAAGAGCACCACGAGCCCCGGTGGCTGCTTACCTGTGTCTTGCGAGTGGCAGGGGCTGGCAGCGGAGGAGGGATCATGAGCGGCGCGCGAAAGGGCTCCAGAGAGGTGCTGCTTAAAATGGCGGCCGCTCAAGCACTGCTGCCGCTGGCACCAACAATGCCCAGAACCCTTCCTCCTCTAGGCAGGGCAGGGAGGAGAGAAGCCAGGAGGAGGGAGGGAGGAGGCGCCGCTGCCGCGTGAGGGAGAGGGAAAGAACGCAAGTGCTGGTGATCCACGGGGTGATTCCTGGACCGTCCGCGGGTCGGATCCAGAAGGCAATTGGGTCTGATGCGGCCCGTGGGCCTTAGTTTGCCTACCCATGTACTAGATCAGGGGTCAGCAACCTTTTTCAGCCGTGGGCCGGTCCACCGTCCCTCAGACCATGTGGTGGGCCGGAAAAAATAATGAACGAATTCCTATGCCCCACAAATAACCCAGAGATGCATTTTAAATAAAAGGACACATTCTACTCATGTAAAAACATGCTGATTCCCGGACCGTCCACGGGCCGGATTGAGAAGGCGATTGGGCCACATCCGGCCCAAGGGCCTTATGTTGCCTACCCCTGTACTAGATATTTCAGCAGCAGTTTCTGGGGAAATTCAGCAGTAATTGTTCAGATGCAATGCAACAGGTTACTTACACCCACCCACACCCAATTTGTTCATTGGAACTGAAGAAGACTTTTACAGAAGCCAGGTGGGGGTCAAACTGTATAGTGACCAAAATGCAAGAGAATGAATCTAGGAGGGTGGCGTCCTTATCAAAAATTAAATGATGCTTTCTTTTTTTCTTTAAACTAAGTAGACTTTGAAGAACTTTACTTTGTATAATTCCAGAAAACGACTTTGGCTAGATTATTTTAATGAGGAGAATAAGGAAAACGTGCACAGAAGATCAAAAAAATGCAAATCCACTAAGGTTGTGGGGATTCTCATTAAGCATTTCCATTAAAGAAATGGCAAGATCTTGGAATGTGAAATAATTCTCCAAAAGAAAAGGAAGAGGTTGCTCTCTCTCTCTCCTTCAGGGCTTCAAAGCCAGGAAAATGGGCACAGAAAACTGAACTGGAGCCAGAAAGATCTGGCACAACCTTAGAAGAGAAATGAAAAAATTCTCTGTCGTTAGCTCATCTGCCACGGAGGCAATCGTTCTTAATGGGGTTTTCCGAGTAACATCTACTACATATTTTGGAAAGTTGTTTGCTTGCTCTGCATTTGGACAGCTCTCGAGATATCATAACCAAATCTGCCGTGGCAGTTCCTAAGATCAAGGAGCAGGGTTCCCCCCCCCCGAATGTTTCCATACAACTGGGTGCCATTTTAAATCAAGATGGCAGACCGAAACTTTCAAAACGCCACTGATTATATAACAAAATCCTGAGAGAAAGGAGCAGGTTTCCGTCTATGTTGCGACACAACTGGACGCCATTTTGAACCAAGATTGCGAATCGAACCTTCAAAACTACACTGATTCTGTGGTTTCTCAGAATTCTTCAACAGCACAAAGTACATTGACTGTAACCTTCTTAACAGATAAAATAAAAGGAACCAGTTATAGAATAATACAGATGTCAGAATGATCTATCAAATTGTTAGTTGACAGATTTTTTTTTTTTAAATGCACTTTACATTAGTCTACCGTTTTTATAATATGGTACTAAAAAGGGACCACGCCTTTCCTTGTGTCTTTATATAGGAGCAACTGCTATTAATTTTGACTGTTCTGCAATTAATCTGCATTAATTTACAAAGCCCTGAACAACTTAGGTCTGGGGCACCGGAGGGACCATCTGTACCCTAAGATCCCAGCTCGATCACCGAGATCATCTGTAAGAACATCGTTGGCCGTTCCCCGAGTTAGCGAGGCTCATTTGATAGCAACAAGAAACCGAGCCTTTATTGCCATTGGCCCAATCCTGTGGAATACTCAATAGAGATTCAGCAGACGCCTTCTGTTTCAACTTTCAAAAGGCAGCTGAAAACTTTGCTATGGCGTCAGGCTTATTTATGCAGGCAATTAAGAATACTTCCTTCCATAACAGCTGATTTCTGATCTTAAAACTTGTATGGCTTTATGCATGGCTGCTGCAAAACCACTCTGATTTTTTTTAATGAATAGGTGTCTGCTTGGCCACTGTGAGAACAGGGAACTCGGGTAGATGGGCCTTTGGACTGATCCAGGAGGATAAAACAAATCCATGCGCTCTCTGTGGGGCTACCTTTGAAGGTGACTCGGAAACTACAACTAATCCAGGATGCGGCAGCTAGACTGGTGACTGGGAGCGGCCGCCAGACCATACTACACATAGCTGTCAACCCTCCCTTTTTTTTGCGGGAAACTCCCTTATTCCAATGCCGTTTCCCGCTGCTATCCCGGATTGCTGATATCCCTTAAATTTCCTGATTCAAATGAAGCAGCTCCTCTCCCTCTCTGCCGGCCAGGGAGGCTCCTCAGCTGCGTTGCTCGGCTGCCAATAAGGAGTCTGAGACCGACTGGGGGCGGAGCTTGCATGCCTTGTGCAGCCAGACCCTCACGCCCAACCAGACAGACAGCTTGCCTGCCGTCTACGCGCTCGCTCTTTCGCTCACCCGTTTGCGCGCAGCCTCTGGAGTGCAGGGTGGCGAGGCTACTTGGTGCCATTGCACTGCCCTCGCGGCATCCCTTATTTTCAAATCCGAAAGTTGACAGCTATGATACCACACCATCCCTGATAGACCTACATTGGCTGCAGTATGTTTCCGAGCACAATTCAAAGTGTTGGTGCTGACCTTTAAAGCACTAAACAGCCTCGTCCCTGTATACCTGAAGGAGCGTCTCCACCCCCATCATTCAGCCCGGACCCTGAGGTCCAGCACTGGAGGGCCTTCTGGTGTGTTCCCTCACTGCAGGAAGTGAAGCTACAGGGAACCAGGCAGAGGGCCTTCTCGGTAGTGGCGCCCGCCCTGTTAGAATGGTCAGATGTCAAGGAGATGAGTACTATATAACCTTTAGAAGACATCTGAAGGTAGTCCTATATAGGGAAGCTTTTGAATGTTTAATGTTTTATTGTGTTTTTATATAGTTGGAAGCCTCCAGAGCGGCTGGGCAACCCAGTCAGGTGTGTGGGATAGAAATAAATTATCATCATCATCATGACAGCTATGTTCAGCTCTGCTTGAGGCCTTCCCACTTTTTGGTCACTGTAAGAACAGGATGCCTGGCGAGGTGGGCCATCAGCCTGATCCAGCAGCAAATCTCTTCTTAGCTTCATTGTCCATGCTGGCTAGGAACACTGGGACTTGTATTCCACCCTGTTGGCTATACCTATCAGAGTCTCAACTCCGCCACCCCAAAAGCAATGATGTGAAAAGACTACCCAGGGCCATTAGCACACATCTATTGTTAATTTCTTCTCTGGGCCCCAGCACTTGGAGAAAGGCAAACAGCCCTAGCGGCCACTGAAACAGTTTAAGATGGTGGTGTGCGAGTGCTTGTTGGGGGGGTGGTGTGGGGAGCACCTACTTCGCCTCCCCCCCTCCGCCATTATCAGATTTTAATCATATTCAGCATGATGCCAGAGGTGTCTGCAGCCAATAAGAGGTGATGGCAGCCAGCTGTACTTTACTGACAGAAGCTGTCAAAACAGCCTTGCAAACAGGAGCTGGGGAAGGAGGGGGGAGAGGCTCGATGATAGTGCGAAAATGAGATACAAAACAAGGGGGCATGGGGAAAGGTGTGGGGGTGTAGCTGCTCAATCCCCCCCCCCCCAATTTGAGTAGCTTAGGGAGAAAAAGGAAATATCCAAGCAAATGTTAAAGAAGCGGCATAAACACTTAATCGTCGGTGGAGGTGGACACACAATACACAAGGGGTACCAGGTGGGGGGAGAGTGTGGCCGCCACGGGGAGATAGTTGAAGACATTGTGTCGGTGCTCCAAACATGAGGGCGGGTGTTATAGTCTCCTACAGCAGCGGTTCCCAAGTACTGGTCCACAAACCACAGGGGGTCTGCGCATAATCACCCAGTGGGTCCGTGGCACCATTATAACCAAAACCTCCACAGAGATATCAAAATTTTGAAAAGTAGGGGGTCCATGGCTTGGCTTTGGAAAAACAGGGGGTCCACAACACTTTAGCCACTGTTAACCTTCTTAACAGATAAAATAAAAGGAACCAGTTATAGAATAATACAGATGTCAGAATGATCTATCAAATTGTTAGTTGACAGATTTTTTTTTTAATGCACTCTACATTAGTCTACCATTTTTATAGTATGGGTACTAAAAAGGGTTTCTCACTCCTCTCAGATAAATATATGGAGCTGGGTGTTACCATGGTGTAGAGGTTAAATGCAAATAAAATAGAACAGCACCTAATTTCTCAAGAGGATACGCCTTCCCTGCAACTCGCCATGAAATTTTGGAGAAACCAGTCGTGTAGCTAAGTGGGAGAGTTCGAAGGGAGAAGCGCAACACAAGGCACCCAATCCCACCAGTTTCCCAGATTAAAGGTACTCAGGATGGAGAAGAAGCAAAAATAATAAAATACCCCCCCCCTTTAAAAGCCAAAGCTGCTCCTTCAAGAAAGAAAAAAAGAACACCATCCATTGGCAGGGAGACCGTGTGCACCTTCCCCACCCCAGCCCCTGCTAGGCTCCACTGGAACAGACACGATGCAGTCCTGCGTGACAGCACGAAATTAATACCATTTTGGGGAAAGCTGGCAGTGAATAATGAGAGTCTGAAATACCTTGTTTCCTCCGTTCGCCTTTTTTAACCCTTGCACTGCTGCTGCAGCTCTCTAGCAGGGCCACAGCAGGAACACCGCCAAGTTTGGGCAGTTTGTGGGGAGCGTCGGCGGCGGTCCCAGGTTGTTATTGGGAGTTGGGTGCGAGAATGGGGGCCATTGGGCAAGGTGTTCTCTACCTGTGGGTCTCTTCTCCTCCCGAGTGAACCTACCCTCTCTTCCTTCTGTTGTCTCCACTGCCTGCTCACCTGCCTACTGCCTATGGACCCAACCAGCACCACCTTCCAGAGAGAAAGACGATGAGCAGATGAACGATGTCGCAGTGTTTTTAGTTTAGAGAAAAGGAGAGCCAAGAGGCAACGTGACAGAAGTTGATAAAATTGTGCAGGGCGTAGAGAAAGTGGACAGAGAAAAGTTTTTCTCCCTTTCTCATGGCATTAGAACTCCTAGACATCCAATGAAGCTCAGTAATGTCCTCTGCGAATTTGTGTGATCCTCTCCAGACTGGGGACTGGGAGTGGCCACCGAGACCATATTACACCGGTCCTGAAAGACCTACATTGGCTCCCAGTATGTTTCCAAGCACAATTCAAAGTGTTGGTACTGAACTTTAAGGCCCTAAATGGCATCGGCACAGTATACCTGAAGGAGCGTCTCCATCCCCATCGTTCAGCCTGGACACTGAGGTCCAGCTCCGAGGGCCTTCTGGCGGTTCCCTCACTGTGAGAAGTGAGGTTACAGGGAACCAGGCACAGGGCCTTCTCAGTAGTTGCACCCATCCTGTGGAATACCCTCCCATCTGGTGTATGTGTGTGTATGTGTGGCTTTTTTTGGTGTGTGTGTGTTTTGTGCTGTTTTTTTGTTTTGTTTTTTCTTTCTGTTTTTATGGGATGGCATGCAATTTCGTTGCACTTGTATAGCTTTGTGCTTGTACTTGTGCAATGACAATAAATTATCTTATCTTATCATATCTTATCCGATTTCATGGAAATAAGCAACTATCTTACTTTTAAAAGACATCTGAAGGCAGCCCTGTTTAGGGAAGTTTTTAATGTTTAATGCTGTATTGTGTTTTTAACATTTGGTTGGGAGCCGCCCAGAGTGGCTGGGGAAACCCAGCCAGATGGGCGGGATATAAATAATAATAATAATAATAATAATAATAATAATAATAATAATAATAATAATAATTCTTATTACACTGACTGGCAGCAGCTCCCTGGACTCTCAGGCAGGAGTTCTTCCCAACCCTAACCTAGGAGATGCCTGGGGTTGCATGCAAAGCAGAAGATACCGGGCGGATAAAAGAAAGGACCTTTTCATGCAGCTCTTAGTTAAACTATGGAACTCGCTTCCGCAGGAGGCAGCGACGGCTGCCAACTTAGATGGCTTTAAAAGAGGATTGGACAAATTCATGGAGGAGACGGGTATCAGTGGCCACGATGGCTGTGCTCTGCCGCCGTGGTCGAAAGCAGTGATGCACCTGAAAACCGGTTGCTGGAAACTGCAGGAGGGGAGAGTCCTCTTGTGTAAGGTCCTGCATTGCAGGTTTCCCATGGGCATCTGGTTGGCCACTGTGAGAACAGGGTGTGGGTCTACATGGGCCCACTGGCCTGATCCAGAACCCTCCTCTTACTTTCTTCGACCGCCCTTCCTTTGCCTTCCCTTGCTGATTGGGAACCTGATTGCCAGCCTACCTTTGACAACATCACCTGCCTCTGATTCTTTCGACTTTGGTCTGTCCGTGCCAGAATTTGACCCGCTGGTGCCAGCTGTCTCAGAGCTTGGCTGAAGACACACACACACACACACAACCCACACAGATAGATGTATTTGGCATTTTAAGAACTCAGACACCGTCTACCTGCATTTGCACCTAAAACTACCAGGGAGAGTTTTCAATTCTACTGCCAGCTAGAAAAATCCTTTGCCCACTGCCATTTCGATTGCAGTCACCGCAGGAGCAGAAAAACTACTTCTAAGAAGTGTTCATTTCAGTGTGCGTGTGTTTTGCAGGGGGGAAACGAAGCCGCTGCTGAGTTTTGTTTAGATGCTCTTCTGGAATATATATCTTTGCTCTAAAGCCCAGAGTGAAGGAGCTGCCCGGCACAAACAACTGACAGCAAGACTCCTTGTTCTCTGGAGTGAGGCTGTTATCTGTGGGTCTGGGCTCCCCTGTGCATGGAACAAAAAAGAGGGGGGGGGACTAGTTGGCAGCCAGTGCAGTCAGACCAAGTTTGGCGTTATATGCTCAAACTGCCTTGCCCCTGTGAGCAGCCTAGCTGCTGAATTCTGCATCTGCAACAGCTGAAGTTTCCAAACTGTCTTCAGAGGCAGCCCCACATATCTCGCATTGCGGCAATCTAACCCAGAGGTTAGCAAGGCATAGATGACAGGCTATCCCTGTCCAGAAAGGGGTGCAGCTGGGCCACGGAGGCCACCTGAGCCTCAAGCGACAGCGATGGATCCAGCAGTAGCCCCACGTTACGCACCCGCTCCTTCAGAGGGTGTGCAACAGCATTAAGAGCAGCCCAGACACTGAGATCCAGCTCAGAGGGCCTTCTGGCGGTTCCCTCACTGCGAGAAGTGAGGTTACAGGGAGCCAGGCAGTGAGGGCCTTCTCGGTAGTGGCACCTGCCCTGTGGAACGCCCTCCCACCAGATGTCAAGGAGATAAGTAACTATACAAGCTTTAGAGGACATCTGAAGGCAGCCCTGTATCGGGAAGTTTTTAATGTTTAAAGTTTTATTATGTTTTTATATACGTTGGAAGCCGCCCAGAGTGGCTGGGGCAACCCAATCAGATGGGCAGGATACGAATAATAAAATTATTAATATTATTATTAAGAGCAGGCTTCGTCACAGCCACATGATGAAGGGAACTGCCCACTAACAATGCCTCAGCCTTCTCTGGATTGAGCTTCACTTTATTGGCTCTCATCCAGTCCATTAACGAGGCCATACATTAGTCCAGCACACCGACTTCCACACCTGCAGATGTCAACATAACCTTGAGGGTGGGCTACTGCATACCCTCCGACATTTCTCCGATGAAAACAGGGACGTCCCATTACATATTGATGATTTTACTATTTATACCCCACACATCTTACTGGGGTGCCCCAGCCACTCTAGGCAGCTTCCAATATATATAAAAACATAATAAAACTTTTTTTAATAAAAAAAAAAACCCACCCTTCCCTATACAGGGTTTTCCTTCGGACGGCTTGGGGGTCGGATAACTCCATACCCTCCAACATTTATCCAATGAAAATAGGGACGTCCTAAGAAAAAACGGGACATTCCGGGATCAAATCCTAAACTGGAATGGCTTCTCTAAATCAGGGACGTCCTTGGAAAATAGGGACACTTGACTACTACAATGGGCTGCCCTTGGGCTTGGTTCGGAAGCTCCAGCTGATGCAGAATGTGGTGGCCAGACAGCTGATGGGGCACATGACTGACCCCATTGCCAAAATATTTGCACCAGCTGCCCATCTACCACCAACACAGGTTCAAGGTCTTGTGTTACTACAAAGCCTGAACTACTTAGGTCCGGGGTACCTTAGGGATCGGCTTAACCCTTACATGTCAACTCGATCACTGAGATTACAGGCAGTCCTGTGGAATACTCTGTCAACAGAGTTTCTGCTTTACTCTTTAAACTCCTGCTGAAAGCTTTTCTATCGCCAGGCTTATGCACGGGCAATTCAGAAAACATCTGTACGTAACAGTTACTCGATATCTGATTTTAAATGTTTACATGGTTTTTAATGGTATAGATATACCTCTGTTGTAATCGCTTTGATTTCTTTTCTGATGAACAGCGGTCTTCAAGCATTTTGGTAAATAAATAACAATAAGCATTTCGATGTTTTAAGCAAAACAATATTGGTCTAAGCTACGGCTACCTAAACCGCCAAACACAGCTGAGCAATTATTTGTTTAAGATACTTAGATGCTGTCCAATGACAAAAAGATCTCTGGGTGTATTTCAGCAGAAGTTAAGAACACAATTAGGTAACGAAAGACATAGACCATAGAATCGAAATGCAGCATGAAAGCCAGCAATCACAGACTGCATGCGCAGAGCTTAACAACAGTAAAAGGCAGAGGTTTTCACAAGAGTCAGAAATTTCGCAAATCCTTAAAACTCCAAATAAGCAAATAAAGGCAGAATAAATTACCACTTGATATTACCTGGAGCCATGCACAAGCAAAAGAAAACCTGGTTTCTCCCCAATACCAACAGAAACCCAGGATAATGGGAGTGAGATTCCCGGGGTCATACCCAAAGTCTCGCTGTGGCTAGGTCCCATACAAAATTCGCACATTCTCTCACCATGAAATCACATGAGAATGTAGGAAGTCGCCTTATATCAAGCCAGGTTGTTGCTCCATCTAGGTTAGCAGTCTACACTGACGGAAAGTGGCGCTCCAAGGTTTCAGACCAGAGATCTCTCCCAGCCATATCTAGAGATGTCATTGGGGATTGAACCTGGGATCTTCTGCATGCAAAGCAGATGCTCCAGCACTGAGCTACAACAGCCCTTTCCCCGTCTCGTCCTCTCCCAAGTTTTCAAGGTTCCCGATCAAAGGGGCGATTTCCAAGCACATTGAGCTGAACATGGGTAGCATTGCCCTGCAGACCTACAAGCTCAATGCGCGAAGTTTCAAGGGGGGAGGGTGTTGCATGCAGCAGGGTCTCCGAGCTTCACATGCAGCTCCATCCATTTAGAGCCCTCACACCAGCAGTCATCCGCATTTTAGGTCAATGGGCATAGTTGGATTTTTGAGGTAGTACCACGGGGGGGGGGGGTGCCACCCACTCTGGTCATTTCTCTCACCCGCTTCTGTACACACACACACGGATCCCACCCCTTGAGACAGAAAAGAGAGAGAAAACGCCCACACAATTCACTTTTGTAGGGATCTGAGCAAGAGCCTGATCCGGAAGAGTTAACCTGAGCCTTGAAAAGCACATAGAGCTGAAAGATAAAGCGAGAAAGAGGGCCATTCTTCCACCTTCCTCCTTCAACGCTCTGCATTTTCCAAGTTTCGCTCTATTGTATTTCGAACCAATTATCTTTTCCCTTCCTTTATGTTGTCTGTAGGCTGATAAATGATTTCCCCACCCCCCACCCCCCCGCATAAAAATGCTTTGGGCTCATAATAAACCATTTAAAGCACCTGGAGTTCCTCCTTTGTTCTTTAAACCAGGTCAGAGCACTTGTCAATCAAAGCCAGGCATTGATAAATCTGACTGGCAGTGGCTCTCCAGAGTTTCAGGCAGAGAAGGGTCTTTTCCTGTCACCTGATACCCGATCCTTTCCCCTGAAGAGGCCAAGAACTGAACTGGGGTCTACGTGCCGAGAAAGTGCTCTGACATTGAACTATGACCCCCCCCCCTTACCCTAGTGGCTTTCCTCCCTGGCTCCTAAAATAACCTCTGATCCCAAGGACTACATTTTCCTACCTCATTCATTTCTCTCCATACTATGCCTGCACTAGAATCGTGCTGAGTCCCAAGGTTCTAAACGTGGGATGGGGACTGAATTAAACTTCTACTCCTGCCAACTTTGCTCTCTTGCCTTTGACCAGGCACCCCCAAACTCGGCCCTCCAGATGTTTTGGGACTACAACTCCCATCATCCCTAGCTAACAGGACCAGTGGTCAGGGATGATGGGAGCTGTAGTCCCAAAACATCTGGAGGGGCGAGTTTGGGGATGCCTGCCTTTGACTGTCCCTTACTCAATGGGGGAGGGAAAGGCATTCTGCACATGCTCAGAGGAGCCTTTGTGTGTTTTTTTGTTTTTTTGCACGCAGGGAACCTAGTCAGACTAACTGGTGGTTAGCCAGGGGAGCAAGCAAGGAAACAGCCCCCACCCCCTGGTTCTTCTAAAATGGGACACTGGCCAAGCGCTCTTTAACCCCTCGTTCCCCAGTCCCAATGTTTCCCCCCCCCCCACACACACACTTGTAAGACTACTGCTAACTCCTGTCCACAAGAAGATATGCAAAGCAAAAAAAAGGGATGGGTATATGTCAGTCATGCAAAAGGGAAGGACTCCACTGATGTCCCTCTCGGCTCTTTCTGCCTGGGAGCCTTCTCCCCAGTCTTTCAGAACAGGCAGAGCAGTCAAAGGGCGCAGCAGTCATCACCAGTCCTTCGGCCCTCACTTAGTTCAAAATGCAGCAGTCATTGCAAAAGAGGCAGAGAAATAGTCACCCCTCTAGGAAATACAAGAGAGAGATTTGACATCAGCCCTGAATTTCCCTGGGTTTCACATCTGCTGAGACAAGAAGCCTGAGGCAGGGGACGAGGGGTGCTGGTCTTTGTATTTTGGCCTTTGTACTCAGAAGGTGCACAAACAAAATCAAAATTAAAACCAAACCACTGGGTGAATTCTAAGTCTTCAGCCTTAACACACTGTCAGCACAGGGAGAACCACCAAAAACTAAGAAAAAATTAAAAGTGCACTGGAGGGTGAGAAAACGGCACATGCGTTTTTGGTCCGCCGAGATGCTCTGAGCCACGCTTGTGGCCTTTGAGAAGGTACAAAGGCGAGGGGCAGCCTTTTCGCTCCGAGCTAGGAAGAGAAATCCTCTGTGCGCTTTGTGCTCCCTCTCCCATCTGCCCCCCCCCCCCGCTAATTTGTAAGCTTGCAAATCCTGGTGGGGAAATGAGCGTTTCCTTCAAAAGAAAAAGAAAAAAATAGCGAGAGTAAATGTCTCTCCAGCCATTCCCAGCATCAATGCAGGAGGTACATCCCTGGCCCAGGCCAACAACCATTTCTAAGGATGCAGGTTAAGGCAACAGACGCCGGCTTCCGCAGACACACAAACCTTGGTTTCTCCCACCTCCACCTGACCAGAGCCTTTAACCTCCACGGGCAGCTATCAATGCCCAGCAAAGAGCCTTCCAGGGAGAGATTGAGCTCTCCTCTCCAGCAAAGGCTAAGAGTGCCCCCTGGCGGTCCGGCAAAGGAAAAGCAGTCGGTACCCACTCAACCCTTTTATTCACAGGGGTGTAAAAAGCACAGAACCACAGGCTTGTTAAGAGTAGGGAGGGGGGTCCCCCAAAGGTCATCCAGTCGAACCCCCTTGCAATGCAGGAATCACAACCTGCGGCAGCTGGTGCCCACTGGGACTGGTGGGGCAGGAAGCAGGGAGGTGGACCCAGAAGCAATGGCAGATGGCAGAGCCATCTAATGCTAGCTTTTTCTGGTACGCAGGCTGAGACCCTACCTGCCCGCAGACTGTCTTCCCAGAGTGGTGCATGCTCTAGTTATCTCCCGCTTGGACTACTGCAATGTGCTCTACGTGGGGCTACCTTTGAAGGTGACCCAGAAACTGCAATTAATCCAGAACGCGGCAGCTAGACTGGTGACTGGGAGTGGCCGCTGGGACCACATAACACCGGTCCTGAGAGATCTACATTGGCTCCCAGTACGTTTCCGAGCACAATTCAAAGTGTTGGTGCTGACCTTTAAAGCCCTAAACGGCCTCGGTCCTGTATACCTGAAGGAGCGTCTCCACCCCCACCGTTCAGCCCGGACACTGAGGTCCAGCGCCGAGGGCCTACTGGCGGTTCCCTCACTGCGAGAAGCAAAGCTACAGGGAACCAGGCAGAGGGCCTTCTCGGTAGTGGCGCCCGCCCTGTGGAACGCCCTCCCATCAGAGGTCAAAGCAATCAACAACTACATAACATTTAGGAAATACCTGAAGGCAGCCCTGTTTAGGGAAGTTTTTAATCTGTAACATGTTAATGTAATGTTTTTAATATTTGCTGGAAGCCGCCCAGAGTGGCTGGGGAGACCCAGCCAGATGGGCGGGGTACAAATAATAAATTATTATTATTAGTATTAGTATTAGTATTATTAGTATTATTATTTTCTCCATCCTCCTCCCTGCTCAGTTCCAGAAGGGCATAATCAAGGGGAGGAAGATGCCCCGAATTAGGCCAATGGGTCCATCTCTCTCAATATTGTCGACACTGATTGGCAGCAGCTCCCAAGGACATCAGATGGGTGGCAGGGGGAGGGGTGGTCTCTTTTCCAACCCAACAATGGCATCTCTTCCAGACTGTTGTAAGGGAGAGACAGGAAACCAGGGAGTGCAGAGGTGGAACGGCGTATCATTGAAGAGATCGTGGCGGGTAGGAACAACAGGCTGCTGTAGATCACACCCACCCCACCACCCAGTTAAAGGCAACCCCCCTTTGTTTTCAGCCAGTTCAACTTGGCTAATGAAAGCCACAGCTCGTGCCCTTTGCTAGACCAGGGTGCCACAAAAGCCAGTGAAATATCACAGACGGGAGTCCGGAGAGAGGAAAGAAGATCGTGATAGCCAACTGTACTGAGCCAACTGAACAAGAACAGCATATAACTTGAGGGGGAAAGAAGAAGACAGGGGTGTAAGTCTGTCTCACTCCAGGCCTTGTTCGTAGCAGGAATACATTCAACGAAATGTATAAAGACAAAACTCCCTCAGAACTACACAGCCAATCAGAGCACACTATGTGAGGATCATGCCGCAGTGATTGGTTGCTAAGCAACACCTGCACTTGCCCCAGTCTGGGCTAGGTGACTTGAACACGAACAGAATCAACAAATCCCTACTGTTGCACTTCCAAGAGACGGGACATTGAATGTGGCTACGAGAAATGCCTCCTTACCTGAAAAGCTCTCTGATTTCTTTCACGGTTGCCTGGAAGGGGATATTACGCACTAAGATCTTGGAACTCTTTTGCTTCTTGCCGGTCTGCTTCTTCCGGGCCGAGACCGCAGCTGACCTGGTGGGTCAAAAGAGACAGGGGTGAGCTCATCCCTCCATCACCCCCAGAATCTGCCTCCTCCCCAACTAACACGAGCTTTTGTCAATGCCAGCACTGCTAATTTTCGTCGGGGTGCAAGGATGTACAGCTTTGCTCCAGACCAAGATCGCCACCTTGGGGTCAAGCGGCAGCATAGATCCCAAAGCCAGCTGGCAAAAGATCTCCAACTCCACATGTCTATCAAATAGGAGAATCCACTAAAAGGTTTCGGCTCTTGGGAACTCCTGACGTGGATGGTGGCGGCTGCCAGAACCTCAACTGCCCCCAAACGCAAAAACCTTATTGGACTTGCAGCTTTCACGTTGGTATAAAAATATGTGGAGTAGTAATAATAATAATAATTTTATTTATTTATGCCCCACCCATCTGGCTGAGTTTCCCCAGCCACTCTGGGCGGCTTCCAACAAAATATTAAAAACACACTTAAAAAAATCAAACATTAAAAACTTCCAGATACAGGGTTGCCTTCAGATGTCTTCTAAAAGTCAGATAGTTGTTTATTTCCTTGACATCTGATGGAAGGACATTCCACAGGGAGGGTGCCACTACCGAAAAGGCCCTCTGCCTGGTTCCCTGTAACCTCACTTCTCGCAGGGAGGGAACCATCAGAGCTGGACCTCAGTGTCCGGGCTGAACGACGGGGGTGGAGACACTCCTTCAGGTATACTGAGCCGAGGTCGTTTAGGGCTTTAAAAGGTCAGCACCAATACTTTGAATTGTGCTCGGAAATGTACTGGGAGCCAATGTAGGTCTTTCAGGACTGGTGTTATGTGGTCTCAGCGGCCGCTCCCAGTCACCAGTCTAGCTGCCGCATTCTGGATTAGTTGTAGTTTCCGGGTCACCTTCAAAGGTAGCCCCACGTACAGAATATTGCAGTGGTCCAAGTGGGAGATAACTAGAGCATGCACCGCTCTGGCGAGTTCAGCACTAGCTGAAAAAACAACATAAAATGCCTGGGGGGGAAAATATGCTGTGGGGTTTTATCTCATATACAACAAACGCGCACACAGAGAGGACTCCCTCTCCATAGTGCAACGTGAAATTAAATCTCTCCAGGATATACTGCACTGCTGGGGGGGGGTTGCACCTCTATTATGCTTATTGTATTGATTTGTTCAATTTACTTCAATAAAATTGGGGGGTTTTGTTTTTGTTTTTAAAGCAGGAGCTTTAGTTTGGGCAAGGCTAGGAGCATGTTTCGATTCCTGCACTGCAGGGGGTTGGACTGGATGACCCTTGGGGTCCCTTTCCAACTCTACGGTTCTGGGTGCAACTCCCAAGTCAGGAACTTACTTGACAGCTCTTTCGGAGATCTTCACTTCCAGCTGATGACCGTCCACGGAGCAACCCTGTAAGAAAGCAAAGACTGCTAAGTGGGAATGCAATAGACCTCCAAGTAGAAGACACCCAAAGCCGCCTTATATCTAGAATCAGACCACTGGTCCATCTAGTGCAGTATTGTCTACACTGACTGGCAGTGGCCCTCCGGGGTTTTAAGGCAAGGGTCCTATCTGGAGAGGCCGGGGATTGAACCTGGGACTTTCTGCATGCAAGGCAGATGATCTACCACTGCACTATGGCCCTTCCCCAACTTAGAAAGTGGAATTACACCAGGTCAGACCATTTGTCCATCTACTCCAGTACTGCCTACTCTGACTGGCAGCAGCTCTCCAGGATCTCAGGCAGAGAATGGTCCTTTATTGGCGCCTGCTGCCTGGTCCCTTTTAAACTGGAGGGGCCAAGAATTGAACTCGGGACCTTCTGCACCCCAAGCAGGCACTCTTAACAAGCTACAGCCCCCACTCTCTGCATGTGGAAGAGAAAGAGGCGTTGGGCATTACCTGCAGCTGTCTGAGGGCTTTCTGAGCATGCTCTGGTTTCTTGTATTCCACAAATCCAAACCCCATGGAAAGGAGCGCTCCTGGAAAAGAAGTGCAAAAGGTGTTGGGGGCGCTGAAGGGGAGAGAAAACATTACCTACCAGGTCCAGAGAGACAGAAATATCGGAAGCTGTCTAGGCGAGAGACCACGGTGACATGATGGCTGGTGTTCGCTGGGACTGATAGGGCAGAAAGCAGGGAGGCCAACAGTAGGTGGCGCCAGAGCCAATGCCAGGCAAAGCCAATTAATTCTTGGTATGTTCCCATCCTCCTGCTTGCTCAGTTCCACAACAGCAAAACAGAGAGGAGGAAGTTGACAGCAGGGTCCATCCTATGGGCTGGTTTTTATGTAAAAAGGCAGGCAGGTGGGGCAGTGCCCCACTTGCTCCAACAGACCAGCCTCCACTGCCCTGGCCCAATGAGCTGAATACTTGCTGGTGGTGCTGCCACGGGTTGGGTGGGGTTGGCATTGAGCCATTACAGGGTCTCCCCCTTTGTGGGATGCCCTCCCTGGCAAAGTGCATCTAGCTCCCTCACTGTTGATTTTCGGGAAGAATCTGAAAAACATCCCTGTTTACCGAGGCATTTGACAGCTAAAATATCTTGACCCTGGCAATCCTGTGGGCCAGTGTTTTTATAGCACTTTTAACTGTTTCTAGATTTTAAATTCTACCTTAAGGAATGTTTCATTCTTGGTTTGTTTGCTGCCTTGGCCTCCTTCAGAATATATACTGAATATATACCAGGTATATACTGAAATGCTAATAATAAAACATCATCATTTATATTTTTATATTGTCACTTTATGTTTTTATATCGATACAAACTGCTGTGATAGGATTCTTACGATACGTCCGATATGTAAATGTTTTTTCTAAAAGTATAAATAAAACAAGTCAGTGCTTTTTTTGTAGCAGTACCTGCTGGCACCAAGTAACGTTGCCTCTCTTTCTGCTGCTCATGGCATCCATCCTGCTACAGCAACCCTTTGACCAGCTTCCGGGTCATGTGGCCAGCATGACTAAGCCACTTCTGGCGAACCAGAGCAGTGCACGGAAACGCCGTTTACCTTCCCGCCAGAGTGGTTCCTATTTATCTACTTGCACTTTGACGTGCTTTCGAACTGCTAGGTGGGCAGGAGCTGGGACCGAGCAACGGGAGCTCACTCCGTCGCGGGGATTCGAACCGCTGACCTTCTGATCGGCAAGCCCTAGGCTTAGTTGTTTAGACTACAGCGCCACCCGAGGACGTACCAGCTTTATCTTTCTTCTTTGAGATGGCGCAACTCTTCACGGCTCCCACCTTGGAAAAAACCTGGAAAGAAAAAGTTGTGCGCTTCTTAGTTTAACCCCAGAGGAGGAAAAAAATAACAATTGGCAAACCACCCAGAAACAAATGCTAAACTTGCGCCACATTCCTGTATATTTCTGGAAGCGGCTTTTACTTCACGTAAAAAAAAAAAGCTCAGATATAATGCAGACAACTAACAGTTAGGAAAACTGCAGAAAAACAGAACAGACTGCCATGTGAATGCAAAGTAAAAGTTGCAGTTCCTGCCTTCAGCCAGAGGCCCGGGGAACAAACACAATGGACTCAGCCATCAGACACACACCTCTTGTAGAGTCTCCTCTGTGGTGACAAAGTTGAGGTTCTTTATGAAGAGTGTGCACCCAGGAATGCTTTCCTCCTCTTCTTCGTCATCCTCCTCTATTTCGGCTTCCACTGGCTGCGTCTGAGCTCCTTGGCTTCCACCATCACCTGCAAAATATCAGGCAGGATCACAGCCATCACCACCTAGCAGCCAGTCACTCAGATTTAGCTTGGATTCCCCCCCACAAAAAAAGTGGGGACATTATAACAAGCTTGCAACCTGGTGGTTAGTCAGCATTGCAGTTTGCCCACTTTTTCAGGGACTCAACACAGGCAGGTGGCACAACTGAGCACTGACACCCCTGAATGTTAAAGAGGATTCCGGACAGGCGAAAGAAAGTACTTCCTTCACAAGCCACAATTGTGGAATTTGTTCCCACGTGATGTTGTGACGGCCACCAGCTAGGATGGCTTTGAAAGAGGATCAGACACATTTGTGGAGGGTAAGACTAGACAGGGTGCTACTAGACTGTTGGAGGAAGCATTTATTTATTTTATTTGTTTCATAAAATTCACATGCCGCTTGATTTGTAAAAAGAAAACGCTCAAAGCGGTTTGCAAGAGGAAGAAAAAAATTGAAATTATCAGTTGTTTTCAAAACTATCTAAAACCTGGGGGGGGGGGTAAAATCAAGGATAAGCGGATTAAAACAACACATGTAACTACATGTCTGGATAGGTTCGTCTAAACAAAAACATTTTAAGCGGGTGCAAAAAAAGAGCACAGGGAAGGCGCCGGCCTGATTTCAAGAGGCAGGGAGTTCCAAAGTGTAGATGAAATACTGATTTCTTACAAATGTGGAATGGGTGTCATGTTGCACCTGGTACAATGCCAGCTCTTCAGACAGAAGAGATCCCAAAGGTAAACTGCCCCCAAGTTGTTACGGGCTTTATATACAGTGGTACCTCGGGTTAAGTACTTAATTCGTTCCGGACTCAGCTGGCCGGAAACAACATCTGGGGCGTGAGGCTGAAGAAGCCCACTCTACACACTTCTGACCTGACGCATCCAGGCTGAACATTTGCAGAGCGCTTCTCTCGGTGTGTTTAGCCCCAAAGTGGGGAACCTCAGACCCACCCCCCACCCCAGATGCGAGATATTTAAAAACGCAGTCAAACCAACGATTCATGTCTTGCTAGATAGGCATACGGTAGGAGCTGGCGCTCACAGAGTTTTCCGGCAATTTTGCTAGAGAGAACTTTGTGAAAGACACTCCCACCATGCCCTGACAGTAGGAGGGCATAGCCATATGTAGTTTCCTACCTGCCTGGGCACAAATCTCTTTCTCGTCTCTTTCCACCATGCCAGAAATGTGAAAACATCTGCATTGGAGCTCAGGCTCCATCTCAAACAAGACTAAAGCATGTTTTTATAAACAAATTGCTGTTGTTAGGCTACCTGAACAAAGCAGAAGTTCTTATTCTTCAACAAATATTCTGAGTCAGTAAATGTTATTTTCACCTTTTGCAAGACTGTTTATGTCAATATTGTTTTGTGGGGAAGAAAAGGGGGGGGGGGGGATACCAGGAGAATCCAGTCTGCCTTAAGGCATCCTGGATTATTTAAAACTAAAAGGCTAAAACTAGCCTATCTAAGCTTCCTTTTAAGCTGCAAAAGGGATGCCACTCTGCTGAACTCGCAAACGTGAGGGAGGAAGGATAATATCTAAAAAATATATCCTCTCCTACAATCTATTCAAATCTCAACAGGAAATTTGTCCCTGAACTTTGATAATGCTTGAATGATGAAAGGTATGCAGCTATGTAGATACAAGCCTACTGCACAAATGGGGGGGGGGGGTCATTTGTTGCTCCACCCACTTTTTACTCTGGCCCCGCCCACTGCTGGAATGTGGCCCCCATGAGGTCTCCCGGAAGGAAATGCGGCCCTCAGTCTGGGAAGAAAGAGTCGTCGTCCCCTTGTTTAAAGCCAGGCAGAAATTCCTATTACAGGCCTTTTCTAAATGGGGGTGCGGGGACCCTAGAGAGGCAGCGAATTAGCAAACATAGACATTCACTTTGTTGATTCTCTGGAAAAGAAACCAGATTAGAGCCATGGGGAATGAAGACACCCCCCCTCCCTCCCCCCCAGATCTACCGTTTCCACAATAATAATAAAACGAAGTCAGCCTCACAGAGCTCTTTTGTAATCAGACGGAGGAATTTACTGCCACTTTCCCCCGGGTGCCAGAGGCTGGCAGCAGAGACCCTTATCGGCCGCGAGCAGATTTCTGAGGGCCGCGGCGCTAAAAGCCCTTTATCTAGAGGTGAGGGTCCTGGGTGTGGGAAAAGGGGAATTTGCTTGCTAGGGCCGGCGTGCAGAAAGGACGTGTGGCTTTGCCTCCGTGCCTCCCTTCTCCTTTGGGAACGAGCACATACAAGCAGGAGATGGGTTTTTAAAAAATGTTTTTAAAATTAGGGAGGGGAGGGAGCAGAACGCAAGTTGATAAATGAAAACAGAGGAGGGTCACGTTGCCGAAATCAGGGCATCTGCAGCAGGGCTGGAAATTAAAAACATAAGAAGGAAGAGATCCCTGCTGGATCAAGCCAGTAGCCCAACTGGTTCAGCATCCTGTTCCTGGACCAGTTGCCTATGGGAAACCTGCAAGCAGGAATCGAGAACAAGAGAAGACTCCTGTGGCTTCCAGCAACTGGTATTCAGAAGCATTGCTGCCTCCGACTGTGGAGGCAGAGCATCGCCCTCATGGCTAGCAGCCCTCTCCTCCACAAATCTATCTATTCCTCTTTCTCTCGCCCTGATCTGGCCACAGTGATCCATGCGACGGTCACCTCCAGACTTGATTATTGTAACTCGCTCTACGCGGGGCTGCCCTTGAAGCTGACCCAGAAACTCCAGCGGGTGCAGAATGCCGCAGCGAGGCTCCTTACGGGGTATTTGCCGCGGGACCACATTCATCCAGTGCTCTACCAGCTGCACTGGCTCTCGGTGGAGTACAGGGTCAGGTTTAAGGTGCTGGTTTTGACCTTTAAAGCCCTATGCAGCCTAGGACCCTCGTACCTAAGGGACCGCCTCTCCTGGTATGCCCCGTGTAGGACCTTAAGGTCCTCAAATAATAACATCTTAGAGCTCCCGAGCCATAAGGATGCTAGGCTGGCCGCAACTAGGGCCAGGGCCTTCTCAGTACTGGCCCCGACTTGGTGGAACGGTCTGTCACAAGAGACCAGGGCCCTGCGGGATTTGGCATCTTTCCGCAGGGCCTGCAAGACGGAGCTGTTCCGCCTGGCCTTTGGGTTGGTTTTAGTTTAACCCTGATGTTTTATTCCTTTATGGTTTTATTGGTGGGCTACTTAAAAATGAGGCTGCATTTTAAATTGTATTTTAACTTGCATTTTAATTGATTGTTTTGTATGTTTTGTTGTGGTTTTTATGGTTGTTAGCTGCTCTGAGCCCGGTCTTGGCTGGGAAGGGCGGGGTATAAATAAAAAATTATTATTATTATTATTATTATTCTCAAGCCATCCAAGTTGGCGCATCCTGTGGCAGGGAGTTCCACAGTTTAATGACGTGCTGCGTGAAGAAGTACTTTTAACACACAAACAGGGCCTGCCAACCACAGATTTGCTCCTCCTTTTCTGCCCTCTCTGGCAGCAGAGCCACCCAGGAGGTGGTCAATGAGCCTGGGTTGCACCCAACCAAATTCTTTTCAGCAAGGCCGCACCGAAAATAATGGGCCTACGTTAGGCCCTATCGACAGCGTTTTTTAATTTCATTTGTTAAATTTCTTCACTGCCCTTCGTCCGAGGATCACAGGGCGGTTTCTGTATAAAAACCCAAAAATACGTAACATAGTAACAAACAAAAACAATACCCACCCAACCCACAAATTTAAAAGGCTATAGGTAAGCCCTAGGCCTGTGAGGAGAGGAATATACCGTATTTGTCTGTGTATAAGACTAGGTTTCCCCCCCCCCTCTAAAAATTAATGCCCAAAATTAGGCGGCGCCTTATACACGGATAGTGCTGAGGGTGGATTTTCTTAAATCTGAGTCCCCCCAAATAAGGGGCGTCTTATACATGGGGGTGTCTAATAGATGGAAAAATACGGTAATTACGGTAGGCCTGGTGTCTAATGATATGTAATGAAGGCGTCACACGAGTCTCCCAGGGGAGCCCGTTCTTGTGTTGCCCCTTTTCAGTCTTCCACACGAAGAAGGGCCTCAGATGATGACTGCATTACACGTACATTCATTTAGAGGTGCAGGGTTGGACCCTGAGGAGCTTGGGCAAAGCTTCTTTTAGAATTCCCTCTCCCTTTTTAGGAAGAGAGTGCTGCAGGATTCCAGCCCGCAATTTCTTCAAGTGGGAAAAGGTGACCGGCGACAGAGCAAGTGGGAAGTGGGGGCCTGGAGGCAAACCATTAAAAAAAACAAAAACAAACACCCACATACATCCATTAAAACCAGACAGTGCATACCAGTTCCAGGTTGTCCGTCTCCTTCCTTCTTGCCTCCTGGAATCTCGGGTTCTCTCTTTGCAGGGCCAGAGAAGACTCCCATAGGCGCCCATTCTAGGTACAGGGGGATATTCTGGAACTGAGTGGGGGCGGGGGGGAGAAAGGGAGAAAAATTGCCATTAGTGCTAACAGCCAAAAGGAGAAGCCGCTGCTTTAAACCTCCTAGCATCCGGGCTTGTAAACTGTTATTTCAGTTTCTATTTTCGTATATTTCCAAGGAGCAAAACCCCCTCTCCATATTTCCCTCACAACAACCCTGTGAGGTAAGTTTGGCTGTCAGTTGGTGGCTGCTGCCCAAGGTCACCCAGTGAGTTTAATGGCCGAGTAGGGGGGTTGGACCCTGGTCTCCCAGGTCCTGGTCCGACACTCTTAACTACTGCACCACACTGGCTCCCAGATTCATCCCAAAGGGTTATTATTATATTTATTTAATGTTAATTTTTCTCGTAATCTAGCCCACTCCATCTCCCATCTAAGACTTCTCGGACAGTGGTGTGTGTTTTCCAGGACAAATGTCTACGTGGGTGCTCTCAGAAGCCAATTCCAATTGGCTTCCTGCTCAGTTAACGGATATAACAGATATAAATAAGTAAGCAAACAGAATTAAATTAAATTACCGTATTTCTCGCTCTATAAGGCGCACCTGACCATAGGACGCACCTATTTTTTAGAGGGGAAAAGAGCCATGTTTTTTAGGATCAGCTCAAATTTCTGCAGCTTCTTTTGCAAAGGAGAAAAGCCCCATTTTCTGAGGATCAGCTCAAAGTTGTTGAGCTTACTTTGCAAAGGGAAAAAAATCCTGTTTTATGGGGTTTCACTCACAGCTCTGCAGCTTCAGGAAAGGGAGCCATTTCTACAGTTTCCAGACAGATAATCTAATCATGTCGCTGAGGAAACAGCCTCCCTCTGCAAGGGGGCGGGGCTGGAATCTCTCTCCCTTATCTCTCTCCCCGATCGTTTGCTGAGCAGTTGCTCAGCAGGCTTCCTTTCAACACCCCCTTCTCTCTTTTTTTTTAAAAAAAGCACGATCTGCTTTTGCCCCTGGGCAGTTCAGCTCCAGGGACCACACATTCGCTCCACAAGACGCACAGACATTTCCCCTTACTTTTTACGAGGAAAAAGGTGCGTCTTATGGAGCGAAAAATACAGTAAATGTAGTTGGGGAAGAGTTAAAAGTCAGAGCTCCCCGGATATAGCCCTGCAGGTGCATATTGTTCCATGAGGCTACCTGGGAGGTGGGCAGCCACCTTGGCTGAGTCCAAGCTATGCACATTTATTCATTTATTTACTCACACCTTTTTCTACAAGGAGCAAAAGGTGGTATGCATGGTTCTCCAAACATACACACCCTGGCCCTCCTCATTTAATCTGCAAACAACAGCCCTGTGAGGTAGGCAAGGCTGAGAGGCGGTGACTGTGGTCCAAGGGTCACCCACCGTGGCCTTCATGCTGAGCAAGGGATCTGAACTGTGGTCTCCCAGGGCCTAGCCCAGCGCTCTAACCACTACACCGCACATCCTCACCTTTGAGTAAGCCAATCTCGTGAACGCCCGCTTAGCTTCGGTGGGCTCCAGGAACTCCACAATGGCCGTCACCCCTCCTTCGGGGAGCAGCACCCGGCCAAGGCTACCGTGGGCCCCAAAGGCCTTCTCTATTTCGGCCGCCTCTGTTCCAGCAGGCAGGTTCTTCACCAGAATCACGGTCTTGCTCCGCTCGCCAGCAGCCTGGAGGAAGAAGAGGGAAGATCGTGACTGCCCTACGAAGGAAGCTTTTGCAACGTTTGGGACTTCTTAAAGTAAAGGTAAAGGGACCCCTGACCATTAGGTCCAGTCGTGACCGACTCTGGGGTTGCGGCGCTCATCTCGCTTTATTGGCCGAGGGAACCGGCGTACAGCTTCCGGGTCATGTGGCCAGCATGAATAAGCTGCTTCTGGCGAACGAGAGCAGCGCACGGAAATGCCGTTTACCTTCCCGCTGGAGCGGTACCTATTTATCTACTTGCACTTTGACGTGCTTTCGAACTGCTAGGTTGGCAGGAGCAGCGACCGAGCAACGGGAGCTCACCCCCGTCGCAGGGATTTGAACCGCCGACCTTCTGATCGGCAAGTCCTAGGCTTTGTGGTTTAACCCACAGCGCCACCCGCATCCCTTTTGGGACTTCTTAGGCTGCAGAAAAGGGAAGTTAAGAGGCAACACAACAGAAGTTTAAAAAAGCAGATAGAGAAAAGTTTTCCTCCCTCTCTCATCGAGCCAGAACTCGTAGAAACTAAATGTTGGAAGATTCATGTAGTAAGGTTAAAGCTTACCGGGAAATGATATATAATAAATTGAAAATGATGTTTAAAATAACTTATTTTTTTTAAAAAAAAAACTAGCAGCTTTTCTTTTGGGAATTATAGGGACAGAACTACCTAAATTGTATAGAAATTTATTCATGTATAATAATAATAATAATAATTTATTATTTGTACCCCGCCCATCTGGCCGGGTCTCCCCAGCCACCCTGGGCGGCTTCCAGCAAATATTAAAAAACAAAACATTAAAATATCACAGATTAAAAGCTTCCCTGAACAGGGCTGCCTTCAGATGTTTTCTAAAGGTCATGTGGTTGTTTATTGCTTTGACCTCTGATGGGAGGGCGTTCCACAGGGCGGGCGCCACCACCGAAAAGGCCCTCTGCCTGGTTCTCTGTAGCTTCGCTTCTCGGAGTGAGGGAACTACTACAGCAGCAAGAATGTTACTTGCCCCAAAGTGGAAAGAAGCAGAAGTCCCAGTAAAGGAAGAATGGATACAAAAACTTATGGAATATGCAGAAATGGCAAAACTTACTGGAAGAATAAGAAATCAAGATAACAAACTGTTTATAAAAGAATGGGAATGGTTTATTGGATATTTACAGATAAACTGTAAACAGATAAAAATATTAGCAGGGTTATTGTAATAACCTGTAGTTTTATAAGAGTATATATTTACAGTAGATCATTAAATGAGCAAGTTAAATGAAATGCAGAAGACATTAAAACATATATTTAAGGAACCGCAGAAAGAGGGGGAAGGAAGTCAAATTTTTAAATGTTAAATGGACTGTAAAATTAATGAAATGTATAAACCTGAAAGGTATAAATAAAAACTTTTTTAAAAAAAATGTTGGAAGATTTGGGACAGGTAAAAAGAAAGGCCCCCTCTATGCAGTATATAGTTAAACTATGGAACTCGCCGCTGCAGGAGGCAGTGATAGCCACCAACTTGAATGGTTTTAAAAGAGGATTAGACAAATTAATAGAGGAGAGGTCTATCAAAGGCTCCTAGCCAGGATGGCTATGCTCTGCCCTCCATAGTTGGAGGCAGCGAGGCTTCTGAATCCCAGTTGCTGGAAAGAACAGGAGGGAATGCTCCAATCCTGCTTGCTGGTTTCCCACGGGCTGTTGGTCATTGTAGAAACAGGATGCTAGACTAGATGAGCCATTGGCCTGATCCAGCAGGCTCTTCTTAGAATGACCGGGCTCCAAAATGCAGTCCACCAGGCCTCCCAAGTTATCCAACACGTTCTAGGGGAAGAAAACACCTCTCCTCCCAAGTGAGACAAGCAGAATGTGTACCTCTCTACAGGAACATACTGGGTGAAGGCCATGGGCTTGGTGGGAGAGTATCTGCCTTGCATGTAGGTCCCCGGTTCGATCCCCAGCATCTCCAGTTAGGGCTGGAAGAGTCCCCTGTGCGACTCCCTGGGGAGCAGCTGCCAGTCAGTGCAGACAATTGCTAGCCTAAATTGACCGATGGTCTTCCTCTGTATAAGGCAGCTTCCTCTGTCTAAAGGTAAGGGCTGTAGGCTCAGTGGTTACAATGCCTGCTTTGCATAGGTAACGTCCCAGGTTCAGCCCCCAACATCTCCAGGTAGGGCTGGGGCGGGGTGAGGTGGGGATGTCCCTGCCTGAAACCCAGGAGAGCTGCTGGAGTTCAGTGCTGACAATAATGAGCTAGATGGGCCAATGGTATTACCTTTCTGGCTTTAAGGACAATGATTATGGACATGGTTCTGGCTTGAGTGACGAACAAGGATTATTAATTTTTTTAAATGATTAAGTAAAGGAAGATAGTATGGCTAAAAACTCTGGGACCAAGGGGAAGAAGGGGGGAATAAAGAAGGCAAGAACATAGGGGAAAAACAGAAGTATCTAGAATCGAATCTAGGATTAATAAGTAAATTTACCTATGTATTTGACAATGTATCAAAAGAAGATGTATGAACCTGATAAAGAGGATTTAATATGAATTCAACAGTGGGGGATGTGAGGAAGTCAATTGAACGATGAAATTGAGGAAATCAGAAATGCCTGGCCTACAAAGTGGGACCAGGCCTAAGCAATGTTATGGAATAGTAACAGCAAGGTTATATGTACAATGAACGGGTGCCTCTGTGAGAGGGGGGATGATTTGGGCTTCCCACAGTGAGAGGGGGGAAGTATGAAAGTTTAACCGATATGTTATGTGCTTATAAAATTGCAAAAACTAATAAAAATTATTTTTTTAAAAAAATAGATGGGCCAATGGTATGACATTATAAAACAGTTTCTTAGGTTCCTATGTCTCAAAGGGGAGAAGCCATAGCTCAGTGGTTGAGAATTTGGCTTTGCATGCAGAAGGTCTCAGGTTCAATCCCCAACATCTCCAGCCAGGGCTGGGAAAGGCTCTTCTCCTGAAAACCTGGAGAGCTGCTGCCAGCCAGTGTGGTCAATAAAGAGCCAGGTGAACCAATGGTCTGATTCCGCATAAGGCAACTTCCTCTGTTCCTGTGACTTAAGGCTGCAAAGCCGATGCACATTTACAGGGAGGTAAATCCCACTAGAGGGGCAATTTTGACTGGGGAAAACTCCCTGCTTGAAACCCTGGACAGCTGCTGCCAGTCAGTGTACACAATATTGAGCTAGATGGTCTACTGGTCTGACTCAGTAGAAGGCACACTTGCATGTTCCTCTCCCGGGGACACATGGCGTTTACCTGGCTGAAGGAATCCAAGCTGACGCCGTTGTCCAGCAGGAACTGTCGGACTTTCTGAACAAGCTCTGTTTCCCCCAGAGCCACTCTCACGGCCACGCTCCCCTTGCCTTCCTGCCAAGAGACAATAATGTCATTTATTTATTTCATAAAATTTATATACACCACCCGATTTTTTAAATAAAAAAACCCTCAAAGCAATCTACAAACAGACAAAAACAATTGTGACATCCAAAAGATTAAAACCAGAAATAAACTAAATATGCATCAGCATTCTAGATGTCTGGGTAGGCTTTGACTAAACAAATTGTATAGAAATTTATTTATGTATGCTACTACAGCAGCAAGAATGTTACTTGCCCCAAAGTGGAAAGAAACAGAAGTCCCAGTAAAGGAAGAATGAATACAAAAACTTATGGAATATGCAGAAATGGCAAAACTTACCAGAAAAATAAGAAATCAAGATAACAAACTTTTCATAAAAGCATGGAAATGGTTTATTGGATATTAACAGATAAATTGTAAGCAGATAAGAACATTGGCAGGATTATTGTGATAACCTGCAGTTTTAGAAGAGTATATATTTACAGTAGATAATTAAATGAGCAAGTTAAATCAATTTGGATATGGAGAAGATATGAAAAAATAAATTTAAGGAACTGCAGAAAGAGGGGGAAGGAAGTCAAATTTTGAAATGTTAAATGGATTGTAAAATTGATGAAATGTATAAATTAGAAAAGTATAATAAAAAAAAATAAAAAATGCTATTTTAAAGAAGGCTCACGTGATCAAACACTTGGCTCTTCGTGGCATTGTACTTCTGCGCAACAGCATCGGCGACCGCGTTCACCCCCATGAAGAGGGTGTTCCAGTTATGAGAGCTATATTCGGGAGGGGATAAAATAAATAAATAAATATTTATCCAAGTCGGTGTCCATCTCGGAACTGAACTAATTTTACGTATGCAATGTTTTAAACCGTTTGTGGAAATGATGCGTGGCATTTCGCAAGGCTAGAACTCGTGAACACCCACTGAAGCTGAATGCTGGGAGATTCAGGCCATCTTCACGCAATGCGTCGATAAACTATGGAACTCCCTGCCACAGGAGGCAGCAATGGCCACCAGCTTGGACGGCTTTCAAAGAGGATTGGGCAAATCCATGGCGGACAAGGCTATCGACGGCTACTAGCCACAACAGCTATGGTCTGAATCTACTGGCAGAGGCATCGTGCCTCTGAATAGCAGTTGCCGGGAACCACAGGTGAGCAGAGTGCTGTTGTGCTCAGATCTTGCTTGTGGGTTTCTCTTTGGTTGGCCACTGTGAGAACAGGATGCTGGACTTAGATGGGCGACTGGCCTGACCTGGCAGGCTTGTGTTATGTCCTTATGCTGTATGTTTCTAATTGCTTTTTTAAAATTGTTTTTATCTATGCAATTATTTTGATTGTTTAGGTAAAGGTAAAGGACCCTTGGACAGTTAAGTCCAGTCAAAGGTGACTATGGGGTTGTGGCGCTCATCTCACTTTCAGGCCGAGGGAGCCGGCGCTTGTCCACAGACAGCTTTCCGGGTCATGTGGCCAGCGTGACTAAACCGCTTCTGGCGCAATGGGACACCGTGACGGAAACCAGAGCGCATGGAAATGCCGGTTACTTTCCCACCACAGCAGTACCTATTTGTCTACTTGCACTGGCATGCTTTTGAACTGCTAGGTTGGCAGGAGCTGGGACAGAGCAATGGGAGCTCACTCCATCGCAGGGATTCAAACCGCCGACCTTCTGATCCGCAAGCTCAAGAGACTCAGTAGTTTAGACCACAGCGCCACCTGCACCCATAGGTATGTTTCATAGATATTAATTTGTAAATTGCTTCAGGGTGCCTTGTGGGAAGTGATTCATAAATGAAATAAATATACAGTTAGTAAGATTAATAATAAGTAGGCGGCGCTGGGGCTTAGCGCACGCACAAACAAACCTGGAACTGTTGGCTTTGTCCTTGGATGCCTTTTGCTTCTTGTAAGAAGACGCCCCAGCAGCATCTGAGTCCTCCCCTTCTTCCTTCTTAATGGTGGAGGGCAGAATGTGCAGCATCCGGCCCTAGGAGAAAAGACAGCAACCCTGGAACTCCATGCCAGGTGAAAATAGGCCAAAGAAAGAAAGAAAGAACCCTTCTCAAACTCTGGCCCCACTTCAGCAGTGTCTTCCAAGCCATAAAATGCATGGGGTGAATAGGAATGTTCTTAAATGACTACCAAATGAAGCAGTTCACCAGGGAAGGCATGCCATAAAGGGGGAGCCACCACCAAGAAGGTCCTGGCATGGGTCAGCACCCAGTGGCAGAACCAAAACCAAAAGGAGCTTCCCTTCCAACCACAGAGCTTGAGATGGTTCCAGGCTGGGTCTTTCTCATGTCTTCCAACCTGATCCTTAAAAAAGAAAAGTGGAGAAACCTGGGGTGGAACTTGGGAGCCTGCTGCCCGCAAACCTGGTGGATTTACTCACAAAGTGACAGCCCGTCCCAAATCAGTCGTACCTGGAAAACCTGGCCATCCACTTCTGCAAAGGCTTTCACGGCATGTTCCGGGATCATGTAGGTGATGAAAGCAAAACCTTTGGGTTTCTTGGTGAGACTGTCAATGGGGAAATGGATCTCAGAGAGGGGCCCTGCAGAGAACGAGAAACAAGCACACATTTCCTTTTTCTTTCTTATTTTGAAAATATAACTTTATTGATTCCAAATTTCATGTTACAATTAAAATAAAATAAACATTCTAAACACAAGTCGTCCTCATTTCTATATACAATCTATGTGTATAACATTCCCCCCTCCTCCCTCCCCCCCCATTCATCCCCCTTCCTCTCCCCCCCTTACCCCTTTACCCCATCACTTCTCAGTACGTGCTGTGTTACTAATTTTCATTCTATTGTTTAAATATACTTCTATACCTTATGTCTCTTCTTCTATTACTCCTGTTGAACTTTTCATTTTCTGCCCCGAGAGTGGTCTCTTTAGCACCTTATAATATACTCCTCAAATGCCTCCCACTCCTTTTCTCTTATGCCTTCTTTATTTCCTCTCACTTCATTATCCTTTATGGCTAAATTATAATAGCTTAGCATTTTAAGTTGCCACTCCTCCTTCTTTGGGGCTTTTTGCGTTTTCCAATTGCTTGCTACCAGGAGTCTAGCTGCGGTTGCAGCATACATTACTATAGTCCTATCCTTAGGTCGTACATCATTGTTTAATATTCCTAATAGAAATAGTTTCTAGAACTAGAACTAAGCACACATTTCCATAAAGAAACCCTCGTGGCTGCAGAACACAGCGGCCAAAGAAGGCACAATGCGGCGCTGAGGCAACAATCGGACCATAAATTTAAAGTGCTGTGATATCACTTTAAAAAGACTGTGGCTTCCCCCCTAGGAATTCTGGGGGCTGTAGTTTGCTAAGGGTGCTGAGAGTTGCTAGGAGACTTCTGCTATTTCCCTCACAGAGCTAGAACTCAAGAGTTCCCTGCAAGAACAACTGATTGTTAAACTGCCGAAGGCCTACCGAATTTGGAAAAGATTGCTTCCAAGTCTTCTTCAGTGCTGGAGTAGGGAAGGTTCCTCACAAAGAGCCTCCCAGATTCGGAGAGGTCTTCCTCCTCTTCATCATCCTTCTTTGTCCTTTGCCAGACCTGGGCCAGGTCTTTCGAAGGGAGTTTCGCCTTCCCAGCGCTCTCTTCGGGAAACACCTCAATGTACCGCCCACCTGTGAAAACAAAGCACAGAGGGAGGGGAGAAATAAATATAAAAAGACACAGCACAAAAGGAAAACAGAGTGAGAGGGAAGAGGAAAGAAGCAAACCTAGGTACAAGTTCGAAGTCATCTGCAAAGCTCGGATTATACTGTACCCAAATGGTACCCAAGTTTGTAATGTGTTTGTGATGTTCACACACTATAATTTTAGACATGTGTCTGAGTATCAAGAAAGAAAAGCATCTTTGGCAAACCCAGAGATTCAGAAACTAAATTGACTCTATTAACCCTCCTCGTGGATACATACCCATGTATTCGTGATTTCGTTTCAATGCTTTCTGCACCTCTTCCTCACTGTTAAAATCAACAAACACATAACCTGGGAAAAGGATGAAAACACACAGGGAAGAACGTTATGATGTTTCATTCAGGTCTTACAAAGAGCAGATTTTACGTTGGGGCAGGACAGGAAGCTGCCTTATACCGAGTCAGGCCATTGGTCCATTTAGCTCAGCATTGTCTACACTGACTGGCAGCAGCTCTCCAGGGTTGCAGACGGGAGTCCTTCCCCAGTCCTAACTGAAGATGCCAGAGATTGAACCCGAGACCTTCTGCATGCAAGGCAGACGCTCTGCCACCAAGCGATGAGCCTTTGCCGCAAAAAAAATTCCCCACATCACAGGCCACTCGTTACGGTGCTTTGGAGACCTTCAGGTGATGAGCAACTGGTAAGTTTAATAAATGAAATGAATGTTACCTGTCTTATTCCCATGGGCGTTCCTTGCAATCCTGATCGCCACTGGCCGGAGAGGCACAAGAAACTCCTTGACGTTTTGCTGCGGAGAGTAGAAGTTCAAGTCAGTTCATAGGGGAGTTGTTAGGAAGCGCCTATTCCCCACACAGAACTACAATTCTCAGAGTTTCTTGTGAAGAATAACTGACTGTTCAGCCACATGGGGAACTGTAGCTCTGGGAGAGGAGTAAAGGTAAAGGGTCCCCTGACCATTAGGTCCAGTCGTGACCGACTCTGGGGTTGCGGCGCTCATCTCGCTTTACTGGCCGAGGGAGCCGGCGTACTGCTTCTGGGTCATGTGGCCAGCATGACTAAGCCGCTTCTGGCGAACCAGAGCAGCACACGGAAACGCCTTTTACCTTCCCGCCGGAGCGGTACCTATTTATCTACTTGCACTTTGACGTGCTTTTGAACTGCTAGGTTGGCAGGAGCAGGGACCGAGCAACAGGAGCTCACCCCGTCGCAGGGATTCGAACCGCCGACCTTCTGATCGGCAAGCCCTAGGCTCTGTGGTTTAACCCACAGCGCCACCCGCGTCCCTTGGGAGAGGAGTAGGGGTCCCCCAACTTCATCATCATTATTATTTGGAGCGCAAATACTACTGCTCTGGTAAAGAAGGCCCAGCAGAGAATTTATTTCCTCAGACTTTTAAAGAAGAACAATCTGAGTGAGAGACTGCTGGTGTCCTTCTACCGAGGCTCCATAGAGAGCATTCTTATATACTGTATTTGTGCTTGGTTCTCCAGCTGCACAGCCAGGGAGAAGAAGGTACTTCAGAAGGTCATAACCACAGCCCAAAACATTATTGGTCATCCACTCCCATCTCTGGAAGAACTATACAGTTCCCGTTGCCTTAAAAAGGTTAACAATATTTTAAAGGATCCATCTCATCCAGGATATAGTCTCTTTGCACCACTGCCTTCGGGTAGAAGATATGGAACAATTAGATCAAGAACAAATAGACTGAAGAACAGTTTCTACCCAAGAGCTATAACCATCTTAAATGCTGTAACCAGATAATATGACCTTGGAGAGATGTGATGTGTGTGTGTGTGTGTGTGTGTGTGTGTGTGTGTGTGTGGCCTTTTTGGTGTGTGTGTGTGTGTGTGTGTGTTGTGCTTTTTTCTTTTCTTTTTTCTTTTACGGGATGGCATGCAATTTCGTTGCACTTGTATAGCGTTGTGCTTGTACTTGTGCAATGACAATAAATAAATTATCTTATCTTATTATCTTATTATATTTATATCTCACCTATTTCCCAGGCCAGGACTGAAAGCAGCTTGCAAAAATTAAAACAACAGTCTGGCTTCTCTAGGGGGAAGAGTTCCAAAATCTGGGAGCAGACACCAAGAAGGCCCTTCTCTTGCAACCCCACCAAGCATGGTAGGAAGGCCTTCCCCAAAGATCTCACAGCTCGGGCAGGTTTGCACAGGATAATGCATTCCCTCGGATAGCCCGGACCTAAGCCATATATGGCAAACTACAGCTCCCAGGATTCTCTGGGAGAAGTCAAAGCTATTTAAAGTGGTATCGCAGCACTTTAAATGAATGGAGTGAATGGAGCCCTAGATAAGCTCCTGCAAAGGGCACCTACCTCTGTGACGTTGAATGGGGCGCCTCGCAGCTTCACCGTGTAGGGAGTGGTGGGCTCATTTGCACCGGCCGGAGTTTTTCCCTGTGCGAAGAAAGACACATGTCGTCAACGAAAGTCTAAAGAGGTATTTTTTGGTGCTTCCTTTATAACCTCTCTAGGCCAAGACATGCTGGAAAACAACACAAACCGCCTAATATCAGGTCAGACAATGCATTCAACATACCTAACACCTGCCTGGTTCGCACATCAACAGTGAGTGTGGACTAAGACGTGGGAGGCCACAGTTCAAATCCTAACCCAGCCATGAAGCTTACTAGGTGACCTTGGGCCAGTCACTGCCTCTCAGCCTAACCCGCCTTGCAGGGTTGTTGTGAAGATAAAATGAAGTGGAAGAGAACTTAGAATCATACAATCATAGAGTTGGAAGAGACCACAAGGGCCATCCAGTCCAACCCCCTGCCAAGCAGGAAACACCATCAAAGCATTCCTGACAGGTGGCTGTAAAGCCTCTGCTTAAAGACCTCCAAAGAAGGAGACTCCACCACACTCCTTGGCAGCAAATTCCACTGCCTAACAGCTCTTACTGTTTAACTTTGTATGCCACCTTGAGTTCCTTGGAGGAAAAGTGGGATACAAATGTAATAAACAAAGAAACAGAAACTAGCCTACTGTACAAAAGATAAAATTTTTATTTATTACTCTGCCTCCCCCTTTAGACTCTGGCCCCGACCACTGCTGCTATGTGGCCTCCAGAAGGTTGCTGAGAACGGAATGTGACCCTCATCTTGAAAACTCTTCCCTTCCCTTAGACCAGCGTTTCCCAAACTTGGGTCGCTAGCTGTTTTTGGACTACAACTCCCATCACCCCTCATTAGCAAGACCAGTGGTCAGGGATGATGGGAATTGTAGTCCGAATACAGCTGGAGACTCAAGTTTGGGAAACACGGGTCTACACTATAAGAAGAATGCCATCCAGGGTGGGGTTGGGGCCTACCTGGGAGGCAGCTTTCAGTTCCTTCTTCCCCTTCATGACACTTCCCTGTCCCTTGACCTTTTCATCCAGCCCAGGTCCTGTTGCGAGGACAGCGCCTGGGGCTTGCTTCTGGTGGGGCTTCTCATCCTCTGCCTCCTCTTCTCCTCCATCAAAGCCCCTGCTGTCTGACTCCTCGGACTCACTCTCCTCCCCGGACGAAGGCGAGGACCCATCCACCTTCACCACTTTAGACCTCAGGTAGTCCATGTCAGAGAGCTCCTGCCTGGCCGCCATCTTGCCCTCAGAGCTTTTCTCTTTTTCTGCAAGTTGGGGACAAGGGGAAGGAACAGAGAGTCACCTCCTCGTGTGCTTTTCGGGGAGTCTACCTGGTAAGCAAAGGACTTGCTCACAGACCAAGATGGCTTCAGATTTAAAGAGAGAGGGAGCCCCCCCCCATTCGCCTCCCAGAGCTACAATTCCCAGAGTTGCCTATGAAGAGGGACTGACTGTTAAACCACTCTGGGAACTGTAGCTCTGTGAGGGTAACAGAGTGCCTCTCCGAACAATTGTCACCACCCTTAAGGAATTACAGTTAAGGGTGCTGAGAGCTGATGACCCCAATATCCCAGGGAACTCTGAGAATTGTAGCTCTCTGAAGGGAACTGTCCCCTGACCACTTTTAACACCCTATAAACAAAGTACAGTTTCTATAATTCTTTGGGCCTGTTTAAAGTGGCAGAGTAGCACTTTCAATGTGTGGTGTTAATGTGGCCATAGAGGGAGCAAGTCTCACTATTAGTAAATACCTATAGTGGCAGAAGGAGAACATCCCCCCCCCATAAAGGTCTGCTAATCCACTGGGAGGAAGCAGTCAGGGGCCTTGGCACATGGTGGACGGTGCCAGAACCTGCTACAGGGCCCCCCAACACACAAAAAACAGAGGTGAATTGCTCCAAAGAAAAAGAGACCCCTCAGTGGTGGCACCATGGCTGTTAAATGCTCTTCCTAGCGAGGCCGCCCTGACACCTTCCTGTGGTCTTTTCCAAACCTGTGAAACGTTTTATTCTCCCAGTCTTCTTTTAAAAAAACCAAACCAATTTTAACAAGTATGTAATTTAGCTTTAAATATATTTTACTTCCATGCAGAGTTTAAACATACGGTAGTTTATTCTATTTTTATGAGATCAATGGACTAATTCAATAAAATTCCATTATGTTCCAGTGCCGTTAGTCCATTTGTGAGATGAGTACTTTCGAATCATCTGGTTTTCATCCTTCTTTCTTTCTCTTAGGAAAACCTTTTATGCTGCAAATGGTGGCATTGTATCGTAAATATTCGTTTTGCATTCATATTACACAGGCCCCTTCACTGCATTGTGTTCAACACCTGCTGGAAACCTTTCTGTTTAGACATGTAATTTTATTACGTCCGTAAATGTGTTTAAAAAATGTGCCGACTCTTATCTTGATACAATTTTTTGCATCTACTTGTTATTAAAGTATGTTGACTCTATTGGCACATCCTTATTAATATTTTACATTGTTGTGACATAAAACAGTTGGAGGTACAGTATGTGGGTTTTTAAAAAAAAAATTAAAAATTGATATAAAATTGGTTAACTAAATAAACATTTTCTACTGCTTTGTAAATATACATACATATTGTGCATACATATTTATTGGGCTGCATCCAGCAGTATGAGTAGACCCATTGAAAACAAAAGACATGGGTAACTAAGGCCTATTAATTTCAACAGGTCTACTTTTAGTAGATCTTAAGTTGGCTATGCAACCCGTTATATATTTTCATTTCTGTTTTATGGGCTCTACCAAGAAATCAGCATTACTGGGCAGTCTTTTAAGATATCAGTTTATATCCACCTAAGCTATATCTATGAGCAGAGTGGACCCATAGAAATCAGTGGGCCAAACTTAGTTTGAGAAACACTGAGCTAGAGTCTCCTTGCAGAGCAAAGTCACTTGCGAGATGCAGAGTCTTCCAAGCAAACCCTATGTCCAATTACCTCGGGTAATTCCTTCCTCTCGGTCCTCCTCTCCACCCTCGTCCTCCCTCTCGCTTAGGCTCTCCGACCCATCGGAGTCAAAGTTCAGATAATCGTCCGTCTGCTTGGCTCTGCTCTTCTTGGGCTCCTCCACTTTGGCATCGTTGGACCAGGTGGCCGCCTGAGACCGCTTCTGGTGCACTGCCAGGAAGTCTTGAAATGCCTCCTCTTCTTCCAGCTGTCAAAAAGAGGGAGAGATGGAAAAGGGGTTACCAAGGCAAGAGAGAACATCAAAAGCTGGCATGAAGGGACTTCCCAGCACTGTAGCAGAGTCCATCTTCCATGTGCAAAAGGTCCCCAGTTCCACCCCCAGCATTTCCTTTCCCCCCAAAATAATTTCAAAAACAAGTTTTTTACACACACACATACACTTGTTTACATTAAACCATAATTCATATCCGTACCTTTATGGGGTTCCCTGAACCCCCAGACTTCCCCCCACCCCTCCTTTGGCTTCCAAAATTTATCCTCCTTTTTTAACTGCATCTAATTACCTTTATCCAAATTATTATACAGTGGTACCTCGGTTTAAGAACAGCCCTGTTTACGAATGATTCAGTTTATGAACTCCGCAAAACTGGAAGTAGTGTCCCGGTTTGCAACTTTACCTCGGTCTAAGAACGGAATCTGAACGGTGGAAGGGCATTGCCGGCGGGAGACCTCATTAGGGAAAGCGCGCCTCGGTTTAAGAACGGTTTCGGTTTAAGAACGAACTTCCGGAATGGATTAAGTTCATAAACCAAGGTACCACTGTACTTCATTTTTATCCTTTGTCGTTTAAAGTTACAGTGCTATGTCAATCCTGCTAACGTTTTTAAATATTTACAGTGTTCTTTAATATATTCTACAAAGTTATGCCATTCTCTATTAATTTTTTTATCCTCTTGGTGCCTGATCTTCCCGGTCAGCCTTGCCATCTCCGCATAGTCCATCATCTTCATTATCCATTCTTCCTTCGATGGGGCTCTTTCTTCTTTCCATCGCTGGCCAAATAGTATTCTAGCCACAGTCATCACATACATAAACAATACTTTCTTATCCTTCGGTAATTCCACCCCTGGCATTTCCAAGTTACTGCTGCATATGTAGCATGCTTTATGGGGAGTTGGCGGTGCATCTGGTCAGACTAGGACCTGGGAGACCAGGGTTCAAATCCCCACTTGGCCATGAAGTTTACTGGGTGATCTTCTGCCAGTCACTTCTCTTAGCCCACAATCAACCTCCCAGGTTTGTTTTGGGGGGATTAAGTGAGATGAGGGTGAACCACGTACACAACCTTAAGCTCCTTTGAGAAGAAGGTGGGATATAAATGCAATCAATAAATAAATAGCTTATGCTTGCCTCCTTTAACTCTCCCGGTCGATTCTTCTTTTTCTTTTTCTCCTGAAAAATATGGGGTTTTTTTAATGGTTACTTTAAAATGACAGGAGACATTTAATACCAATTTGCAGACAGTCAGGTCTCAAGAGAAGAAAAGACAGAGCCAAGAAAACCAAACACCCGCAGTCTTTCCTTAAGATATTTTTGACAAAGTGAAATAATTTTTTTTTAAAAAAAATCTTACTTGTGTTGCTTCTTTATGACCAAAACTTTTTGTAAACTTTTCAGGAGCTTCCTTTAACACTGGGGGCTTGAGAGAGTGTTTGCTCCAGGCTCTGGGTTTCTGTGGGTCCCCAAAAGACTTACAAAATTCAACCTGCAAAAAAAAAATCACAAATGGTTACAGTGCAGGTCTTTATGATTCAATGGCACATTAGACTCGAATAAATATGGTATATATGAACTTTCACACAACATAAAGGCTACTTCCTGGAATAGAGTGCACGTTTAATACTAATTTCTGTGGGGGGGCTGTTTCTGGAAGCAAATCAGAGAGAGATTAGCACTAAACTTGTGCTATATTACATTACATTTCTGGAAGTAAATCATGTGCAGATATAGGCAAGGAAACGACAGGGAAATGGAATAAGCTGCTGTGTGAATGCAGTCTTAGTTGGATACAACCCACTCCAGATTTTTTTTTCTTCCTGATAGGCAGCTAGGTTCAGAGTAGTGCACAGCAATCCCGACTCTTTCTCCCCACCTGGTAAAAAAACAAAAAACCTTAACATCCTGCACCATTACTTGACATTTTAGTGCAACTGAAAGACACCTCACCGTCACTCTGGCTGTGTCTATGAAGCTTTTGTTGAAATGGGCAAGGGCCACATTGGCATCCTCTTCTGATTTAAAGCCAATAAACCCAAATTTGCGGAATTTGCCATCCTTGGTGAATTTCAAACTGCAGTCGGTCAGCGTGCCAAATGCAGCAAAGAGGTTCCGGAAGCGCTCTTCCTTCATCTAGAGGAAACAGATTTGTTCAAGCAGTGTTAAGAACACAATATGTTAGTAACGGGGAACCCGAGGCCCTTCAGGTCTTGCTGGACTATAGCTCCCATTACAGGAAGCTGCCTTACACTGAGTCTGACCATTGGTCCACCTGCCTTAGTATTGTCAACACTGACCCGTAGTGGCTCTTCAGGTTTACAGACTGGGGTCTCTCCAAGCCCTACCGGGGATTGAACCAGAGACCTTCTGGAAGCAAAACAGATGTTCTGCCACTGAGCTGCGACCCTTTATCCCAGGCATCCCCAAACTGCGGCCCTCCAGATGTTTTGGCCTACAACTCCCATGATCCCTAGCTAGCAGGACCAGTGGTCAGGGATGATGGGAATTGTAGTCCAAAACATCTGGAGGGCCGAAGTTTGGGGATGTCTGCTTTATCCCTAGCAATGGGGCTGATGGGAGCTGGGATTCCAAAACCATCTGGAGGACCACAGGCTCCCCATCCCTGCAACAGACAGTCTGCGGGCAGGAGGAGTCTTCAAGCCACTGTGGGAGACTGGAAGTTGGGCTAGATGGATCTTTGGTCTGATCCATCAGGCCTGTTTTTATAATGAATTGGCAAACTTCTGGGGCTATTTAGTTTGGAGAAAAGTTGAGGAGGAAGCAGCATGATATAGATGTATAGGATTATGCATGATGTAGAGAACATCCCCATCTCCCATAACGCTAGACATCCAATGAAACAGAATGCTGAAGCATTCAAGAAGGAGAAAAGAAATTTATCCATGCAGCATTGTTAAACTATGGAATTCTCTCCCACAACAGGCAGCGATCGACACCAACATGGATGGCTTTATAAAAGGCTTAGACAAATACTAGCCCCAATGGCTGTGTGCTAATTATTCCACTGCCATAGGAAGTATACCTCTGGATACCAGTTGCTGGGAATCACAAGTAGTGGGGACTGGAGTGCTGCTGTGTTCACATTTGTGCCTTAAGCACATAAAAACACAAGAACCCCGCTAGATCAAGCCGATTGCCCATCTAGTGCAGCATCCTGTTCTCACCGTGGCCAACCAGATGGCTGTGGGAAAGCAGGATTCGAGCCCAAGAGCAACTCTCCACGCCTATGAATCCCCTCAGCTGGTAACCAGAGGCATAATGCCTCTAACGCTGGAAATAAAGCGTAGCCATTGTGGCTAGTAGCATGCAGTTGCCGTGATCTAGCAGATTGTTACGCTCTTGACCCAGAGTCCCTTTACCCCACGCGAGTCACGTCCACACCAGCCCAAAGTGCCTTCTGCACACCGCCTCTCACCCCGTTCGGCAGGTTCTTCACGATAAGTCGCGACATCTTGAAACAGCTGCGTTTTCTCCCCCTCTTCCGGACCGGAATCCAGCGACAACCGCTTCAAGGGAGAAACAACATTACTCCTGGCACCCACGCCGCTCCCTGGGCGCCGCCATGTTGCGACGTAGCTCGAGGTCACGTGACAAGAGGCACCGCCCCCTCCACTAAAGCGCATGCGCGGCGGAGGAAATGCTCCTCCTCTGTTAAAGCGGCTCTCGCAACTGAGGCTAGATTGGGAAGTCACCCAAAGGGGTGCAGAGCAAAATGACTCTTTGTCGCCACTTCCGGTTCTGAGTGGAGTTTCTGCGGGGAAAATCCTCGCACGGGAATAGGACCAGGCGACCATAGACATATAGAGTGACTTCCCTATTTTGCAATCATAGAGGCAAAACCAATCAAAATAGAAGAGAGATATAACAACTGATATCCTTTTAAATGCGTTGTGCGAGCAGGGATTCTTGGTTTCTTTTTTATTATTATTATTATTATGCGTTTTGTGTTTTTTTATATTGTATTTTTTTGGTGAACCGCCCTGAGATCTACGGATGAAATGCGGTAAAGAAATATTATAAATAAATTAATAAGAATAATAATTGGTAAGCAAATGAAAAGCCATACTGAGTGGCATGTCTAGTGCTGCATTTAAATCCCACTTTAAATGATTGTACACTGTGCATTGTCGTACTGTTGTATTATGGATATCTAGTGATCTTTGAGACTTGTGGGTGAAGAGCATATTTATGAATTTCCATATATAAATAGCAACATAACATTAACAGATGGACTGGAGAGGTCACGGACATGGTTGCAAGGTGCTTTGGGATTGGCTGAGGATACTAATTTCCACCACCAGGGGGCATTAAAATATTATATATGATACGGTACTTCCTTTCCCATCAGTGGGATTTCTTACCTGCCATATTTTGGAATCTGTGTAATCCACCTGAGAATAAACAGTCAAATATATACTGTACATATTTCAGGGAACCAATTTTGTGTCAAGAAAAGCTTCATTCTGTAATAAGTCACCTACTATGTATGGCTGTAGAGATATATCCTGCTCACTAAGCACACTTTTCCAATTTCTATTATTTTTGCACAATTTATTCTCGAATGTTTGCCATTTAGATTATTTTTATTTTTTATTTTTTTACTGATCTTGTTTGCCAAGCGGTTAGAGTGTCAGACTAGGACCGGGGAGACCAAGGTTCGAATCCACACTCAGCTCATTTTGTGACCTTGGGCCTGACACTGCCTCTCAGCCAGAACTACCTTGCAGGGTTGTTGTGGAGATTAAATGAGGATGGGGAGAGTCATGTATGCCACCTTGATCTCCTTGGGAAAAAATGTGGGTTATGAAAGCAATAAACAAAGCAATCTTCTTCTTCGGCGATCGCTCATAGCCGAGTAAGATTGTCTTCCATGAGCACGGTTTTAACAATGAGTCCGTAAGTGACTGTGGAGGCCAATTCTGGATCCACACGTCCTTCCACTGTGGGGACATTGGTTTCTGGGTGGGAGTTGATCATGGTGTGGATTTGCCAAGCGTGCCTTCCTCTTAGCACGTTTCTCCCTTGCGTCCTGAGTTCGAGTGTCTTCAAAGCCCATGACACCTTTGGTAAAGGCTGTTCTCCAATTGGAGCGCTCGCAGGCAAGTGTTTCCCAATTGTTGGTGTTTATACTACATTTTTTAGATTTGCCTTGAGAGAGTCTTTAAACCTCTTTTGTTGAGCACCAGCATTACGCTTTCCATTTTTAAGTTCGGAATAGAGTAGTTGCTTTGGAAGACGATAATCAGGCATCCACGCAACATGACCAGTCCAACGGAGATCTTTGCTTCTTCCAGTACACTGGTATTAGTTTGCCTGTCTTCCCAAGTGATGTGAAAAAAATTTTGGAGACACTATTGATGAAGCAATAAACCTGTGGTGGTTTTGGCAAGGTGTTGTTCCACACAGTCTCCAGGTGGTGGCAGTATTCTGGTTTTAAAACCTCATGCTCTGCCAAGCTTTGAAGGTGAACATGTTGATTCAGTCAAATTGAACAGGAAGCTGCTTTCCCCCTTCCCCCCCAAACCCTGGTGATTAAAGGCACTAATTGATTGCTGCAGGACATTGGTTGTGGCTAAGTAGTGATAACTGCTGCAGAAGGATGCAAGGATGGAAGACCCAAAACCACAAGACCTTAAAACTCTCAACAGCCTCCTGCATAATCTCTTTCAAAGAGGGCGTGTTAGACAGTGGAACTCATGGACACAGGAAATTAAAAGACGCCTGCTTCTTGGGAGGAAAGCAATGACAAACCTAGACAGCATCTTAAAAAGCAGAGACATCACCTTGCCAACAAAGGTCCGTATAAGTTAAAGCTATGGTTTTCCCAGTAGTGATGTATGGAAGTGAGAGCTGGACCATAAAGAAGGCTGATCGCCGAAGAATGGATGCTTTTGAATTATGGTGCTGGAGGAGACTCTTGAGAGTCCCATGGACTGCAAGAAGATCAAACCTATCCATTCTGAAGGAAATCAGCCCTGAGGCAGTAGAAGGCAGGAGTGCCTGGCGTGCTCTGGTCCATGGGGTCACGAAGAGTCAGACACAACTAAACGACTAAATAACAACAACAAAGCAGGAGATACCTGCCTGTGTTGCCTATGTAACTCTATCAGGTGCCTTATAGTATACTGATGGCATTATTGATTTCTTACCTTCTTTTATGGAGTAAATCCTGCCTTTCCTCCGAGGTAGGTAGGGCACCGTACAAGCCCTTCCACCTGCAAATTGTATTCTTACCTGGGATGTGGGAGAAATTCTATTCTGATTACATTCAATAACAAATCTACCAAATTTGCACTATCTGAAACGATAGGGAACCAAAACGTGACCTTCCTACAAAATTTCTTATTTATCTAAACGTTGCGATGCAGTTCTCTAGCCAATCTACATCTACAAAAATGCATATGTTAGGGGAAATCTGTATACAAATGCAGGTATTAGTGAAAATAACATACAAATTGTATATGGGGAAATTGCTGGCAAAAAAAATTGTTCATTAGTCCAAACCGCATACAAAAAAACTGTTTTTAGGAGAAATTTGCACTAAAATGCTGGTGGGTTTTCATAAGGATTTTTTTAAAATATTAGGTTTTGTTGCAGAAAGGTGGAGAGATGAATTGGCTGGAGAAATGAGAAGACCTTCAAGTGGTCAAAATGTTTTTAATTAGAATTAAATTAAACATCATTTGAATTTTTAATCAGAAATGTACACAATCTTGCAAATAATTTTTGTATCCCTTAAACTGCTGGTTTGAATTAGGAAGGAGCCCCCCTTAGAGGAAAGGAAACAAACATTATTGTTAGTCCATTGATATCGTTATTTCTTAGATTTTTGTAAATATCTTTCGGGTGTCACAACGTCCCATTTTAGCACTCGGGTTTTGAATGTGAAAACTGAAACATGAAATTGTACCTCAGTCAGCATTTAAATGTCACTCTAGAGGCATTTGAAATCTCTGTTTGAAATCTTACCAGCTGTCTGCAATCAAATACAAAAGGTCATTACATACCAGCTATTACACAAGTCAAATAGCAAGAATCCTTAATGCAAAACTTCCGAGACAGTGAATGCACCATTGCATGAGATCAGCCGAATGCTGACAGATACTCAGTACCATTTCATGTCAGCTTCCAAATACTAGCACCATTGCATGCCAGCTATGCAATCAAAAAGTCATGCTACTACATGTGCCAGCCGTCAAATACTTTCAGATCTGAAATGCCATTGTAATTCAGCTATCCCATCTTTTCAAATATGGAATCTGTAGAACAAACAAGATCAGTGTTTTGTCGCAGAATAAGGCAGCTTCCGACCATCATCCAACCAAGCCCATAATTATCAGCACCAGAAATGGGGGTGGGGTGCGGAACCTGGCCCTCTGGCTATGGTCAGATTGCAGCTCCCATCATTCCTTCCCATTGACCATTTTGACTGGGACTGATAGGAGTTTTGAGATCAGCAACACCTATAGGGCCATAGCTTCCAAATCTCTGACTGGCATCAGCTCTCCAGATTTTTAGGCAGGAATATTTCCTAGCCCCACCTAGGAGTTAACCTGGGCCCTTTGCATACAAATGCATGTCCTCCAACCACTGTACACTACAGCCATTCCCCTTCAGCATGGATGCACCAGGATATCTCCCAAACATGTAAGACCTTTTGGTGATACCCTAGTCAATTCTTCTGAGAACAGTAGAAGAATATCGAAACTCCAAAATTCCCAGGGGAGAATTCTCGGGTTCTCAAATTTGTTCCAGCCCTGTGCAAGCCCTGGGCATTTGCACATATACACAAAATCACGGCTTTTTTGCTTTTTGGCTCCTTGGTGGAGTTTTTTTTTTTACAGGATTCCAGCCTACTTGGGCTGACCTTGTCTCTCTCGGTGATTTAAGTTTTGAAGAAGGAATGGGTGAGGATTTGCTCTGACATTTAAAGGCAATCTGGGTAATTAATGACCCTGGCAGCGTCCATCTCTCCCTCCATATATCTGCGCAACAGTATCTATTTTTGACGTAGCTGACACGCCATTTCCTTTGGCTGCCCAAGGGCGGCTCATCTTTAAATTAAGCTCGTCTCCAGACCCCCTCCGATCTCCGAGCCGGTCCGAGGCAGAACACGGTGGCTCATATCATCTAGAGAATGTGCAGGCGTAGTCGAGGAGGGTGATGTATTGACCTTGCCACTAGGCTGCTCCTTTGCTGGAACCCAGGCAAACTCTTGAAGCATTAACTAATGGCATGAGAAGTCCCTTCAGTATCTAATCACCTTTAATGTTCAGATTTAGAAGACAACTTTAAGGGAAGAAAAAGAGATTAGCAGGTCAGGTCACGGCGCCCAGGAGAAGCAAAACAACTGGCTCTTTCAAAACCCAGCTTGAGATTTGGGTTCCAATTTTTTTTTTATGGCGAATTCCAATCTTTGGCACGCGGGGGAGAGGGGGAATCAAAACAATGTCAGGACATGAGTTCAGAGGCCACTTTCTCGAAACAATGGCGTAGTCTGAGATGCAGCCATCTTAAGGGACCTTTCAGGGATATATACCATTCAGAGGCAAGATCATGTTTTCGGAAGCTGTGAAGTCAGGGCCCCAGTGAAAGTCCTTGAAATGGGAAGATTAGTATCGTGGCAGAGTTTGTAACAGCCTGATCCCGCGCACACAACTCAAAGTCCCACAGAGTTTGGTAGAATTTACTCTCAAGTAAGCATTAGTAGGGACGCGGGTGGCGCTGTGGGTTAAACCACAGAGCCTAGGGCTTACCGATCAGAAGGTCGGCAGTTGAAATCCCCACGACGGGGTGAGCTCCCGTTGCTCGGTCCCTGCTCCTGCCCACCTAGCAGTTCGAAAGCACGTCAAAGTGCAAGTAGATAAATAGGTACCACTCCGGCGGGAAGGTAAATGGCGTTTCCGTGTGCTGCTCTGGTTTGCCAGAAGCGGCTTAGTCCTGCTGGCCACATGACCCGGAAGCTGTACCCCAGCTCCCTCGGCCGATAAAGCGAGATGAGCGCCGCAACCCCAGAGTCGTCCGCGACTGGACCTACTGGTCAGGGGTCCCTTTACCTTTAAGCATTAATAGGATTTCAGCCTTAGTGATGCCCCCTGATATGAGGTGGTTGTTGACAGCATTGTTAAGGAAATGGTGATGGGATGATCATTTCTCATTCATTTCCTATGAATCCCTTTTGGCTGCCGTCCTATGCATGTTTACTTGAGAGTAAATGCTACTGAATGCATTTGGACTTCTTTCTGATTTGACAGGTGTATAGCATTTTCATGGCTAGTCTCTCTCTCTCTCTCTATATATATATATTCAATAAATAATAATTATTATTATAAAGCTGAAATGAGGAAATTGTTCAGTTGATTTCCTTACCTCAAATTGGCCTGCAAAGACATGGGGTTGCATCCCATGACCAACTCAGGTGCATTAATTTCAATTGGCCTACTCTGAGAAGGACCTTGTTGGATATACAATCCAATCAATTTCTAATCCCCTCCCTTCCTGAGCCTTAATCATTTATGAGCACTGTTTAATCTGGGATTTTATTTAATTATTTATTCATTTCATGAAATGTATATACTGCTTGACATCTCAAAGCAGTTTCCAAAAAGAAGAAAACAACAAAATGATCCATAAAAAATAGTTAAGGTAAAGGTAAAGGACCCTAGGATGGTTACGTCCAGTGAAATTTGACTTTGGGGTGCGGAGCTCATCTCCACTTTCAGGCGGAGGGAGCCGGCGTTTGTCCACAGACAGCTTTCCAGGTAATGTGGCCAGCACGACTGAACCGCTTCTGGTGCAATGAGACACCGTGACGGAAACCAGAGCGCACAGAAACGCCGTTTACCTTCCAGCCGCAGCGGTACCTATTTATCTACCGTATTTTTCGCTCTATAAGGCGCACCTGACCATAGGACGCACCTAGTTTTTAGAGGGGAAAAGCCCCATTTTTTTGAGGATCAGCTCAAATTTCTGTAGCTTCTTTTGCAAAGGAGAAAAGCCCCATTTTTTGAGGATCAGCTCAAGGTTGTTGAGCATACTTTGCAAAGGGAAAAAATCCTGTTTTATGGGTTCTGCAGCTTCAGGAAGCCATTTCTACAGTTTCCAGACAGATAACCTAATCAGCCAGTCACATGTTGCTGGGGAAACAGCCTCCCTCTGCAAGGGGGCGGGGCTGGAATCTCTCTCCCTTATCTCTCTCCCCGATCGTTTGCTGAGCAGCTGCTCAGCGGGCTTCCCTTCAACACCCCCTTCTCTCTCTCTTTTTTTTTTATTATAAAAAAGCACAATCTGCTTTTGCTCCTGGGCAGTTCAGCTCCAGGGACCACACATTCGCTCCATAAGACGCACAGACATTTCCCCTTACTTTTTAGGAGGAAAAAAGTGCGTCTTATGGAGCAAAAAATACGGTACTTGCACTGGCGTGCTTTCGAACTGCTAGGATGGCAGGAGCTGGGGCAGAGGAACAGGAGCTGTATCTGACGCATGGGTTCAAACCTTATGATCATCAGCATACTCAAGAGGTTTGGTGGTTTGTTTAGACCATAGCACCACTCACGTCCCAAAAATAGTTTAAACCCACTATTAACAATGTTCAAAAAATTATCAAAATCAGCAATGAACCAAAAGCAGATTAAAACACCTGTCAACATACTTCATATCTGGGGAGGCCCGCATGTTTTTAGCAGGCGCCAGAAACAGTGCACCAAATGCACCTGCCTGAGGTCAATAGGCAGGGAGTTCCAAAGTGTGGGTGAGATGCCACAATAAAAGATTGTTTTCTAACAAATGCCAAATGAATGTCATGCAGCACCTGGGTTTTTGACAGTTCTGCAGTTTGAAGCTGTTGAGTGGGTATATTGGGGTAAGGCAGGGGTAGGCAACCTAAGGCCCGGGGGCCAGATGCAGCCAAATCGCCTTCTCAATCCGGCCCACGGACAGTCCAGGAATCAGCGTGTTTTTACATAAGTAGAATGTGTCCTTTTATCTCTGGGTTATTTGTGGGGCATAGGAATTCGTTCATATTTTTTTTCTTCAAAATACAGCCCGGCCCACCACATGGTCTGAGGGACGGTGGACCAGCCCATGGCTGAAAAAGGTTGCTGACCCCTGGGGTAAAGCAATCTCACAGGTAAACTGGCAGGTCAATTTTAAAAGGGGAGGAAAGAGTGGTGGAATTTGGCTAGTTAATGGGACTTGATTTTCGTAGGGTTGACATATTGCAAAAAGTGAAAATCCAGACACAAAAGTTGTAGAACTTGGGGGGGGGGATCTCCTCCCAAAAATGTTTGAGCTATTTTAAAGGAAATTTGCCAGATCTAGACTTCCAGTATGGTTTGCCATACGTCCGGGGTTTTCCGGACATTTCAGCAATTTCCGCCCGGATGACTGCCATATTCCATCTGTGTCTGGGAAATTCCAGATGTATGGCAGACCTAAATAATGTCCAAAGAAAACCCATTTTTACTTAAACAATCCTACCATTAAGTAGACTTTGCCTGCAAGGAAAGTGTCCTTGAATAATGTCTCTTGCGACTGTGGTTGGAGGTTAGAGGTACGGAAGTGAGATAAATTCAGTCCCATTTGCCTTTAACTTACCATATTCTCCTTTTCCAAAACAATGAGGGAATCAAAACACACACATACACACACACCCTTTGAAATCTGCACTTCTCCACATTTTGCAATGTGGTTCCCTGGCCAAGGAATGTACACCAAAGAATGCAAAGCCCAGGATAAAAGTTGGCTACGAAATGCATCTCTGAGTGAAAATAACATTGAAAAATGTGTTGTAACAGGCATAACTGCATAGAGAACTGTGGATATTAGGAGAAATCCACCCTAAAATACAAATCAATTTTCACAAGAACATTCTTTTTTGAAAATAATAATAATAATAATAATAATATTGGAAAAACATAGAAAGATTCATTATGTTAGGAAAGCTGCAGCGCAAAAAGGAATGTTTTATTGAATATTTCATGTTAAAAAATGCCTATCTTACGGGAAATCTGCACTACAATGCTGGTGAAATTCTGGAGGACTTTTTTTTAAAAAAATAAGCTGATGCAGAAATGTGAAAAGTTGAACTTGAGTTTGGGAAAGGAGAAATTGGGAGAAAACAAAACTGACAAATTTGCCTATTGCTAGGTAGAAAGTGTGTGTGTCTTGCTATTACATTGTTGGCTACATACACACTATACATTTAACACACACTTCTCCTGTAAAAGACTCCTGGGAACTGTAGTTTACCTTTCCCCCAGAACTACAATTACCAGCACCCTTAATGCACTACAGTTCCCAGGATTTGTTCGGGGGGCGGGTTAAACATATGGTTTATCCACAGCTATGATCAGAATTCAAAGACACATTTCAACCGGGCAAAAACACACATAGGAGGTTGAGCGAGGGGTGTGTGGCAGAAAGAGGGTGTGGCCTGGGGAAAGTCCTAAGGGCCAGATGGAGGGGGACAGAGGCCACATTAGGCTCCCAAGGCTCAGGCTTCCTCACACAGTGACTGACAGTAGCTTTCTAAGCTTTCAAACAGGAAGTCCGAGCAGGAGAAATCTCAGGTGAAGGGCTGTGATGATTGGCAGCATCTGTTTCAGCAGCGCAAACAGGGAACGTCTATGCCAGGGGTCAGCAACCTTTTTCAGCCGTGGGCTGGTCCACCATCCCTCAGACCATGTGGTGGGCCGGCCCAGACTATATTTTTTTGGGGGGGGGGGAATGAACGAATTCCTATGCCCCACAAATAACCCAGAGATGCATTTTAAATAAAAGAACACATTCTACTCATGTAAAAACACGCTGATTCCCGGACCATCCACAGACCGGATTGAGAAGGCAATTGGGCCGTATCCGGCCCACGGGCCTTAGGTTGCCTACCCCTAGTCTATGCAAACAGCCCATCTGCATCAAATGTGTTGGTTTCCATGCTTTCCTTTTGACTTCCTGGAGGCCAGAACCATCAGCGCAGTCCCTGCCCCTGTGTTTCGCCTGTAGCTTTAATAAATTGATCCGGAGGACCAAAACAAGGAGACCCACTTTCAATCACTGATCAAAGTTCTGCACAAAGGGGGGGGCCAGGGTTCAAAGGTCCAGGCTGTGACCATATCTCTCGCAAGACAATCTGTCTCTTCTCTCTTCTGCGGAGCCATTGCCTTTGAGGAATTTGCGTCTAACCTCAATGCTGCTGTGGTTCTTTTTTTAATCCTCCCAAACTGGTTTGGGTTATTTAAAGATGGATGGAGAGGATGGCATTATAACCACTGTTGCTTATCTCCTCCCGAAGTGTTTTATCATTCTGGCTCATTATGAGTGAGCTACCAGTCATTCCACCAGCCCCCCGGTGGGTTGTTTTTTTTAAAATTTATTTATTTATCCAGAAATCCAGAGAGGATCAGCAACCTGTCTGTGGCAATGAAGTCTCTTTTTGGGGGTGGATAAGCAGAGACTGAAGTTTGACTGACTGAGCTCTCGATTCATACTGATTACCCTCCTGGAATGTCCATGCCAGCTCCAGAATTCAGGGGGAGTTGCAGTACAACAAATTCAGTGGGGTCCCATCCCCACAAAAAACCTAGAAGTGTTGGGCGAAGCCAGACCCTCCAAGTGTCCCTATTTTCCAGGGACAGTCCCAGATTTACAGAAGCCACCCCGGTTTCTGATTTGATCCTGGAATATCCCGCTTTCCCTGAGGACGTCCCTATTTTCATGGGAGAGATGGAGCTAACTAATTATACAACCTTTAGAAGACATCTGAAGGCAGCCCTGTATACAGAAGTTTTTTTTTAATGTTTAATGTTTTATTATGTTTTTATGTTGGAAGCCACCCAGAGTGGTTGGGGCAGCCCAGTCAAGATGGGCGGGGTATAAATAATAAAATGATTATGGTGATGATTATGGAACAGTGGTGGCTAACCTTGGCACTCCAGATGTTTTAGAACTACAACTCCCATCATCCCTGACCACTGGTCCTGTTAGCTAGGGATGATGGGAGTTGTAGTTCCAAAACATCTGGAGTGCCAAGGTTAGTCACCACAGGAATAGGATGTCCTTATTTTCATCAGAGAAATGTTGGAGGGTATGTAATGCAAACTGAAAATGCTCTTAGGTTGCACCTGGTCTTTCCAGAGACTTGGTTCAATGTTGCTGGCGGTTTCAGAGCAGCAGGGCTTTTGATGGTGTTGGGGCCCTGATAAATGCCCAAGTTTACCACCCTCTGGAACTAGCTCTGGGAGTGTCCTTGATTTTCATGAATAGAGGGTGTATGCCTCAGGGTAATGGGGTGGAGAATGGCTTCTCTTCCAAAGTCAGCTTCTGTTCAGTGATAAAGGAAACCCATATAGCACACTGTAGAGCAGGCATCTTCCTCTTCCTCTTTGTAAAGGAATCAACAGATACCGCTGGCCTTCTGTGCCCACCCTCTACCCACATGCGCAGATGGACCACCCCACTCTGCCTAATGATAGGGCCGGCTCTTCATACTCAGCCTCTATCTCACACTGGATAGCTGAATCTGCTCCATTCTGTTGTTCTGGAGGGGCAAAATGGAGCCATCACACTTCCTTCCAAAACTTGCTTCTCTGTTTATCCCAAGAAGATGGAGATAAAATATACAGAGCTATACATAGATATATAACTGTGTTTTAGGAGGATCGTGAATATTGCGTTTTATATTTTCTTTTTCTATATATTTCTTTTCTTTTGACATACCGCCTTTTATTATCTTTCTATAAAAGAGTTTGGATTTTATTGCTTAATACGTTAAAAAAAACCAACCTCCAATAAATTCTATATATTAAAAAAAACACCCAAAACTTTCTTCTCTGCTTATCCTGATTAAAAACTGAACTTTCAGAAGAGGAAGAACCCAGGAGAATGTAAAATAAGCTGAATGAGTGCATCTTGTTTTTAAAGAAACAAAAAACAAAAGGCATTATACACGATGAAAACTGTAGCCTAGGATCATCAAACGTATTTCGGGAGTGTGACGACATCAAGGGCCAATTTTCATCTCATTTGTTAGGATACCACCGCACTGATGGATTTATGGCTTTGTAGTCCGGGGCTCCCGAGAATATATTCCCCTTAAATAAATATCTTGAGTGGCTTCTAGTGACATCACAGTAAACCACAAGAGTGAAGCCTGAGGAGTTTATGTTCTCGCCAGAGCCCTGAGCCTTAATGATAGCCGAGTTGGCAACCTTCCATGCATTATATATTGTGGCTCAAGTTAGCTTGAGTGATGGTGCAGAGAAATGCCAACAGGGCTAGGCTGTGGCATGAAGCAAAGGGATCCGAAACAGAGTCTGAGTGCATTAATTAAAGGTTTTCCCCGATGAGTGTTCAGCTACAACTTCAGGCAGATTCCTTTAAAATCTGCAGGGCTTAAGGGTTATTCATGCAACTGTTTCACCTGGGCCATGTTGCAGCAGCATTCCGCTTTCTCTGCACTGCAAACCCTCCAAGTGTCCCTATTTTCCGGGGACACTCCCGGATTTATAGAAGCTGTCCCGGTTTCTGATTTGATCCCGGAATGCCCTGCTTTTCCTTAGGACATCCCTATTTCCATTGGAGAATTGTTGGAGTTATGTCACCTCCGAGCCAAGGAGATACGCAACTATACGACCTTTAGTTGTTGTTTTTTTTCAAAAAAAAATTATTCATTTTCTCGTTTAAACAACATACAAAACAAAACAACAACACAACAAAACACATAATTATAAGTTCCTTAATCCTTAATTATTACTCATCTTAAATGGACTTCCCCAAAGTCCCTCCTTCCTGATTTTCATTTTATATCAGCTTTGGCAATTTTCCTCATCCAAACTCTTAACATATTACAGTAAAGAAACCAAGTCATTATCTTCTAACAATTCCAGATCCTTTTTCACATAAAAAAAGAAAAAATCATAATCTTATTTTTATATCAACTATACAACCTTTAGAAGACAGCTGAAGCCCTGTATAGTCAAATCTTGGTTCCAGAAGAGTTTAGTTGCTGAACAAACCGGCTCCTGGTTTGCAAACGTTTTTCGGAAGCCGAACATCCAACACGGCTTCCGCTTGAGTGCGACTGGACTTAACTTTCAGGAGTCCTTTACCTTTACCTTTTAGCTCATACCTAGCAAGGAATAACAATTGTGCTGTTTTGTGGTGTTGTTTTTCTTTTAAAAATTCTCCACTTAAAAATTCTCCACTTAAAAATTCTCCACCCAATTCAATTATAAGCTCTCTGGTTACTTTTTTTTTTTTTTTAAGTGTTTTCCCTGCTGCGCAAATATTAGTGCAATACAATGGTACCTTGGTTCTTGAATGGCTTAGTTGCCGAACAAATCGGCTCCCGAATGCCGAAAACCCGGAAGTGAGTGTTCTGGTTTCCAAACATTTTTCAGAAGCTGAATGTCCGATGTGGCTTCCGCTTGAGTGCAGGAAGCTCCTGCAGCCAATGGGAAGCCGTGCCTTGGTTTTTGAACGGTTTCGGGAGTCAAACGGACTTCCAGAACGGATTAAGTTTGAGAACCAAGGTACCACTGTATAGGGAAGTTTTGTAATCAATGTTTAATATGTTTTTATATATGTTAGAAGCCACCCAGGGTGGCTGGGGCAACCCAGTCAGATGGGCAGGATATAAATATTATTATTATTATTATTATTATTATTATTATTATTATTATTATTATTTAGGACATCCCTATTTTCATCAGAGAAATGTTGGAGGGTATGGCACTACTACCAACCCATTTTAAGGATCTGGCTTGAGCCAATAGATCTGTAAGCAGTTGGGTGCAATAAACCAGTGTCGGAATCAGGGCAAGACTTTAGGTCAGAGGTCAAGGGCCCCAGGAACAAGCAGGAAGCAATAACACCTAAAGGCTAACTAACCACAATGGGACGTAAGTAACATAATTCAGTTGCCCTCTAAACAGCCCTGCAGTGAGACCATAAAGGTCACATACACGTCATACACTGAATGTACATGGCTTCCGTCGGGACGCAGGTGGGGCTGTGGTCTAAACCACTGAGCCTCTTGGGCTTGCCGATCAGAAGGCTGGTGGTTCGGAGTCCCCGCAACAGGATGAGCTCCCGTTGCTCTGTCCCAGCTTCTGTCAACCTAGCAATTCAAAAGCATACTGGCGCAAGTAGATAAATAGTGTGGTGGGAAGGTAAACAGTGTTTCTGTGAGCTCTGGTTTCCGTCATGGTGTTCCATTGCGCCAGAAGCGGTTTATTCCTGCTGGCCACATGACCCGGAAAGCTGTCTGTGGACAAACGCTGGCTCCCTTGGCCTAAAGGGAGATGAGCTCCGCTACCCCATAGTCGCCTTTTACTGGACTTAACCATCCAGGGGTCCTTGACCTGTACATTTTTTTACATGGCTTCCACCATAAAATCCTGGGAACAGTTATTTTGTTGAGGGTGCTGGGAATTGTAGCTTTGTGTAGGGTCAACTATAGTTCCCGGGATTCTTTGTGGAAAGCCAGGACTGTTGGGAAAGGGTTGTAACTCGGCTGTAGAGTATCTGCTTTGCAGGCACAAGGTCCCAGGTTCAGTCCCCAGCATTTCCAGGTAAGGTGGAGAGCGGCCCTTCTCTGAAACCCCAGAGAGTTGCTGCCAGTCAGTGTAGACAATGCTGAGCTCGATGGACCGATGGTCTTACATGGTAGACGGCCACTCCCTATGTTCAAGTGGTATAAAATATGCTTTAAAGTGGAACCCACGGCACCAACCATTTTGTTTATGACCTTCTCAGCCTTCCAACCTGAGTCTCTAGAAAGAGCTTTATCTGATATCTTGGAGAGCTGCTGCCTGTCAGTGTTGACAATACTGAGCTAGATGGGCCAATGATAAGGCAAGGAAGGGCCATAGCTCAGTGATAGAGCCTCTGCTTTGAATGCAGAAGGTCCCAGGATCAATTCCCAACATCTCTAGGTAGGATGTTTTTTGCATTAAATCCCGGACAGCTGCTGCCTGTCAGCGTTGACAATATTGAGCTAGAGATGAGCGAATGGTCTGACTCATTATAAGGCAGGTCCAGGTGCCTCTCTTCCTATGCATTAAGTGAAGGGCTATAGCTCAGAAATAGAGCAAGTGCTTTGCATGCAGAAGGCTCGAGGTTCAATCCCTGACTTGTCCTAGTAAATTAGGAACGTCCCCCGCCTGAAACCCAAGCGAGCTGCTGCCTGTCTGTGTAGACAATACTGGGCTGGATGGCCCAGTGGTCTGACTTTGCGTAAGGCAGCTTCCTGGGTTCATTTGGGCAACCTTCTGCTGAGTCTGGGACATCAACCCCAAAGTTCTGCCCTAACAGCACCACCGCTCAGTGGCATAACGGGGTGGGGGGTGGGGTCACAGGGGCACAAAATTTCAACACCTGGTGCTACCATCTACGTATTGCTGGGCTCCGTTGAAAACTGGCTTCTCTGTGCGAACCAGGAAGTGACCTCTTCTCAGACAACAGAACAGCTCTTTTTTTCTTATCTCTGTGACTGCAACCTCCTGGTTGATGCAGAAGCCTTTAGGAAGTTGAGTGTGCATGTGAAAGCTGTTTTTCTCCCGTGCACCCCTTCTGCGCAGCCCCAAGCACTAGCAACCCACGGTAGGCCACTGTCACCACCTGAGCGTGCTCTACAGTCCATTGAGCCTGGCACCCGTAGATGAGACTCTTAGCAGGAGGTTGGGTGGAATGAGGGAGACTGCAACAAACTGTTGCAGCATGGAGTGCTTTTATCCAGGATACTCCAAAGCAGATGCTCTAACCACTGAGCCACAGTCCTTCTCAAGTCTGCCTGGCTGCAATGGTGAAAACTCTTTATTACAGACAAGAGTCCTACTGGCTGTGTGTGTGTGTGTGTGTGTGTGTGTGTGTGTGTGTGCCATACTCCTCTGGAGTAAATGTGTTTTTGGAGAGCAGCTGTTGACAGAAGCGGGCCTGTGGTTCTCTCGCTGAGCTCAGAGGAGAGAGAGAGAGAGAGTTAAGCTTGAGCCTTGGAGGCTGCTCTGTGCGGAGATGTTAATAATCATTCACAGTTGCTCAGGCCTCCCTTGCAAAAGGGGAATAAAAAGCTCTGATTAATCGAGAATTTTAAGAGAAGCCCCTCCGCCCGCCCCCCTCCCAATGCCATCCTTCAAGCTCTTTAGATGTTTCTTTCCCCCCCTCTCTTTTTCTCTCCCTCCACTGACTTCCTTTCAAGGAATTCTGAACACATGAATGGAGAGAGAAACAGAATGAATGGGACACTTCAAAGAAAATGAAAACCATTACGAGGAAATCTGTTTATAGAGGGAATGAATGATTATGAGGGAAGATGCCGGCGGAGAGGGAGGGAGCCAGTGGTTCACTTGCTACACAGTTACTTAGCCTTGTGGTTCTCATCAATTGCTTTAGTGAAGTCTCTCCCCCCCCCCCCCGGTCCTGCGCTGCCCCAAAAAATCCTTTGTACATGCTGCATGTAGCCCCTTATCCATATAGATGGCATCTAATCAGAGCCCTTTCCCAGCCAAAGCTGTACAATGGAGCCAGGACTGACTGTAACCACCTTAAATATATGTTGGTGTCTGTGGTTTTCTAAATTATGGGGAGAAATGTGGGGTGGGGGTGCGGGGGTTAAACTAAATTATCCAGCAAATTGTGCATTTGTCTGGCCTCATTTTCTCTCTCTCCCCCCCCCCACCCCACATTCCCAATACTTGCTGTCATTTTGCCATGGCAGCATCCTAAGCACCAGGGAGCCTGGGAAATGCAATTTCCCCAAGGCACCCAAGGCACTGGGGAGAGGGGAAGTTCCATTTCCCAGGAATGCCAGCGTGCTATCATTTTAAAAGGCATCAGGAAGGGAGGGATGCAGGCAAGGCCTTCCTGCCAAGCAAAGCAGGTGGGAAGGTGGTGACAGAGGTAGCTACAGGGGCAGGCTTTGGAGGGAGGCATTTGCACCTGATCACATTCTTGATTATGCCCTCAGGAATGTGATGTGGTCTAAAGTGGGCTCAGAATGCTGGGCATTCAACGGTGGATAGGAATCTAACGTATGAGCACAAGTAAAATTTTAGATCCAGAAGACCGTTGAGACATCTTAATAGGGTGCAGGTGCAGGTTGTACTAAGAAAATGAGAAGCTGCAGTTCTCATGGTTGACCGTGACTCTAGGTATCCTGTATCTGCATTCTATCTGTGCTGAGTTATTTTCCAAGGAGGAATATGATTCAGTTCAGTGGAAGCTAGTTCATTTGGGCAAACGGGGGGCCGTCTCACTAAACGTCCTCAGCCAGCCCTCACCTGACTGCCTTCTTACTTCCAGCCAGTCCACTACTTGTCAGCTTAGGACAGGGGTCAGCAAACTTTTTCAGCAGGGGGCCGGTCCACTGTCCCTCAGAACTTGGGGGGCAGACTATATTTTGGGGGGGGGGATGAAGAAGAAGAAGAGTTTGGATTTGATATCCTGCTTTATCACTACCCTAAGGAGTCTCAAAGCGGCTAACATTCTCCTTTCCCTTCCTCCCCCACAACAAACACACTGTGAGGTGAGTGGGGCTGAGAGACTTCAAAGAAGTGTGACTAGCCCAAGGTCACCCAGCAGCTGCATGTGGAGGAGCGGAGACGCGAACCCGGTTCACCAGATTACGAGACTACCGCTCTTAACCACTACCGGTACATCACACCACGCGAATTCCTATGCCCCACAAATAACCCAGAGATGCATTTTAAATAAAAGGACACATTCTACTCATGTAAAAACACCAGGCAGGCCCCACAAATAACCCAGAGATGCATTTTAAATAAAAGGACACATTCTACTCATGTAAAAAAAAAAACACGCTGATTCCCATACCGCCTGCGGGCCGGATTTAAAAGGCGATTGGGCCGGATCCAGCCCCCGGGCCTTAGTTTGCCTACCCATGGCTTAGGACAAAGATAGAACTTGTTGGCTCTGCCTGTCGTAGGCTCTGCTGCCACCTACTGTTGACCTCCCTGCCTTCCACCCCACCAGTGTGAGAGGAATGAGACATTGTGTTGACTTTTTTCCACCTGCCTTGCCCTACTCTCTGGACCTAGGAGCCTTTCCCAACTCATGGCTTTAAGAGCAGCAGAAGTCACTAGGATGACAGATGAGGAGTTCCAGAACCTGGAAGTTTGTTACTGCAGCTGTATCTTTGCTCTCATTGTGGCAGTAGAGAGTAGCTTGTATATCACCTGCCAAACGAAACCACAAGGAACATGAGGAAGATGCCCCACGCCAAGTCAAACCTTGGGCCCACCTAACTCAGCATTGTCTACACACTGACTGGCAGCAGCTCTCTGGGGTTTCCAATAGGGAATCTCACCTGGCCCTACCTGGAGATACTGGGGACTGAAGCTGGGACCTTCTGCATGCCAAGCACATGTTCTGCCACTCAGCTGTGACTCTTCCACACTTGGGAGTGCTAACCTGGAACCTTCTGCATTCAAGGTCCGTGATCCACCCGCCGTGCTACAAAGACTTTCCTTCTAAGAGAAAATTGAGAAGGGGAAAAAATTATTTTGATGGGCAGGTAGGATCCCTGCTCAACTGGCAGCGGGGAGCAGGGGCGTCTTAGCCATAGAGGCTAGTGGCCCAGGGAACCATGGCACCAAGTTCTGGAGGGCGCCAGGGAAGAGGCGGAGGCTGGACGCAGTGCCTCCCGGCATCAGCTCGCTGCCCTCGCCCGCCTCCACCATGCCACACAGTGCCCGAAGCCTCCGTCCCGCCGGAGGAGCCACCCTCCAACTGCTGCCCGCCCACAGGGAAATGTGGGGGGGGGCCCTGAGGGATCCTTGCACCACAGCGCCAGATAAGCTTAAGATGGCCCTGGCGGAGCGAGAAAATGAAGAGAGGAGTCCAAATGCAAGAGGGGGCTCAGGGTTCTGTTGGGGGAGAGAGAGAGACAGCTAAATGGGGAAGGGAGAGAACTAACCCCTTGGTACAAACCAAAAATGTGTTTTGCATTCTGCTGGCACCGCCTCTGACTCCCTTTGCAGGTAATAAAGAGGCCAGGGTTTTTTAAAAAAAATAAATAAATTAAAGGAACACATCTTCTTTATATATGTTTATTAGACATGTGGAAAAGGAAAACATGTGGAGTGCAGATAATATTGCTCCCCCTAAATCTGCCCTCCTGCCGCCTCCTCTTCATTTCAGCCATCGATTAAGAAGGAAGGAGAAGGGTGAAAGGGGGAGCTTGTTATTGAGTCTGGAAATGAATGGATTTTCTGGCAAAAATCTGGAAGGGGAGGATCCTAACTTTGGAGAGAAATGCTGGATGCCTTTCCAACCCCCACCCTTTGGCTTCTCTGCATGCTTACTCATTAGTAAGCCTCATTGAGTTTGTTTATATATTTCTTAAAATTTATATATTGCAATTATATATATATATATCTCCAACTCAAAGCAGTTTGATAAAAAAAAGAGAATAAAGCAATGAAACAGAAAGTAAAAACATTTAAGAGCAACTGTTTAAAACACTGAACAATAATTAAAATAAACAACAAACAGATTAAAACACAGGTCAGTGTTTTACATATGTGGATAGGCTTGCCTAAACAAAAAATGTTTTCAGCAGACATTGCAAAGAGTATAGAATCACAGAATTGTAGAGTTATAACAGACCCATACAGTAATCTAGTCCAGCCTCCCTGCAATGCAGGAATCACATGTAATACATTACAGTGAAGGTGCCTGGTGTCAACAGGCAGGGAGTTCCTAAGTTTCTTCCAAGTAAGTATGGTTAGAATTGTGTCTACTCACAACTAAAATCTTTTGAATTCGGTTAGATTTACTCCCAGATAAATATGTGTAAATGACTGCAGCCTTCATATAGGGTTGCTTTAGTTCTGCAGCCATATGAACTTAACTGGGGATAAATGAAGAAGGGAAGATAGAAATGCAGTAGAGAAAAAATAAAAATATTAAGTTAAGTGTGGATCCTATTCCTACATACCTGGGAGTCAGTCCCACTGATCTCAGGGGTTTCTTACTTCTGAATAGTTCTTCTCCTCCCTATTTCATCTTCACAACAACCCTGTGAGGTAGGTTAGGCTGAGAGCCCTAGGTCACCCCAGTGCTTCATGGCTGGGTGGGGATTTGAATTATGGTCTCCCAGGTCCTAGTCCAGCACATACAGCTGTTGTTTGCCAAACTGAAGCTACATAAATCACAATTTCCTTTTCTCCTGGGATGGCCAACCTTATCAGTTAAAAGCCTGGCCAGCTCATGTTCCTTTAACTGCAGCTTTGTGTACAGAAATCAGCATCCACGCCTTTCTGATATAGGGATAAAACAATATCGTTGGCCAATGGCGGTGGACAAAGTGGCTCTTGAAGGCAGAGGAGCAAGAGTCAATTAAAAAGTTGGCAACCCTGCTCTCCTCATTCCATTCCTGCCCAGTGTCTAGCAGGCCATCCCACAAAATCCTTTCAGCGGCTCTGCCCCCAAAGCATTATGCTTTTTGCTGGAGAATGAAATGTAAGCAAAGCCCTGACCTGATTAAACAGATCTAGCTGATCAATCATATGAGTTTTAGCTCAATGCGGTCCAATCCTAGGACTTTTTTACTCAGAAGTAAGTCCTGCTGAGTGGGACTTCCTCCTTAGTAAATGTATGTCAAGATTGCATCTTTGTTCAATTAACTACTCAATCAAATCTGAACAAATTTTTGTGCTTGCTTTGTGAAGAAATGTGTGCTTTTGAAGGAGGGAATTTTTGAAGATTCTCAGGCAAACTGGATAGAGAGGACCAGATTTTAAATGTAAGAGAAGTTTAAAGTCCTGGAAAGCACATACTTGGTTTATGAAGAAAATAACAAAATTGCAAAGCAGATAAAATAATTCTATGCATATATTGTTCTTTAAGGACATCTCCGCTGCCCCAGTTTGGTACACACACAGTCTATAGTATGGTGCTTACAATCTACACTTTCCATGAGTATTCAATCTGCTTTTTTGTGAATCAAGACATTTTAACCATTTCACATGCTAATGTTTACTCAACAGTAAGGCCCACTGCGTTCAATAGGACTTACTCCCAGGTAAGAACGTACAGGATTGCAACCTCAGCCTAAATGACTGAGCAGCACACTTACCAAGGGACTACGGTAAATTCCCATGGATCTCAGCGAGTGGAGCTTACTTCCAAGCAGACACGCATAAGATTGCAGAGTTAATGTTGCAGCCCTAAATTCTGGACTGTGCCCTTGAGTGTGTTGACTTATCACACCACACAGGTGTGCAATTTGACAGCTGGAACACAGTTAAGAAGGAGATTCTGCTCTTGAACTTACGACCTTTGTTTTTTAGGGGAAGAGGGTTCAGATGCAATTTTTAAAATTTCAGAACCTAAAAGAAACAAACAAAAATAAAGTTATTGCTTGTTCATCCATGGATCAAAGTGCATTTGGTCAAGCAGCAATCATTAGTTGCAGGTAGACTATCTGGATTTTCCATCAAATGGGCATCAGGATTGTTTCCTCGGAAAAGGTATAATTTATTTCTTAATAATTGTCTAGTGCAGATCAAATCCAGAAGGCATGTACGCAAATACAGTTTCTCTTACTTCCCACCAGAGGACTGATTCACTAGACTCCGTTCTGGATGAAAGGCACCACAATGAGTGTTCAGTTTTCAAACTTTTCTCATAAGGAAGGTGTCTCAGACTACAAATAGAACCATTCTGTCTTGGGAATTGTTGCTGTTGGGTTTTTTTGAATGCATATTTTTAGATCTTGTGATTTATGTGGAAATTGTTCAATTTGGTAGTGCATTTTTTGATGTTGTATTTATTGTTTATGACTACTTTTGTTACGTTGCAGTTATGTGTTTTTTTGATGTTTTGATCCTGAAGCTTACCTATAGTCTTTGGGATGGTTACAGTGCTAGATTTACGTATAAGCTAAACAAGTTATAGCTTAGGGCCCCACTCTGTTGGGGGCTCCCCAAAAAATTAAAGGGGGAAAAACTGGATGTACATTTCCATAATATAAGATAAAAAATAAAATAAAACCTACATGCGTTTTGTGTTGTGTAGGCTCCTACGATGTAAGTAATGGGCCCCGCCTGCTAGCCTGCTCCCTAAAATATCACTGGTTTGCTCATTTCTATATATAGGGTGCCTACATTCTGCATGGACTGGTTACATGGCAACATGTGCAAATGGCTTTAGATACCTATTAGGTCCATAAATTACCATACAGCATATATTCAACACAAAAAACAGGGACAATTTGTTGTTGACAAAGGACAGCTGGACATATAAAGGGCCCCATTACCTTCAGTAGCTTAGGGCCTCATCAAACCTAAATCCGGCCCTAAATCCGACAAAAATAAATAACAATTAAAGGTTATCTATTCTAAGCCCTAGACAGTGATGGCTAACCTTGACACTCCAGATGTTTTGGAACTACAACTCCCATCATCCCTAGCTAACAGGACCAGTGGTCAGGGATGGTGGGAGTTGTAGTTCCAAAACATCTGGAGTATCAAGGTTAGCCATCACTGCCCTAGAAGAAGGACCTTTTCCTGTGTGAGAGGGTTGACCACCTTGCTCAGTGACCCCTAGTCCCCTATGGCAATCCTAGGCAGGAAACCCCCATGGAACTCATTGCCACTTGCTTGGGGAAGCGCCATAGCTATGGGGGACTACGGGGGAGAAGCAGAGGCTGAACATTAGCAGATGGAAATGGAATGGAATCAGGCACTCCAGTCAAAACTCTGAGGTAGTTTGGGATTTTGCAGGCCCTGAGCAGAATTAATGATGTCTGGAAGGTTTTGGGGTTTTTTTTAAAAAAAGAAAGAAACCAAAAAATTAAGGAATGGCCAATGACAAGTGTTTTATAAGAGTCATTATTTTCCAGCAAGTTCCGATTAACTCCAGCATAGCTGGAAGTCAATTTTTTTTAGAAAAACAGAAATAAAAATGTGTCTGGACATCGTAGACATATGAAATGTTTGTAGGGCCGGTTTTTATGGTTTCCATTCCTATACTTAAATATATTTAAATATATTCGCTATTTAAATATTGGTTATGCTCGCGGGAACGCCATATTTGGGAAGCCAAGCTCACCCAGGGCTGTGAAATACTTCCTAAGAGCAAGGATTTGCCTCCATTTTTTCTGTCCCCGGCTATCCAAATGGTTCATTGTCTCTGCCTCCTGTTTTATGAATTAACCCCTTTTCCACCGAAATCCCACCCCTTCCTCTGAAGAAGAAATAAAAGAGTTAAAATGTTAGGAAGCAGTTGGACTTGCAGTTGGAAGCAATCTTGACTTCTTAAGAGTAGCTACTCCACAGCCAGTGATAAAAGCAACACATTGGAACTCCCTGCCTCTTGACATCAGGCAGGTGGTTGTCCTCTTTTTGAAGCCTTCAAAAAACCATCTCTGTTTAGGCAAACCTACCCAGATATGTGTTTTAATTTGGTTTTTAGCTTATGGCTGATTTTAATTACTTTTTGAATGTTTTCAATAGCTGTTTTTAACTATTTTTTTACTGACAAAAGCAGCATGCAATAGTACCCATCTCCATTTAGCCTGAGGACAACAACAACCCTCTGAGGTAAGTAAGGCTGAGAGCCGGTGACTGTCTCAAAGCCACCCTTGAGAGTTCTCCAGGTGAGTGGGGATTTAAACCTTGGTCTCCCCCCATCCAGTTTGGGGAGGACACCAAGACTTGTTTCATAAAGAGATTCCTTTGGGAGGACTAGAAATTGCAGGCTGCAGTGCAAGGCCTCCTGATTAAACAGGAGGAAATTTTAGTCCGTCTTGAGATGTGGTGATGACCATTAGTTAAAAAGGTAAAGGGACCCCTGACCATTAGGTCCAGTCGTGTCCGACTCTGGGGTTGCGGCGCTCATCTTGCGTTACTGGCCGAGGGAGCCTGCATACAGCTTCCGGGTCATGTGGCCAGCATGACTAAGCCGCTTCTGGCGAACCAGAGCAGCGCACGGAAACGCCGTTTATGTTCCCGCCGGAGCGGTACCTATTGATCTACTTGCACTTTGATGTGCTTTCGAACTGCTAGGTTGGCAGGAGCTGGGACCGAGCAACGGGAGCTCACCCCATCGCGGAGATTCGAACCACCGACCTTCTGATCAGCAAGCCCTAGGCTCTGTGGTTTAACCCACAGCGCCACCCGCGTCCATTAGTTAGATGGGTTTAAAAGTGGAGGCTGTATTAATGAAGACTAGATGTGGTGATTAGTTAGATGGAACATCAATGTACAATAATTGGGAGTATTAGAGTGTTTGCATTGGATGCAGAAGGTCCCAGGTCCTATCTCCAGGTTAGAGATGGAAGAGTCTCATTGCTCAAAGCCCTGAAGAGCTACTGCCTGTCAGTGTAGACACCACTGAGCTAGATGGTTTAACTTAATGCTGTGACTCATTGTAGGCTAGTTACCCATGTTCCCATTTTACAGAGAGAGACAGGTGCCTACAATGCCTGATCTACAGGGGCTGTCCATGTTTGGTCCCTGACTAAGCCAAAGCCACTCTGTGCATGCTCAGAGAGTTGCCTGTCTTCACTGTGATTCTGTGGAAGACAGCAGGACCTAGCCTTGAAGCTGGCAACAGGTTCCAGGACTTTGACTGGGGAGGGGCCCATAGCTTATGGGCAGAGCACCTGCTTTGCATGCAGAATGTCCCAGGTTCGATCTCCAATGGCCTCTCCAGGTAGGGTTGGGAGAAATCTCCTACTTGAAACCCTGGAGAGCTGCTGCCAGTCAGTGCTGACAACACTGAGCTTGATGGACCAAAGGTCTGACACAGTATAAAGCAGTTGTCGGATTCAGTTTGGCTTTAAGAACAATTGCATTTAGGAACAACAGAAGAGCCTGCAGGATCAGGCCAATAGGCCATCTAGTCAAGCACCTGGTTCTCACCATGACCAGCGCAGATGCCTGGGGGAAACCAGCAAGCAGGACACAAGCACGCTCTCCCCTCCTGCAGTTTTTCCAGCAACTGGTATTTAGAAGCGTTGCTGCTCCAACCGTGGAGGCAGAACACAGCCATTGTGATAGCCTTCTCCTCCATGAATTTGCCTGATCCTCTTTGAAAACCATCCAAGTCGGTGGACACCACTGTCTCCTGCGGAAGCCAGTTCCATAGTTTAACTGCGCTCTGCAGAAGTACTTTATTTTATCCGAATTCTGATATATAGGGAAGTTTTTAGTGCTTGATGTTGTCTTGTGTTTTCATCATTTTTTTGTTGGGAGCCACCCAGAGTGGCTGGGGCAACCCAGTCAGATGGGAAGCATATAAATTTGTTGTTGTTTGTTGATAACCTTTAATCTGTCAAGATTCAACTTGGCTCTAAAAATAATCACCTTTAGCAAGGTTTTAAACAAACCAAACAAACCCTTATAAAGAGTATTTGGCGGTGCTAAGAGCTGCAGATCTTCCGGTTAGTCTCTTAGCTGTTCAGGCTTGCATTTTTCCTCTCGGTTGCAAGAGGGCCTCATCCAGCTGATCTTCCGCCAGGGCTACGGACCCAGATAAGGCCAGGCAGGGGGGACCAGCCGCGCGCCCTTGAAGGAATAGGCCGCGAGTCAGTGTCAAGTGGCTGTTTCCTCCAGGGTCGGGTGTTCTTTCGCGGCCTGCGTTCGTCACTTTCGGAAGAAAGGCCATTGAGAGTGAGTGAGCTTGGTGGCGGCGGCGGGGGTGTTTAAATGTAAATTGAAGCCCCTTTTAAGGATCGCATTCCTGTTTGGCTGGCTAAATAAATAAATAAATAAAAAATTGCTCGGTTCCAAAAGTGTAGGGGATTTTAACGCGGGGAGAATGCAGGCTATTTTAAAAACAAGGACAATTTAGATATTAAGGGTATGCGCTTGATAATTTCAGGTCCCTTAAATAATAGTTAAGTATTGCTCATCCACCTGGGTGCTTAGCAGTCCTCGGACGGTTTTGCGTCGATCTAAGTAAGGTTTACTTCTAAGTAAATGGATTAAAGGTTGCAGCTGCGGATGCTGAGGAAATATAGCTCTGTCCTCAGCCAATAAAAGAAGGCATTTCTGTTGTTTTCCATAGGACTCTCCCTTCACCCCGATCATAAGCCAAAATGGCCTTTAATTTAACAAAATATACCATTTAGCAAAAAGTAAAGTGTCAACTTCTGGATTGTGGGGGTCGTGTTTTAAATTTACTTCTTTGCAACAATAAGACCGTAAATTGGGCTGGATCGGGAGCAGCAACCAGCAAACAATCTCAGGGAAATCGGTTCTTACTCTGAGGTCCAAAGAAACGCGTTTCAGGCCGTCGAGGACTTGGAAAGCGGTCCTAAGTCTCTAGGATGATTTTAGAAACCGATTTCAAGAAGTGGCTTTGCCATGCCATCACCAGTAACGTGTGTGTGTGTGCGCGCGCGCGTATTTCGCGCCCGCGCGCGCCACAGCCCCGTTTACCCAAATACTTGAGTCAACACTGAAGTCAACGAGACTAAACACCCACTTTTTTTTACTTTTTTTTAACACGCTTAGGGAGAAGTGTTTATTTTAGCGGAGGCCGCTTCCAAGAAAATGTGCGCGGGTCTCGGGGCCTTTGGCTGGAATCCAAAGCCCATTCACTCCCTTGACTCTATGAAACGCGAGGGGACGGCTCCAGGGTGCCGGTTTCTGTCCCACTTCGGTTTATAGAGCCAAACGCACCTGGCTGCGGTGTCGCGGAGTCTTTATTTGGTCGGTAAAGGTAAAATAAAGTTTGCTAGAGCAAAGAGAGCGGGGAAGCAGGGAGCGCTTCTTTCTGTTCCTTGAGTGGTGCGTGCGTGCAATATTATATATAATATATAGGCTAAATATTATATATAATATTGTATATTATAGAAATATGTGTGTGATACATATGCGTAATAATATGTGTATAATAATATGCACATAATGTGTGTAATGTTATACGTATATGTAATATATGTGCGTTATATCTATAATACATATGTGTAATATAGATATGCATGTATTTGCATACAATACATGTGTGTGATATAGATGTAATATGCCTGTGGCATATATGTGCATAATATGTGTGCAATATTATATGTATATATGTATTATATATAGATTGTGTGTGTAATATATACTTGTGTGAAATATTCTTTGTAGGTATGTATAAAACCTATGTGTAACACAGACGTATCTATATATAATATGTGTTTGTAATATACATACGTGTGCGCGTTCTGTATATGTGTGTGTAAGTATGTATACTTATGTATGCATACATAGATAAGCATTTATTCTTGTCTGTCTGTTACAAGCTCGCATCTCTCTCTTCCAAATCCAGCCACAGACGTCGGGGTTTTATATAAACTTTAAAGCAAAAAAGATTTCTCATCGTACTCCCAACCGCTGTCGGGCCGGTTTTCGGCTAATCTTATTTCCCATAGTGTCAAAAAAAAGTTAATATTCGAGGGGCGGGGTGGAGAAAGTGCCTGGCACCTTGGCTTTCCTGTTTACAAACGGAATTCTCTTTCTTCCTGGGCGCTATCGTACCCCACAGGTCCTTTTATCTCCCCTCTACGTGGGAAAATAAAGCAGACCCCCCCACACTCCAAGCTCTCCCGGGCGCGGGGAAAGACTTGCAGCCGCAGGACGATCCGGAGCACGTTTGCTTAGACGTAAATAAATGCCTCTGGGTTTGATGGGCTGACATCCGAGAAGACGGACCATTTTTAACAGCTCTGTCTTGGGACGTGTCTCTCATTAGTCATTTTTGCTTCCGAGGAAATGGGCATAATATGGTTGCACCCTCTTCTAAAGCTCACTCTTGGTTGGATCGGGCCCATTACTCCTTCCTAGTAAATGGGCCTAGGGTGGCACACTCTGAAAAGGCTGCAAACTATCCCTTAAAGCGAACCAGGTCGACTCAGAAGCATGTTTTATCTGAATTCAATGCTAAATATTGTTAGAAGCACAACTACAATACAATACAATACAATACAATACAATACAATACAATACAATACAATACAATAGTGACAGCCTCAGGTAGATGCTCGGAAATAATCCCCCGTGGAATTCGATGCCTTTGGGACTTTTTAGCAGACGTGTATAAAATGGGACTGTAAGTCTCCCTTTTGAACCGGCGGGATTTTAATACTGCTACACCCCATTCCCTCCGTGCACGCTTACCCCGGAGTCAACCCAGGGAAATTCAGCGGGTTTTATTTCTGAATTCCTATGGAAAGGAATGCACTGTCGACTGTCTAACTTAAGTTGGCACATTTGTTGTCAGTGTTTATTAAGAAAGAGTTGGAAATCGCTTAATCATAAAACTTTTTAAGCGGTGTGCCTAACAGCAGCAACAATTCTTACATTATTTTACGCTGCTTAGAAAGTTCTAAGATTGGGCCGTTTATAAACATTTCTAAAAATAATAATAAAGAACAGCCTAATCGTGTAATAGAATAATCAATTGTAATTAATATTATTATTTAGAGATGTTTATAAACAGCCTAATCGTAGAACTCTCAAAGTAGGGTACGTAATGGAACAATCAATTATTAATAATATTAATATTATTTAGAGATGTTTATAAACAGCCTAATCGCAGAACTCTCTAAGCACTGTTCGTAATAAAATATATTATTAGTATTAGTATTCCCAAAGGAATAGTGGGAATAAATCGACGCTGTGACGCCCCACGCATGAGGTTTACCTTAAAAAAAAAATCCATTCCTTTCTGGCTGTACAAATTATCTGGGCTGAGAACAGTTACGTTCCGACATAATTTCAGAACTCCATAAAATGTAACCCAGCCGTCTACTCGGAGTTTGCCAAAGCTGAAGAGGGGCTCTCCTCCAGCCAAGAGAGGGGAACGCAGAACCTCAGCATCGCAGGGGAACGGGGACGACTCTTGTAGTTTGTTGGTGGGAGGGGAATTATTAAAAAAGAGGGTTTGGTTTTATGGCAGCTGAACAGTAACAAAATATTGAGTGAGGGTTGACAAGGAGCCAGCACGGAGAAACAACACTTGTGTCTCTGGATCGTTTCCAGTGGAGCAAACGCTACAGGGAGGGTTGGGAGAGTTGTCTTCCCCCCCTCCCCGAAAGGGCTTCAAATTATTAGGAGAATTATGGTGTTCATATTGCAAAGTTGTTCCATAAACACGTGGCTAATAAGACGGTGCAGCGCGCTTCACTGGGGAAAGCCATTAGCTCAGTGGCAACGCATCTGCTTCGCGCGCAGAAAGCCCCAGGATCGGTCCCCGGCATCCCCAGTTTGAAGAGCTGCTGCCAGAGTGTCGGTAGTATTGAGCTTCATCAGGGTTAGCCACTTTGGGGTTCTCCATCATCACCCCCAGCCAGCCATGGCATTGGCTCCTATGGTCAGGAGCGTGGGGCTGCGGCTGGCTGTGGAGCTGATGGAACGATCGACATAGAGAAGGGACCTCACATAGGGAAGGCACCTCATTGGCTGCACGGGAGCTGGGTGGACCAATGGCCTTCTGCCTTTGCAGAAAGCCACTTCCCGCGTCTCTGAAAAGGCAGCTGGTTCGTGGTCACATACAGAGTGCTGTTTACTAGGTAGTTAGTCCCACTCCAAGAAAATGGTATAGATCTTCTGAAGATTAGGATTGTGTTTAGCCATTGTGGCTAAAAGGATGGGATAAACCTTTTCATCTCAACCAGATTCCCTTTTCTATATTCAGGTAGGTAGCTGTGTTGTTCTGATGCAGTCAAAATAAAAATAAAAAAATAATAAAAAAATTCTCTAGTATCACCTTGTAGAACAAATAAGTTTGTTCTGGTATAAACTTTCCTGTGCATGCACACTTCTTCAGATACACTGATCCCCTTCAGAGTCCCTTTTAACGCTCTACGTGGAGCTACCTTTGAAGGGGACTCTGAAACTACAACTAATCCAGGATGTGGCAGCTAGACTGGTGACTGGGAGTGGCCGCCGGGACCACAAAACACCGGTCCTGAGAGAACTACATTGGCTCCCAGTACGTTTCCGAGCACAATTCAAAGTGTTGGTGCCTTTAAAGCCCTAAACAGTCTCGGTCCTGTATACCTAAAGGAGCGTCTCCACCCCCACCGTTCGGCCTGGACACTGAGGTCCAGTCCTGAGGGCCTTCTGGCAGTTTCCTCACTGTGAGAAGTGAGGTTACAGGGAACCAGGCAGAGGGCCTTCTCGGTAGTGGCGCCCGCCCTGTGGAACGCCCTCCCATTAGATGTCAAGGAAATAAACTACTACAGTATCTGACTTTTAGAAGACATCTGAAGGCAGCCCTCTAACAAACTACAGCTCCCAAGATTCTTTGGGGGAAGTAATGACAGTTGAAAGTGGTAAGATTTTGCTTTAAATGCATAGAGCGTATGGAGCTTGAGTTCATTGGGAATCAAATGCTTCAAAAGCATAAATCACCCTTGATTTCACAAACGTGACTTTTTCCCCTGAGCCCCAAGGGAGTATTGAAAGGGAGTATTAAAGCCAATGCATGCAACGCAGAGCTCCGCCACAGGCACAATTTTCTCTCTCCTGGAAGCATGGGCGTACCCAGGGGGGGCAGAGGGGGCAGCTGCCCCCCCCAGAAGGCAGCTGCCCCCTCCCCCTAGAAGCAAAAATGGTCAGCGGCCATTCAAAGCAAACCTGAATGACCATGGCTTGCCCCCCCCCCAGTTTTGATCCTGGGTACGCCCCTGCCTGGAAGACTGCAGGACGGGTGGAACAAGTCTTTGTGTAGAGCTCATGATGGCCATATGGAGCCCATGTCACCCATCCGCAAAGGTCTGCCTGCTTCGGGCTCTGAGAGTCTGCCAAGGTCATTAAAATGTTCCCCAGCCCCCTAAGGGCGGACCTATGCCTATCCGCCAGCCTGCCTGCCTTTTATCTAGCCCATATACCAGGCTGTTTATACATTGCAGACTTCCTCCTTGCCTGTGCTCGAGTTGGGAAAGATGAAGGTCTGTTTCCACCCATGTCCCTACCAATGACCCTTTCCTAAATCAGAGGTTGGAGGTATAAAGCCAGGATAAGTGGGGTGTGTGTGTGTGTGTTGTGGCCTATGGGGCTCTTAGATTCAGAGAAAAGGTAAGCAAGAGGGGCCTGATAGATCTTTTTAAAATAACACATGGCGTTAAGGCGTGCAGAAAGCAGATAGGGAGAGCTTTTTCTCCCTCACCATGCTAGAACTTGGGGATATCCATTGAAGCTGAATTTCAGGACAGATAAAAGAAATGACCTATTCATGGGGATGTGGGTGGCGCTGTAGGTTAAACCACAGAGCCTAGGGCTTGCCGATCGGAAGGTTGGTGGTTCGAATCCCCGTGACAGGGTGAGCTCCAGTTCACTGGCATCGCAAGGGGGGCGGAGGGCGGTATGCCCCAGGTTCCACGGGAGGGAGGGGGTGACACTTGGGCTGGCCCGGCCTTGCGCAGGGCCCGCCCGCTGGTGCCGCTGCTGCTCCCGCGGCACCCTTGCGAGGCGCTGTGCCAAAAGCAGCAGCAGCGGCACCCCCACGAGCCGCTGATCGCGTGGGGCGGCTCGTGGGGGTGCCCCACCGCTGCTGTGGAAGCAGCGGTGCCGGTTGTGATGGAGTACGCACGCACGGCATATTGCACGCGTGCACTCCATCCAAACCGGCACCACTGCTTCCGCGGCGCCCTTGCGTGGCACCACGCCAAAAGCAGCAGCGGCGGCACCCCCACAACGGGAGCAGCAGCGGCCCGGTGACGGAGTGCGCACACGCATGCGCACTCCATCATGACGTTGCATTGTGACACCACGACGCAATGTCACGATGCCCCGCCCCCAGGGGGAAGCCTCTGTTCGCTGCCCCGGGTGGCGAGGAGGCTTCCTCCGCCCCTGCTCCCGTTGCTCGGTCCCTGCTCCTGCCAACCTAGCAGTTTGAAAGCACGTCAAAGTGCAAGTAGATAAATAGGTACCACTCCGGCAGGAAGGTAAACGGCGTTTCCGTGCACTGCTCTGGTTCGCCAGAAGCGGCTTTGTCATGCTGGCCACATGGCCTAGAAGTTGTATGCCGGCTCCCTCGGCCAATAAAGCGAGATGAGCGCCGCAACCCCAGAGTCGTTCGCGACTGGACCTAATGGTCAGGGGTCCCTTTACCTTTTATTCATGCAGTGCATAGTTAAATTATGGAGCTTGCTCCTGTAGGAGGCAGTGATCCATCAACTTGGATGGCTTTAAAAGAGGATTGGACAAATTCATGGAGAGGAGAAGAAGGCCACCAATGGCTACTAGCCAGGATGCCCATGCTCTGCCTCCACGGTTAGAGACAGCAATGCTTCTGAATAACAGTTGCTGGAAACCTCAGAGGAGGGGAGAGGGCTCTTGTGCTCAGGTCCTGCTTGCAGGTTTCCCACAGTCATCTTGTTCGTCACTGTGGGAACAGGATACTGAACTTGATGGGCCATTAACCTGATCCAGCAGGTTCTTCTTACTACGTTCTTATTTTAGGGGCTGTTCTGCTATCTATAACTCAAACCCACAATGGGCTATCTCTAGTTGAAAAAATGTATGGTGATTGGCTATCACTGAGAACATAATTCATTACTTAAAAGTGATAAAAGGAACAGAGAAACTGGATGTAGTTGATGCACTGTGGTTCATAGAAATGAAACTAGTCTTAAAAGTACATTCTCCAGAGCAGCTTTGCAGATATAGCTATCCTGAACAGCATGGCTTGAACTATATTCTTTTCACTGGGAACGACTGCTTGTGATGGATAGAACAACCTTTTTGTTGTCGTTTAATGCCAGGCATTTGGATAATTTGTGTGGGTTATTACACACTATTTATGTTGATTTAGAATGGGATACCTCTTAGGGGTGGGCGGAAATGATCTTAACGTTACATATTTTTGTGATTGTATATTAAAAGAAACAATCATAGCTATTAATAAAGATGCCACCCCAAACATTCCCTTAATTGGGTTGTGGACTTTGGGGGTGGGGGAGAGGGAGGAAGGATCTCATTGATGGATGCAGTGTTGCCGTTTATCTCTCGGCGCTGTGCATACCAACAATTATTCAACCGTTCGCTCTAGTAAGTAGTTAGGAAGATGTTAAGAAGAGATAACCCTTAGCAACCCGTCTCCTTTTATTTTAATCCGATTTACTGAATTCAGGGGCGCTTTGACAGAGACCCAACTAGACATATCCATGAGCGTCTGTGTACCAAACGTTTGGACTGCTGGTTTTTTTTTAGGGTCGCCCGGGTCAGGTAAGTTCAAAGCATCACCTAACTTTCATCCAACTTCTGTCCGGCTCCACCATGCAATGAGACTTTCAAAACACCCTGATTTGAAGAAGGTTGTTTTCTTTCAAAAGCAGCTAATAATTATCTGGTGATAATACTCCCTTTCTAGGTACATGCTGTTCTTTCCGCTCCTGCGATGTAAAAGAAACCCTCTGTTGTGATTAAACTCAATTTTTTGGGGCGGTGGGCTCTCATTTGCTGATATACATTGTGGTCCAGCAATTTCAGACAGCAGCTTGTCTTTGAAGTGTTTTTGTTGGCAATATTGCTGCTTTGAGGCCAGCTGCAGGGGTTCCTGGGAGACTGAAATGCTCTCAGACTATTTTTTAAAAAATATCAAATTAGTACACATTTATTCCCTCCTATAAGGAGACTTTCCTTTTTCTTTTGCTGACAATAGCAGATCGTTGTGTGTAATGAATTTCTTTATTTAAAACAGAGTTAGAGAACCTTGTTTGTTTGTTTGTTTGTTTGTTTGTCTGTCATATTTATATTCCACCTTTTTTCAAAGGAGCTCAAGAAGGCAGTGACATAGTGTGGTGGGGGCAGAGAGGCAGTGGCTCTGGGCACAACATCTGAGAGGGACACAAACAGGTGCCCCCATAACATGCTCCCTCAATGTGGCTGAGCTCCTACCACCTTCCAGGGCTGCAGGGAGGCAAGCTGCACCCGGCCCAGGCCTTCATGGCTGGGATGGCGTCTCCTTCTCCACATGACCAGCAAAAGGACGCTTGTGCCTCTGGGCTGTCCGAAGAGGCTGGGCCGGCTCACCCTTTCCTCCATGTGGGCTCTGTGGGGGCCCCCCTGCAAACCTCCACTCCAGCTGTCCAGTCTACCAGCGGGACATAACACTTGCTCTGCCCCAGGCACCAGCAACCCACGCTATGCCACTGCAAGGAGGCATACATGGTTCTCTCCGGCTCCTCATTTAACCCCCACAACAAACCTGCAAAGCAGGTTAGGCTGACAGACAGTGACTGGCCTGTTCACTCAGTGTGTTTCATACATGGCTGAGTGGGGGTTTGAACCCTGGTCTCCCAGGTCCTGGTATGACACTTTGACTACTACACCACACTACTTCTGTCCTAAATCTTGCAACATTCAGCTTCATTGGATGTCCATGAGTTCTAGAATTATGAGGGAGGAAGAAAAAAGCTTTCTCTTTCCACTTTCTCTGTGTCGTGCATCATTTGATAAACTTCTTTTACTGTCACAGTCCGGGCTGGTAGCAAACCGAGTCCCAGCAAGGACAAAATGCAAGGGCAAAATGGCAGAAACAAAAGTCCAAAGAGCAGGGGTCCAAGGGTCGAGAAACCAGAAGCACAAAGTTACGGTCAAGAAGCAAGGAGGCACACAGCAAGGCAGGGAATGTGTTGCTGTCACAAAGAGCCGAGGGGAAATGCTGGCCTTATGTCCCCTGCCAGCTCCTGCCACCAGGTGCATCGAGTTACCAAGTGGCCTCACCTGTGCGGCCACGCCCTGCCTCTCCAGAACAAGCCAAAGAGGGCCCCAGTCCTGCGAAGCCCTGCTGGTCCCAGGGCCTGGCTCCTGCACACACTCCTGTCGATCACTTCACCTCTTACTTCCATTTTTGTCTGTGGGATGTAATCCATTGGAGCAGTCAAAATACAACATTTCTTGTTTGCCTAGAGTGGACACAGACAGGGGGAAGAAGAAGAAGAAGAGTTTGGATTTGATATCACGCTTTATCACTACCCGAAGGAGTCTCAAAGCGGCTAACATTCTCCTTTCCCTTCCTCCCCCACAACAAACACTCTGTGAGGTGAGTGGGGCTGAGAGACTTCAAAGAAGTGTGACAGGCCCAAGGTCACCCAGCAGCTGCATGTGGAGGAGCAGAGACGCGAACCCAGTTCACCAGATTACGAGTCTACTGCTCTTAACCACTACACCACACTGGGATGATGATCCAGCCAGTTGAACTTCCTGTTACACCTGGTCTGGAGCATCCTCCCCCTGCATGTGACCAGGTAGGGAGGTGTGACCCTTGCAGACCCCACAAAAGGTCCAGTCATGCAGCCACCTTCCTCTCTTGATGCTTCCTCTCTTTTGATGCCTTTTCTTCTCTTGGACTGCACTGCTGGCTCTCTGCCAGCAGCACATGGGCCCATCCTTAAAAGGATGTAAGCCACACTGTAGTTGTAACTACAAGCTAAAGCCTGCCTTCAGGGATCCAACTGTGAACTGAATGTGAGTAAACTTCTTGTTACTTTTAAAAGAAGCTTCTTGTGTCTTTATTCTTTTTAGGAGGGATAAAAGGGGTCTTACCAGGAACAAAATCCAATCTCAACAAAGCCAGATTGGATTGCTTAAGTATAGAGATTCAAACGAATCTACCAACTAGCTTCCTGCTATATATTGGGGAATGAACTCTGCTGTATGACTCACTGGCATGAATTGGGAAAGATCATATTTAATCAATATATCCTTTCCTAGTATCTACAGCATTTCCACATTGTCTAAACTAAAAAGTCCCAAATGCTGCAACTTTTGCTGATCGGTTCCCCACAGACAGATATCATGTCCTTGTAGGACTCTGTCCACCAAGTCTATAAAGAGAGACGTGGAAGAGTGTGGGTGGAAATCCTTCATCCTTGTCCACTTGTGACAGCTAATCTAGACTCACCAGTAGCTCCTGGCAAGGGACAGACACACCATTTTTAACAAAAAGGACATCTGTGTGGATGAAATGGGCTTTCAGTAGCTTTGCTGAGATGTGCCTGGCATTCAGCACGTCAACAGATCTCTCTATGTGTTGACCTTGTGGAGCAGCTGATGGCTTTGCCTTCACAACCAAAGCTGTCTCCCTTGACAGTGGGTGTCTTACCTGCCTCAGGCCACAATTTGAGAAAAACAGCTGACATGGTGCTGGTGTGTGGACAGGACTATTCTGAGTGAGAACGTGCTGGCAGAACCCAAAGTCAAAAATTCCCTGATCTACAGAGACAACCCTTACTTCGAAATGTTCATTTTTCTATCAGTTTACTCTTGATGACAGGCACAACGTTTTACAGGTCTGTGGCTGTGTCATAAATGATTGATTGATTGATTGATTGATTGAAGCCATAACTATTTTGCTATCAAATCCAGGCAGAAAGGGCTCTTCCAGGTGACATGTTTATTGTGCATGCATCCTGGCTTGCTTCCACAAAGTTTGTGCAGAGGTTAGATTATGTCTGATCTTTATTGTGCTTTCTTCCTTATGATTTGTATGTGGGGAGGTTATACAGAAATGAGTGTTCATCCTGAAACCATCATGATGTGCTTCCGAGGGTGTTTATATGCTTTTGGATCATTTGTTCCTCCCCAACTTTTTTCTGCATCACTTTCCTAACAGCATAAAGTCTGTGTCTTTTTTTTAAGTGGGTTTGTTGCACTAAGACAATGGACCACTTTTTAATGGTGAATTGTGCTAGCTTAAATTTATGGTATATGCTTGTCTCTTCTCCATCAAAATAGCATGTGTTTATTGTTTGTAGGCTGCTTTGAGGCCCAGATGTGGTGAAAAGTGAACTTTCTTTAATGAATACATTTCCTAGGGGGGCGGGCTTTGCAACAGGGCAAAGTTGGAAGTAATATCGTTGATTTTGGAGAGTCAAAGAATCTGTGTTATCCAGACAAGATAGTCAAAAGGGTCTGAAGAAGAAGAAGAAGAAGAAGAGTTTGGATTTGATATCGCACTTTATCACTACCCGAAGGAGTCTCAAAGCAGCTAACATTCTCCTTTCCCTTCCTCCCTCACAACAAACACTCTGTGAGGTGAGTGGGGCTGAGAGACTTCAGAGAAGTGTGACTAGCCCAAGGTCACCCAGCACCTGCATGTGGAGGAGCGGGAATGCGAACCCGGTTCACCAGATTACGAGTCTACCGCTCTTAACCACTACACCACTCTGGCTTTCGGGGATGCACTGCCCTCCTGCGACTGGGGAGCCTCCTGCTCATTCTTCTGAATAGAACACTGAATTTCCCCCTCCCCCCAAGTCCTGTCCTGACAGTAGGGCTGGGCAATATATGATTTTCAACATCATGATACAGCACCAGCTAAACATTGTTATATACCGATATATCACAATGTCTGAAATAAGGATGGGAACTATGTAGAGGCTTTGGCTGGCTTCACATTTCCCCACACATCATGATTGCATCACACACACAAAAGGGCTGGGCCAGGTATTGATACATTGTCAAAAATTAGTAACAATTTCAGAATATTCAACACGGTGATATATTGCGAACCACGATGTGTGCATGTGCTATCTGGGGGGGGGGGGGAATCGCGATGTGGGGGAAACCGTGAAGCCAATAATCGCTTCTCACATGGTTCCTTCCGTCCCTGTTGCTCTGTACTATAAAATATCAGTTGTAACGATATGTTAAAGGTATCAGTTTTAGACCCCTAAGCAGTAGCAGTTTCCAGGGCATTGCCCTTTTCACCTCTCCATAGTTACATCCTTATTTCAGACATCATGATATAGTGGTGTATCACAATGTTTCGCTGGTGATATATCACAATGTTGAAAGCCAGACATCGCTCAGCCCTAACACACATCATGATTCACAATATATTGCCAGGTCAAAAATTATGAAACCGATATCACGATATGGACTTCAAACCTGTTTGGGACGATATATAGATATATCACCCAATTCCAGGGCTGGATTTAGGTTTGGTGAGGCCCTAACCTACTGAAGGTAATGGGGCCCTTTATATGTCCAGCTGCCCTTTGTCAACAGCAAATTGTCACTGTTTTTTGTGTTGAATATATGCTATATAGTAATAATAATAATAATAATAATAATAATAATATTTTTTTTGTACCCCGCCCATCTGGCTGGGTCTCCCCAGCCACTCTGGGCAGCCTCCAACAGATATTAAAATACATCAAACATATATGGTAATTTATGGACCTAATAGGTATCTAAAGCCCTTTGCACATAACAAAATATGTATTTTATCAAAGTAATTGTTGAACTGAAATTCAATTAAGAAGAAGTATATTAACAGTGAAATACAATTAAGAAGAAGTATATTAATAGTGAAATCATTATTAAGCTCTAACTTAAAAAAAAATTTTATTCATAACAAACTTAATAATGCAAACACAGGTTTTATTTTATTTGTTTTTTATCTTACATTTTGGAAATGTACATCCAGGGTTTTTTTCCCTTTAAATTTTTTGGGGGCCCCCAAGAGAGTGGGGCCCTAAGCTATAGCTTGTTTAGCTTATACGGAAATCCGGCACTGCCCAGTTCTATCTGACAGCACCACTACCTGCAAGCATGTCGTGTGTATTTACACAGGCAATTGTTTTCCTGTTAGTAGCTCCATTGTATTCTTCACCAACTGTTTGTTCCTAACAATATTATCAATATCAAACTATTATTAATTGTTAGTGATATTACCAAAGTAGTGATAACAGTACTGTTTGTAGTAGTAATAATGCTGTTGTTATTAGTAGTAGTAGTAGCAGCAGCAGCAATGGCGCTGTTATTATTCTTAGCAATAATAGTGCTGTTATTAGCAGCAGCAACAACTGTACAGTAGTTATTACTATTGCTGTTTGTGTCCATCTTCTCTAGATTATGATTTCCAATTTTATTTTTCATCAAATGCAAACAAAATGCACTGAAAAGCAGAGAAGTTTCTTGAGAAAGAGAAAGTGGAAAATATTCTTCATCTGGTTAGTTATGTGTTCAACTGAAATAATTTTTTTTCCCCGTCCCTGAAAACCGAGTAGGCGGAGCAAAGAACATCCCTTGGACCATTTTGTTCCTACTTAGAACAAAAGGGCTGTTTTGAAAAATTCTAAATACATTTCAAGTGCACATCAAAGGATTCTGTACAGATGGTTTTGCAGAGTAAGATTACACCTCATGCACACCTCAAGCCACAATAAATCTGGGCACCTTAATCTTTAAGGTGCCCCAAGACTCTTTGATGCTTGAGCTACAGCAAACTAAAGTTGCAAGCTAGCAACCCTATTCATATTTATGTAGGATTAAGTCCTGTTGGACTCAGTTGGACTTACCGGATTTACTTCAATGTGGATAAGATGAAGCAGCACGATAGCTATCCTTCTCCAATCTATCAGGCTTTTGCAATGCCCCATGTAATTATGTCTGCTTACAAATATACAGGCTGAGAAGGCATTATGGTGGCACAGTAACAAGGACTGAAGCAAGCACAAATATCCTATCCTTGGTGGGTTTTCCTTGGGAAGCAATTCCATAAGCATGGCTCCACAACAGAGAAGACCTTATTCTGTGTGACTCAGGAATGGAGGATTTCAGACATGAGTCTTTCCCTGTCTTAAGATATCATGCACCGAACTAAGGATTTTCTGCATGTAAGGTTTACGCTCGTGGCTGAGCAGGGATTTGAACCTGGGTCTCTTTGTCTAAACTCTGATCATGGCGTTACACTGGTTCCCAGGGGTCAGCAAGTGGGGAGATCATGTCTGAGAAAGTGTTCAGTGACTCTTAGCTGCTTTTCCATTTAGATGGACGAGAGGAGCGCTTCCCTGCTTTTAAAAAGGAGGTAGGCATTGCAATTCATTTTTATTTATTTTTTAGGAAAAGGATAAGTAAGAAGCAGCATGATACCGGTAGAAGTTTGTCAAACGATGTATGGCATGGAAAAAGTGGATACAGTAAAGGTTTTCTCCCTCTCTCTTACCACAAGAACTTATGGTCACTCAATGAAACGGAAGGTTGGAAGATTCAGGACAGATAAAATAAATCACTTTTTTCCATGCAGCACATAGTTAAACAAAGGAACTTGCCAGTGGCGTAGCAAGGTGAGGTGGTACCCGGCGCAGAAAATTTCTTGTCACCCCTCCCCCATTGGAATTATTATTATTATTTGCCTGCAAAAATGGTTTGACTTTATTTCATATTTTCTTACAAAGGAATGTGGATTCTGGGCCTCTGATAACAAGTAGGCGACTGAGGATAGATACTTAAAACTACAGGATGTATTGTGTTTCGCCTTGTGTTATTTTATTTATAGCAGGCATGTCCCTGGAGACTGCAATCTACTCCCACTATAAAAAAAACTGGCAGTGATCTACCAAAGTTGTTGAGCTTTTTTTATGTGGAACCAAAGTTGCTGAGATTTTTTGGGGGAGCCAAAGCTGGTGTGATGGCCTGGGATTCAGACTCAGACACTGAACCTGAGGGATCCCAGCCTGCACAGGATTCCCCGCCTCCAGAACCAGCAGAGCTGGGGCTGGGGCCTGAGTCTGAAGAGACCTCACCTGTGCTGGATCCTCAGGTGCAGGCATCAGCTGAGTTTGCTCAGGCTCCTGATGGGATGGAGGACCCATTGCCTGCAGGTGCTCCACTCAGGGGAAGCTGAGGTTGCCTCTGGGTCCGGTAATCCTCCAGCCTCTCCTGAGCTGCAGAGGCTCAGGGCAGAGAGGCGAAGGGAACTGAGTTCCCGCAGGAGGAGTGCTCGCCTCCAAGCCAAGAGAGGCGAGTCACCTGAGGATTGGAGCCGCCCTATGCCTCGGGACAGATAAAAGCCGGCCAGCCCCAGCCCCAAGTTGCAGGAGCAACATCGTTGCTGACCAGTTCCTGCCGGTGTTCCTGCTTGAAACCTGTCCTGCTTTCCTGCCTGAGCTCCTGACCCGCCCTGGTTCCCTGCTTGCCTACCTGTCCCTGACTTCGCCTGCCTCCCTGCCCTGCACCCAGCTTCAATTATTATGGACTGCCTCTCATTGCACCTCTGACCACGGACCGGACTTTGACCTCGCCTTTCGGATAACCTACGGGACCAGCACAGCTGTTGAGCGATGAGGAGTCTGCCCCACAGCTGAGGGGGAGCCAGCAGACGGACCGTTTTGGCAGCAGAAATATTGTGTGCACCAAAGCCAAAGTGTCTCTCACAGATGTTTGCCACACAGCATTTTGTCACTCCCCTCAGAGATGACACCTGGGGCAAACCGCCCCCACCACCTTGCTCCGCCCCTGGAACTTGCTCCTGCAGGAGGCACTAAGATCCACAAATTTGGATGGCTTCGAAAGTTGGACAAATTCATGGAGGAGAGGGCTATTGATGGCTATGAGCCATGATGGCTATGCCCTGCCTCCACAGTTGGAGGCAGTATGCTTCTGAATACCAGTCGCTGGAAACCAGAAGAAGGGAGAGTGATCTTATGCCCAGCTTCTGTTTGTGGGCTTCCCATAGGTACCGGTATCTGGTTGCCCAGCATGAGAACATGATGCTGGGCTAGGTGGGCTATTGGCCAGATCCAGCAGTCTCTTCTTCTGTTCTTTTGGTGCCAGATCCTGGCCTCAGTGCCTCAGATTCCCAGTCTAAGTTCTCAATTACTTTACTCTTGCATTCTTCTCTACAGTATACCCATCTCTTCCACCCACCAATTTGCCAAATTGAGTGTAATGGTAATAATTGCCTATTCTCCTAAAGACATCACAAGGATTCCTATCATAAAGCTTCCTTGTGAATTATCAAGAAAGTTGGAAAGGGAACAGGGAGGTGGAGTGGACCCCCCCCCCCCAGTTTTGTGGCATTTGGGGCTAATGATTGCTTCGCTCAAATATTTTCATTATGGCCAACCACAATTGCGGTGTGTTGGTCGCTTCATAATGGGCCATTTGGAATTATTTAATCCCAGAATCTGGCAGGCTCTGGTTTCAAGGCATCCATCTAAGATGCCCAGCTCCTTCCAGCAAACCTGCCCTATTAGCTCCATTTGTCTATAATAGCAACCAAATGTCTTCAAATACTCCAGTGCCATTTTTATTATTATTTCTTCTTCTTTTTTTCTTTTACAGCTCTTGCAATAAGCCTTTTACATGTTAACTTTTGGCCTCTCGGAGTAACCTCTTATTTAAAATCAGCTTAATTGACTTTACCAGACTTTGGCTATTTTTCATTTCTTCCTAGAGGGCTCATTACTAGAGATGGATGTTTATAAACTTGAATCACTTGTTCCCCTGCTGCTTTCCTCACTGCTCATGTGATCACACCCTCCTGCTAACTGTGTGGGAGCCAGTCAGAGAAGGGAATCCTTCTTTTCCAGCATTCCCTTGTGCACATTAGAAAGTAAGGCTATGAAGTGCCCCACTGCTTAGTGTAAATTTCATGATGTCTACTACTTTTTTAAAGTTTGATTTCATCTATATTTTGATAAATGGTATTGGGTTATATCCAACCAAGTTTTACTCAGGAGAGACCTACTGACCTAAGTACTGGACCTATGTTAGTCATTCCCAACCATTTCAATGGGTCTACCATGGATAGGACCAGTGCTGTTTTCTAGAAAAAGTGGTGCCGGAACTCACCATGAACACCTCCCTCATTCTCTTAGGGCAAATCTGTAATCCACTGGGAGCAGTCAAGTACTGTACAACATTCCTTGTAATGCTAGAGAAGACATGCAAGGGAATGTTTGGTCCACCCAGTCGAAACTTCCTGTTCCTCCTGGCTGGAGCATCCTTCCTTTTGCATGTGATAGAAGGTAAAGGTAAAGGTAAAGGGACCCCTGGCCATTAGGTCCAGTCGTGTCCGACTCTGGGGTTGCAGCGCTCATCTCACTTTATTGGCCGAGAGCCGGCGTACAGCTTCCAGGTCATGTGGCCAGCATGACAAAGCCACTTCTGGCGAACCAGAGCAGCACACAGAAACGCCGTTTACCTTCCCGTCAGAGCAGTTCCTATTTATCTACTTACACTTTGATGTGCTTTCGAACTGCTAGGTGGGCAGGAGCAGGGACCGAGCAACGGGAGCTCACCCCATCGTGGGGATTCGAACCGCCGACCTTCTGATCAGCAAGCCCTAGGCTCTGTGGTTTAACCTGCAGCGCCACCTGGGTCCCTGTGATAGAAGGTAGGTGTGACCTAACCTGTCCAGGTAACAAAAGGATGAGTCATGCAGCACACCTCTCTCTTTTTCACTTCCTTTGTTGTTTGACCAGCTTTTAGCTAGGACTGCTCTGCTAGCTCTCAGCTAGCAGAAGCACTGGAATTATTCCCCCATATGGGGTAGATCCAAATGTAATATTTGTAACTAAGTCTGCCTTCAGGGATCCAACTGTGAACTGATGTGAGGAAAGTTCTTTTATTGACTTTGAATGAGATTGTGGCATCTTTATTCTTTTAAGAGAGCCTCAAGGGAACTTAACAGGAACGTACAATTCAATCTGAAGACAGAGGTGAGCTCAAGATATTGGTTGCCCTATATTGCTGAATGAGTGGGAAAATCTTTGGAAAACAACTGCTGTATGAAGTTCACAGCATGTTATAAAATCAAAGAAAATACGCTAAAGATGCAATATAGATGGTACCTTACCATCAAAGCTCTCTAAAATGTACAAAAACATCACAAACAATTGTTGGCGACGTGGGGAAAGTAATGGAGACATGTACCAGTACCACATGTGGTGGACATGTAGAAAGATTAGAGAGTTTTGGTGTCTTGTTTATGACGAGCTGATTTTTTTGGGGGGGGGTTAACCTTTCTAAAAAAGCCAGAGGCCTTTTTACTAAGCATCAGAGGCAATTACATTCCAAAAAAATTAAGAGAAATATTTTTATATGCCACAGCAGCAACCCAAACATTGACAGCAATGAACTGGAAAGGGGAAAATGCTCCAACTATAATGGATTGGCAAAACAAGTTACAGGAATATGCAGAAATGTCACAATTGACTAACAGCTTGAGAGGCAACACAAGGCAAGCATTCGTGCAAAAATTGGGAAAATATAAGAGATATTTACGAAATCACAACAGTGGTATAAAGTCTATGGCAGCATTTGATTGACCCTGGATTAATGAAATGAAATAAGTCAAAGGTTAAGTACTGTTCTAAGAATGCATTAGAAAGGAAACAAAGGATAAGCTAATAATGTTAGGTATATTCACCATCAGAAAGAAAATACACATCGGAAAATGATAGGAAGTCCAATTATGTGGGAGGGTTGTTTTGTTTTTATCTATGTTAATAAATAGAGAAGAAAACAAGAGACAGTAGAAATATAAATTAAGTTTGTTGTTTGTTAACAAATGGAGTATTACTTGTATATGGTTGTGTCGTTTATAAGATTTATACTCATGTTTAGTTAAGGAAGATGTATACTATATTTGTTGTATAAGATTGTCAATAAAGTGTGTGTGTGTGTGTGTGTGTGTGTGTGTGTGTGTGTGTGTATAAAATCTGAAGACAGGTTATTAGCAGCGGAAGTCTCAATTTACAAATGGAACACACTCAACAGGAAGCGGAACATATTCTGCTTCCAAGGCAAAGTTCACAAACCAAAACACCTACTTTTGCAGCATTCTGTTTCCAAGTTGTTCATAAACTAAACTGTTCTAAAACCAAGGTACCACTGTAATTAATTAAAACATTTTAATGGCTTAAAAGTGTGGCCCAATAAATCACGCAGTAAATTATGATGATGAGTGGAAAGAGTGGAATTGGGGATGGAGGCAGTATGCCAAGTGCTGGGATTCGCAGGTGTGCGGAGACTGCTCTTGTGCCCTGGTCCTGTTTGCTGGTTTCCCACTGGTGTTTGGTTGGCCACTGTTAAGAGCAAGTTGCGGGGAGGGAAACCCCTAACGGCATAGAAGGTTTGCAAAATTCAAATTTAAAAGCTCTTTTTTATTATTATTCTTATTCAAAACATGTGTTGGCAGGGGCGTGCCTACCAGATGCTTGCTTTAGCAAATGATTAGCATATCATTCACTACGTTGGGACGCACTGCTATATAATGATTATGGTTATTTGTTATTTTTTAAATGTTAATTGCAGTACAATAAAACAAACTTTAAATGGACCGAAAAGTCTCATTTGGCAAAAACGCTACAAACAGTTTCCAAGAAAGCGTCAGTAAACAACTGCTGGTTTTGAATTCTTCAGAACTATTCGTAGTGAACAATGTAAAGAAGCAGAGGAATGCAACAGGGAGCAAGTGTCCCAAACTTGCTCCTAGAAGAGCAGACTCTAGCATGGACCAGGGGTATAGAGCCAGTGTGGTGTAGTGGTTAAGAGTGGTAGACTCGTAATCTAGTGAACCGGGTTCGCGTCTCCGCTCCTCCACATGCAGCTGCTGGGTGACCTTGGGCTAGTCACACTTCTTTGAAGTCTCTCAGCCCCACTCACCTCACAGAGTGTTTGTTGTGGGGGAGGAAGGGAAAGGAGAATGTTAGCCGCTTTGAGACTCCTTAGGGTAGTGATAAAGAGGGATATCAAATCCAGACTCTTCTTCTTCTTCTTCTTCTTCTTCTTCTTCTTCTTCTTCTTCTTCTTCTTCTTCTTCTTCTCAGGCCTGGTCCTCAGGATTCTTCCCAGGTCATGGTCTTCACTGGTCCTGTTCCACATACCTTAGTAGTCAAATGGTTTTGCCTGGTTTCTGGAATATATCCTTGGACTGTGATCATTGTAATTACATCAGAGTCATGGGCTTTCTATAGGTAATCACGGCATGTGAATTAATATTTTGCAGTACTTATTTCATTGCAGTTACAATAGCGGGAAGATTATTGTGAGCTTCTATCTATCTGTTGCATTTGCATGCCATCTGTTTCTCCAATGAGCTCAGGGTGGCGTGAATGGTTCTGCCCATCCCTACTTAATGCCCACAACAGCCTTGTTATGTAGGTGAGACAGAGAGACAAGTGGCTGGCCCAAGCTCGCCCAAGGAGTTTCATAGCTGAGTGAGGATTTGAACCCTGGTCTCCCTGGTCCTAGTCCAACACTAACCACCACACCACACGGGCTCTCATATTGTGATTATGTTTCTTTTTAATAGATCCTTTCCCTCCCTATATATACTGTAAATGTGCAAATGTGCATTTATGTTCTTTTTCTCATTCCTTCCTTTCTGCCTATCTAGAAACTTCAGCCTCTTTTTCCATCTATTGATCAATTTTAAAATACCACTTATTAAAGTCGTCGTCGTCCCCCCATCCCCCAGCAAAAAAAGCGATTCCCAGATTCATCTGTATGATGTTGATCCAACCAAAACTCTAAGGAGAAAAATAGAAGACTTTCAAGCCTCTCCTCTGTATTGTCACTATAGTTCTTCAAGTGATACCGGTAGGGGAGAAGGAAGGAAGGAAGGAAGGAGAGAGGGAGAGGAAGGAATGAAGGAGAGGAAGGAGGGAAGGAGAGAGAGAAGGGGAAGAAGAGGAAGGAGGATGAGGAGAGGAAGGAGTGTGTGGAGGAAGGAGAGGGGGGAATAGAGAAGGAGGAGGAAGAGGAGGAAGGAGAAGAGGAAGGAGGGAAGGAAGGAAGGAAGGAAAGGAGAGAGAGAGAAAAGAAAGAAAGAAAGAAAGAAAGAAAGAAAGAAAGAAAGAAAGAAAGAAAGAGAAAGAAAAAAGGGATTTCTGTTCACATAGAATTATTGGCCTGGTTGGCAGAAATCGGTTCCCAACCAGCAGCCCCTCCCCGCCGCCCAGAGCTCAGCAACCCCTCAGAAGGTGTGACTTGGAGCTCGGCGGTGGGGCGTCCAGCGCAACGAAGCTGGAATGCGGGCGCTCGTGTGAAGTGATTGTTGCCAGAAGCGCCTCGACGTCTCCGTCCCGCTGTCCTGGAGCGGCGGCTCAGTGGTCCCGTGGTGGAGCTGCGCGGTCGCTGCAGGTCGCTGGGCTCAGAGAGGGGCTGGGCGACCCCTTATCAGCCAAGACCTCCTCGGGCTCCTTGGTCGTTACAGCCGGAAGAGGGGCCGAAGGAAGGAGCGAGCCAGAGAAGCTGTCAGGAGGGGAAGCGGTGGGTCCTCCACCTCCACCTCGGCGTCGGGGGTCCGCGGTGCTTTCCTGTCCCGGAGGTAAATCTCTCTCCGTCTTGGAAGGGGGCGTTGGATCGCAGGCGAGGCGAGTCTGGATACCCGAGTCGCAGCTGAGGAGTGATGGCTTGTTGGCAGAAAGAAGACCCTGGAGACGGTTCCAGTCTAGGCTTTGACAGGCAGCGTGCTTGGTGGGGAGGGCAGTGGAGGGGCGGAGGAAGGGGGAGCTGGGGGCAAGGCGGTGTGATCTGTGCGCCGCTGCCATCTGGGCTGCCTCCTGCCTGAAACCCTGGCGAGCTGCTGCCAGTCAGTGTAGGCAAAACTGCGCTAGATGGACTTGTGATCTGGGTCGGGAGAAGGCAGCTTCCTCTGGTCCTGTGGTCGGATTCGGCATGCGCTAAAGGTGCTGGTCACGGGCGTAGCCAGGATTTATTGGAGCGGCAGGCTTTATTGGGGGGGGGGTAGGCAAAACCGAGTTACCTGCGAGACTGCGACACAATTGGTCAGTTAGTTGAGTATTTTTATTTATTTACTTGATTTAGGGGAGCAGGTGCCCCCCTGTACGCCCATGGCACTGGTGTAGTCCATTCCAGTCCATTTTGCTGAGTTGGCGTCGTGAGGGTGTGACGGGTGTTTCCAAGATACCGGTATTTGTGTCTATGACAGAAAACATAAGAGCTTCGTTTGCATTGTTGTTGCATTTAAACCCGTGGTGTTAATTCGTGATCCTGTTGCTTCAGTCAATTTCTGTTTACTTACCCGGCCGGAGATCAGTCAAATGAATTTGCTGAAATAGAAAATTGAAATAGAAAATGAATGCATATAACAGGGTCGCTACATTGAAAAGAGTGCACCGCCCACCAGCTGAGATATGCCCCCGCAGACAAACAAACACACACGCCTATCCAGAGGGCAGCTGGAACAAAGGCTGGCGAGACTTTGCCAGTAACATTGTTCCAGGACTTATCTTCTACAAGAATAAGATGCATGTGTTCCCATTTGCTGTTATGTTGATGCTCCGGATTGCTGCTTGTGTTGGCGTAGAAACTCAGCAAGGCTCCATGCTCACCATCCAGCAAATATTAGTTTAGGTAATGCATGAAATCCCGATGTTTGTGGGTGGGCGGGAGAGATTTTTATTTTTATTTTTATTTTTTTGCGCTGCTGTGATCCTAAACTTGCTGCCTTATTTTATCCCCCATCATCTCTCAATCTGTATTGAGAGATACAGGAGCATCGCACTGGGTATATATATATTAAATGATCTGTAGCCTCCTCGGGGCATCCAACCATCCTGCCTAGGTTCATCTGGGTTCAGAATCATGCTTTGACGATGATCAACCACAATAGCCTGCTTCATATAAAAATATGTTTGTATATCATACATATCATACATAATTATAAAGCAATGAAAGAGGCTTGTGACACCTTGAATAAATACTTATTATTTATCACATTTATATCCCACCTTTCCTCCAAGGAACTCAAGGTGGTGAACATAGCCCCCTCCTAGAATCATAGTTGTAGAGTTGGAAAGGACACCAAGGGTCATCTAGTCCAACCCCCTGCAATGCAGGCATCTCAGCTAAAGCATCCATGACATATGGCCATCCAGCCTCTGCCTAGAAACATCCAATGAAGGAGAGTCCACAACCCCCTGAGGAAGTCCATTCCAGTCCATTTTACCCTCACAACAACCCTGCAAGGCAACTTAGGCTGAGAATGTGTGAGTGGCCTGAGGTCACCAAGTGAGCTTCATCACTGAATGGGGATTTGAACCCTGGTCTCCCAGGTCCTTGTCCAACACTCTAACCATTGTACCACACTGCCTTTCATTGTGTGTTCCGCCTCTCATCTAGATGTATCTCACACGGTTGTTTTTGAGGATAAAAGGGGGGAGAGAGAGAACCATGTCCCTTGTGCATCTGGGGGAAAAGGTGAGATATAAATCCAAGAACAGTCCCCCTTGGTAGTCCCTCAGAGGAGGGGGGCGCAGCCCAGGAAAGGGCCTTCTCTGTGGTGGCTCCTAAGCTGTGGAACTACCTCCCTACAGAGGTGCATCTGGTACTTTCATTATAGAGCTTCCGGAGGAGGCTGAAGACAAACCTCTTTACCTTGGCTTTTGACACTTGAGGTGCATGTTTTTGGGACCAACCTTATTTTTACGTTTCCAAGTTGTTTTAACATGCTTTTAATATTGTGTTTTAATGTGCTGTAACGTGTTCTGGGACCTTAGGGTGAATGGCAGGCTAATGATGATGATGATGATGATGATAGGTAAAAAGGTAAAGGTAAAGGACCCCTGGATGGTTAAGTCCAGTCAAAGGCGACAATGGGGTTGCGGCCCTTATCTCGCTTTTAGGCCGAGGGAGCCGGCGTTTGACAATCGACAGCTTTCCGGGACATGTGGCCAGCATTACTAAACCGCTTCTGGTGCAACGGGACACCGTGACGGAAAGCAGAGTGCATGGAAACACTGTTTACCTTCCCGCCACAGCAGTACCTATTTATCTACTTGCACTGGCATGCTTTTGAACTGCTAGGTTGGCAGGAGCTGGGAAAGAGCAACAGGAGCTCACTCCGTTGCGGGAATTCGAACCGCTGACCTTCCAATCGGCAAGCCCATGAGGCTTAGTGGTTTAGACCACAGCGCCACACGCGTCCCTTCAAAATAAGAATAAATAAATAAATAAATAAATTGTTGTTGTTTAGTCGTTTAGTCGTGTCCGACTCTTCGTGACCCCATGGACCAGAGCACGCCAGGCACTCCTGTCTTCCCCTGCCTCCCGCAGTTTGGTCAAACTCATGTTGGTAGCTTCGAGAACACTGTCCAACCATCTCGTCCTCTGTCGTCCCCTTCTCCTTGTGCCCTCCATCTTTCCCAACATCAGGGTCTTTTCCATGGAGTCTTCTCTTCTCATGAGGTGGCCCAAGTATTGGAGCCTCAGCTTCAGGATCTGTCCTTCCAGTGAGCACTCCGGGCTGATTTCCTTCAGAATTGATAGGTTTGATCTTCTTGCAGTCCATGGGACTCTCTAGAGTCTCCTCCAGCACCATAATTCAAGAGCATCAATTCTAATAAATAATATGCCCTTCCAAAAGGGGGAAAGAAGTATATATTTTCTCATATTTGCATTTAAAAATGCTTTCGTTGTGATGTGGTGGGGCGGGTAATCTATAGCAGGTGTTCTTATTTGGAGAGAGGCAAATGTCTCATTTGGAGACTTCCCCCTTCCACACCCTCCCCAAATGGAGAGCAAGGATATTATGAATGGCTTTGCCTGTGCAACCCTTTCATTGAGGACAGCTCAGCTTCCCCTTCCTACCCAATAAGTCATCCTGAGTTTTGTAGGTCCAGGCTGGGTGGGGGAAATGGGTTGGGAAACACAGTCAGATTTTTTCCACACAATTGGGCCTTGTTGGTGGGGAGCCCGTGATGGTGTGCAAGGGCATTCTGAGAAGAGGGCTGTTTCTTATTTCATTTTCCTTTTCCTTTCATTCCTCCTCCCACCCCAACAATGAGAAGAGATAAAAGCCTCCCCTGAAACCTGCGGCATATAAAATATCTTCGATTGGATTTCCAGAAGCGCCAGGATATTAATGGGAGGCTTATGATTCTCAGACATGAATGGTGTGTGTGCAAGACGTATGCAGAGCAATGTGGTTTTTCTATCAAGATCCAGAAGGGTAGCTGTCTCAGATTCCAGCAGTGCGAGATGGAGGGCTCAGTGTGCGGCAGCGTGCCCTGATGAAGGAGCTTCTGGGAAAGAGCCATTGCTCAGGGGTAGAGCATCTGCTTTGCTTGCAGAAGGCCCCAGATTAAACCCCTGGCATTGTGGGAATACATCAGGAAGCATGAGATAATAATTGTTCCCCCCCGCCCCCCCCACCAAACCTGTGGGAATGTTCAAGGTGGCAGGAGAGGATATATTGTTTATTAATATCCTTCCTAACTTGCGCTAGCAAGTTCCTTTATTTAGCAGAGTTACATTCCCCTTTATATATGCACAGCAGATAGCTGGTTGCAGGCTCGTGTAAGCCTCTCGCTTTATATCATTCAATCTGTCTCAGATTGAATTGTACATTCCTGTTAAGTTCCCTTGAGGTCCTCTTAAAAGAATAAAGACGCGACAATCTTATTTAAAATCAATAAAAGCAGTTTACTCACATCACTTCACAGTTGGATTCCTGACTTAGTTACAAATATGTACATGTGGATCTACCCCATATGGGGGAATAGTCCCACTGCTTCTGCTAGCTGAGAGCTAGCAGAGCAGTCCTAGCTAGAAGCTGGTCAAATGAAGAAGGAAGTCAAAAAGAGAGAGGTGTGCTGCGTGACTCATCCTTTTGTTACTTGGATAGGTTGTTAGGTCACACCCACCTTCTATCACATGCAACAGGAAGGATGCTCCAGCCAGGAGGAACAGGAAGTTTCGACTGGCTGGACCAAACATTCCCTCGCATGTCTTCTCTAGCATTACAAGGAATGTTGTACTTGACTGCCTCTCAAGGATCACATCCCACCAAACCCAGTTATTTTAGGGTTGTAAAGGACCCAAGACACCACAATACCATTTTTTTGTGGTCTGCATTTGGCTTGGTGGATCAAGAGTTGTCCACACCTGACTTGGTGCATGTCATGGGAGGGGACATGTCCCAGGAGCAGTTCAAGCACAGTGGCTGACAGGGTGAGACCACATGAGTAGGACATGCATTGATAATGAGTGAAGACGCGGAAGTTAAGTAGTCCATAGGTTATCCTAACCTGGTATGAAAAATGTGTACCCAGGGCCGGATTTAGGTTTGATGAGGCCCTAAGCTAATGAAGGTAATGGGGCCCTTTATATGTCCAGTCAGCAACAAATTGTCACTGTTTTTGTGTGTGTTGAATATATGCTATTTGGTAATTTATGGACCTAATAGGTATCCAAAGCCATTTGCACATAACAAAATATGTATTTTATCAAAGTAATTGTTGAACTTATCTTATATTTTGGAAATGTACATCCAGTTTTTTTCCCTTTAAATCTTTTTGGGGGCCCCAAGAGAGTGGGACCCTAAACTATAGCTTGTTTAGCTTATACGTAAATCCGGCATGGTGTGTACCCATGAAGAGCACTGCTATTCTAGAATGCACAGCATTAACATAAAACAACCAGCAATTATGCGAGATAGGGCTTACCTGAGCCCCCACAATATTTAATTCAAGTTGGCACCCCTGCAACTTCCTATATAAGCAGCAGCTGTCACCAGAAAGCAGTAGAGGTGTCATCTGCGGCCCCTCCAGGCTCCTGTGATTCGGCATATGTGTGTGTGTAAGTTTTATTTATTCAATCATTTGTTGCATTTACATCCCACCTTTTTATACAAAGAGCTCAAAGGCAATGTATGTGGTTCCCTCGCTCCTCGTTTAATCCCCACAGCAACCCTGCGAGGTAGGTCAAGCTGAGAAGCAGTGACTTGGGCCAAGGTCACCCAGGGAGCTTCGTGGCTGATTGGGGATTTGAACCCTGGTCTCCTAGTATGACAGAGGGACCCAGGTGGCGCTTTGGGTTAAACCACAGAGCCTAGGGCAGCAGTTCGAATCCCCACGACGGAGTGAGCTCCCGTTGCTCGGTCCTAGCAGTTCGAAAGCACATCAAAGTGCAAGTAGATAAATAGGAACCACTCTGGCGGGAAGGTAAATGGTGTTTCCGTGCGCTGCTCTGGTTCGCCAGAAGCGGCTTAGTCATGCTGGCCACATGACCTGGAAGCTGTACGCCGGCTCTCGGCCAATAAAGCGAGATGAGCGCCGCAACTCCAGAGTCAGACACGACTGGACCTAATGGTCAGGGGTACCTTTACCTTTACCTTACTCCTAGTATGACACTCTAACCACTATGCCACGCTGGTTCTCATTGTGTATCCTGAAGCATGTCCAGTATCAATCCATCACTGATACCGTGTTTCTCCTAAAATAAGACACCGTCTTACATTTCCCCCCCCTCAAAAAAACACAGTATGGCTTATTTTGGGGGGATGTCTTATGTTAACCGCTCTGCGTCGGTACGCTGCATAGCCACGCCTATCCATGCCGTCTTAAGGGAGAGGCGCCGCGTTGCTATGTCTTATTTTCGGGGTATGAATGCGTAGAAATCCTGCTACGGCTTATTTTATGGCTACGTCTTATTTTAGGAGAAACAGGGTAGTGCATTAGTGATGGACTGATACTGGGCCGTCCACGCAATTCTCTGCTTTATTAGTTGTTCTGTGATGCTTCCCCAGTGTTACTGCTTTATTGCCACCTGGAAGGGGCACTCTTGCCTTCCTTATGCACCTTTAGGCACCATAATAATAATATTGATTGATTGATTGATTGATTGATTATTTGTACGGTACCCTGCCCATCCGGCGGGTCTCCCCAGCTGCTCTGGGCAGCTTCCAACAAAGATTAAAAATACATTAAAATGTCACACATTAAAAACTTCCCTAAACAGGGCTGCCTTCAGATTTTCTCTGTCTTGAATCTTCCAACATTCAGCTGCAGCGGATGTCCACGAGTTCTAGTGTTATGACAGAGGGAGAAGAACTTTTTCTCTATCCACTTTGTGCATCACTGTATGAACTTCTATCATGTCGCCTCTTACTTACCTTTGCTCTAAGCCAGTGTTTTCCAAACTTGGGTCTCCAACTACAATTCCCATCATCCCTCACCACTGCTCCTGCTAGCTAGGGATGATGGGAGTTGTAGTCCAAAAACAACAACAACAAACAGCTGGAGGCCCAAGTTTGGAAAGCACTTCTCTAAACTAACAAGTCCCAAACGCTGCAACCTTTCCCCATAGGGGAGTCGCTCCATTCCCTTGATCATGTTGGTTGTCCTTCTCTGAAACTTTTCCAAGTTCCAACTCTACAATATTATAAAGGCTTACTTGGGAGGAAGCGTCGCCAGGCTTCTTTCCAAGCGTCCTTAGGATGGCGGCTTTTTTTTTTTTTTTTTTACTTTAGGGTGGGTGGTGGGGCTTGTTTGCTTAGCAATTTGCAACGGGTGAGATCCGAGAGAACAGCCGGCTTCGTTCTTCCCCTTTCACTCAACAGCTCCCATTTGCGTTAATTTTGCAAATTTGGGAAACAGAAGAAAAGAAACCTCTCCAACAACATTCTCCCAAGGGCTGCTCGCCGGGGAGGATTTTTCTGGACGTTGAACGTCGGGTCAGCAAAGATTGTCACCGGGTAAAACAGATAATTCGTCTGGTTAAAGCGTAATTTGGGGGCTGGGGCATTCCAGGGTTTCGACCCTTCTAAGCACCATTACTTGAATATGAGTCCCACATGGAACCCAGTGGAACTGCTCAGATGAGACTGGCATTTTTACCCTGGTCTTTGGCACCTGAGATATGTGTTTTCAGAACCTTCCCCTATTCTTGTGAATGCCATATTTTAACCGTTTTTAATTCTGAATTTTTAAAATTGTCGTATCCTCTCTTGGGACCTGCTGGTGGGGCGGCGGGTAATAATGAAAATAGTAGTAGATAATGATGATAATAATAATTATTTTGCCTGTACTTGGAAGGAAAGGAAGCCACCAGTTTACAAACTTGTGTTTCTGGATAGCGAGGAAGCCCACTGAACTCAGAGGAACTTGCTCCCGAGTAAATGTGCGTAGAATTGCGTTGCTGTTTCACCTCCCCTCTATTTTGTGATCCATTACTTATTTAAGATTTTCAGATTTCGTTTACCTGCGGTTCATTTCAAAGGCTTCCTTCTTAGCATCCCTTTCCTGAAATCAGTGGGGCGTCCTAAAAGGCTAGGGAGAGCTAAAAATTCCTAATTGCCCATTCTGTATCCAGGCACGTAGAGGAGGTATACAGCGTCCAAACATTACTGAGCCTGTGATCCTATGAGAGTGCACTCCAACGGACGCAATGGGCTTTGCTTCCGAGTAAGCGTGCGCAGGATTTTGCGTCTCAAAAGTAGGAACGTTCTATCCACCCTGACTTTTAGGCGCAGTGTGCAAAATGACGACGACGACAGAATCGTGCAATTCATTTTTCCATCCTCTCTGCGATTTGCTTAAGCGTATTTGGAACAATTCCTGTAGCTGATATTAAAAGACAGAGATCATATAAATCGTCCCGAGTTTCCAGATATGAAGGCCAACTTTTGTAGCGCGTATTGATTTAGTAGATTTATTGATTTAGTTATTCTTTAAGTCCCCCCCCCAAATATTATCCTCGATAGGTAATGCCCATTATAGTAGCTTTCGTAGTTGAGGGCTGAGTTTTTGGGAGGTGGGGGATTGTCATCAGAATTATGTCGAGTCTTTTTTTTTTTTTTTTTTTTTAATAGTCCTGTTAGCTTTATGCGTATGACTCAGATGCAAGACTAAATTTGCAAAGGGTGGTGGGGAGAGAGCTCTGAATTAGCTGGGTGATACTGTTCAGTAAACCCAGTTGAGCTGAAGAACTCTGACAATCGAATTGCGTGTGCCAAGATGTTCTGCGTGCTATTAATGTACAGGGCAGATAGATGTTCTATTTACTGCGGTATTGCTTCCGTTTGATCTTTGCAAACTCTGCAAGTTTCCGTACGTGTGCGTGCGCTCGCTCGCTCGCTAGTAGCAGTTGCACCCCTGCTCGTTCTGCTCCCCAACCCCCTGCCACTCCCCCACATTAACCCTCTAGACGAGCTTTCCCCTCCCACCCCATCCAGCTACTAAGCTCGCTTTTCACCTTCCCGACCCCTTCTTCTGAAACCACTTCTCTCCTCTGGTCTGCAGGCTTGCTTTGCTCCCCTGTTTTCACCTGCACCCCCATGCTCCCTGTCCTTTCATGTAAGCACCTCTTGCACATAAATCACCCCTGTAGCAACCTCCTGCGCGGACGTGTGTGTGTATCTCGTATGTATAATCTGTAGCGATAAAACCTTAATTTTCTGCTTGAAATGACCACTTTTGTCTGTTAAGGCGAACGGGTTTTTGAGTCCCTAGAAATTAAACTCCCTTTCAGGGAGCTGAGAAAGACACAAGGGGGGGGGGAGGACACACGACCTTACCTGGCCCAGGAATTTCCTCCAATACATGTTCACCTCGCTCATTATGCGTGCTCGATTCATCCAGTTTTATTTCAGCGGCTTTTTCTATCATTGCCCATTATTACTATTATTCAACACCGTCGGCGTCTATAGCTCCTCCTGGTCGCGAGAAGCTTCCAATCATTATCGATCAGGCACACAGTTAAGACTCAGAAGTAGTTTCTCCCCAAGAATCCTGGGACTTTGGGAATTGTAGCTCTGTGGGGGAACTACAGTTCCCAGAATGGTTTTTTTTTGGGGGGGGGAAGCCATGTGTTTTAAAAGTGCATTGGACATGCTTTAAATGATTGGTGTGGATCTGCCCATAGCTAAAGTGAAACATTCTTAAGAGGCAATCTAGTGGGAATGTCAAGCAAGCATGAATGTGACCGCCTCAGACTGGAATGACTGTCTTTCTCCTGGGAAATAACAAGTCCTTCAGTGGTGCTCCGGCCTGGGTAAGGGGACATTTAAGCCACAGATTTAAAAGTGCATAAGCGAGTGCATAAAAGTGCATAAAGAAGGCTGATCGCAGAAGAATTGATGCTTTTGAATTATGGAGCTGGAGGAGACTCTTGAGAGTCCCATGGACTGCAAGAAGATCAAACCTATCCATTCTGAAGGAAATCAGCCTGGAGTGCTCACTGGAAGGACAGATGCTGAAGTTGAGGCTCCAATACTTTGGCCACCTCACGAGAAAAGAAGACTCCCTGGAAAAGACCCTGATGTTGGGAAAGATGGCGGGCACAAGGAGAAAGGGACGACAGAGGACGAGATGGCTGGACTGTGTTCTCGAAGCTACCAACATGAGTCTGACCAAACTGCGGGAGGCAGCGGAAGACAGGGGTGCCTGGTGTGTTCTGGTCCATGGGGTCACGAAGAGTTGGACACGACTAAACGACTAAACAACAACAACAACAACAACAACAACAACAACAAGCGAGCGTGGGTTGTGACTTTATTTTGTTGTTAGAGGACAGTGCTGAAGAGCCTAATGATGTGCAGGACATCTTTTGACAGCATATTTTGCGGAACATCCTCCAAAACGGCTACCCTTTCCTATAGAACCTATATAGGGTAACGGGTTCTATTAATTGATTGATTGATTGATTGATTGATTAATAATACGCACAGCCCATTCATGTCTAGCAGAAGGACATTCACCCGTGTAAGATTTTCCTTTTCTTTTCCCTTAGAAGGGGGCCGCTGGCGAGGAAGAATAGCTACATTATTTATGTCAAAAATTCCCAGTGCATGTATGGAGGGGAAAGTATCCCCCAAATTCCCTATAACCTCCTCCCTGACCCCTGCATTCTTGAGCAAGAGCGCACAAAATATTAGACGGACAAAACCCTTCTCTTTTTTTGTACCCAGATTGAAAGCAGAACTTGTTCTATGGATGATTTTTTTTTTTTTTGAAAGGAAAATAATACGGCCTGGGGGGATTGTTGTATGATTTTATGAAGCCATAAATACTTGAATGCCCTCGTACACGACCAGAACTTCGGGATTACGTGTGTGGAGGGAAATGTGGGGCAGTGGCTGGTTTTGTAGTGGGAAAGGGGGGCTGGCGTAAAAAAAGGTTATCCTGTGTAGGCTATTAAATTGCAACTTGATCCTGGCTAGCGTCCTCTCCCCCCTCCCCAACCCGCCCCCACCTCCCTGACCGGGCTCAGTTCTCCGAGAAGTTCTCCTCCGCACGCCCGATTTAAATGAAGGCTCGGGGGAAAGTCCCGGTTCTAATGAATGGATTCCGCTTTCCGCCTCGCGTTCCTGCTTGCAGGGGCGCGCATCGACTCCCAAACCTATGCAAGTCCATTCGTTCATGCCATAGAATAATGCCCCCTGTTGTTCTGCTTTTTTGTATTCTCTCTCTCTCTCTCCCCCCCCCCCAATTTATTACCAGCCCTTCAGACTCGGGTCCCCCAGGGTGGGTTACAACGATTAAAAACAGAACGTGAATATTTAAACACAGTGTGTTTACATGATATGGATAACAGCTTAAAACAAAAATAAGGTAGTATTTATATAGTGTAAGGTAGATTCAGGACAGATAAAAGAAAGGACTTCTTCACACAGCCTGTGGAACTCTCTGCCACAGGAGGCAGTGGTGGCCACCAACTTGGATGGCTTTAAAAGAGGATTGGGCAAATTCATGGAGAAGTCCATCGGTGATGACTAGCCACAATCTGCTTTCGGAGCCAGAAGAAGTAATGCTTCTGAAAACCAGTTGCTGGAAACCACAGGAGGGGAAGAGTGCTTTTGTGCTTGGGTCTTGCCTGAGGTAATCTGGTTGGCCACTGCGAGAACAGGATGCTGGACTAAATGGGCCATCGGCCTGATCCAGCAGCCTCTTCTTTTGTTCTTATTAGTAGCAGTATTTTACGTGTAATAATAACAGTGGTATTAGTGGCATTATTTTAGGTGGTAGTGAAGACGATGGTGGGAAAATCATAACCGGGATGGTGGGCCTCTTTTGTGAGAGTAATCCCCCCCCAAATACCCCTCGGTATATTATCTTTACGCTTGCACTTTCATATCGCTATTAATATTCTCTTTGGATAGGCTTCAAAGAGCGGCAGTGGGGGGTGGGAGTTTGGTGGTGCCCCCTTCTTAATTCTCTTGTGAAAGTCTCTCTTTGCATCCCGCGATGAAAGAATGCCCCGCTTGTGTTTGACATCACCCAAAGCTGCTCGTTTAGATGGAGGCGGCCGGTGTGTGTGTGTGGGGGGGTGTTCTTTCTCTCGCCCCCCCCCCAGCCTGTCACTATCACTTAGGTAATGTTTTTCCTCGCGATGGATTTCGCTGGAGATTAATTATTCCCTTCCAACCCGCCTTCCTCACCAGCTGGAGCGTTATCTGAAAGCAGTACGCAGCGTGTGTGTGCTGTGGGGGGTGGGGCGGGGTGTTACCTCCCTCCCCGCAAGGAGAAATAAAATTTTATTACTGGATGCTCAAAGACCCCTAAAGCCATATTCATGTTAGCCCTATGATAGCACAGTCTCCCTCAAAGAATTCTGGGAGCTGTCGTTTATTAAGGGTGCTGAGAGCTGCCTGGAGGACCTTAATCCCCCTCACAGAACGACGATTCCCAGAATCCCATGGTAAGAGGCACAGGAGTCAACTCCTAGGGGCCGAGAGTTCTTCGCCCCCCTTAAAATATTTCAGGGGGCCAGACCCCTCCAAAGTTGATGGGCATTGCCATTCAAATGGTGTGCATGCACCATGTCATGTGATCAGTTATGCGGGGTGGAGTTTATCTCCCCCCCCCCCCATTTTATTCAGGTTGGCACTCCTGGGAAGAGGGATAGATTATTAAACCACCCTGAGAATTTTAACTCCGTGAGGGGGAATAGGAGTCTCTCAGCACCATGGGCGTAGCCAAGGGGGGGGATAGGAGGGCAGTTGCCCCCCTAAATCAAGTAAATCAACAAAAATTCTTAATTAACTGAGGTTCTGCCCTCCTAACATAAAGCCTCCCCTCACAATATAAATCCTGGTTACGCTCATGCTCATCACCCTTAGGTAAAGGTAAAGGGACCCCTGACCATTAAGTCCAGTCGCAAACTACTCTGGGGTTGTGGCACTCATCTCACTTTACTGGCTGAAGGAGGTGGCGTTTGTCCGCAGACAGCTTCTGGGTCATGAGGCCAGCATGACTAAGCCGCTTCTGGTGAACCAGAGCAGCACACGGAAACGCCGTTTACCTTCCTGCTGGAGAGGTACCTATTTATCTACTTGCACTTTGACGTGCTTTCGAGCTGCTAGGTTGGCAGGAGCAGGGACCGAGTAACGGGAGCTCACCCCATCGCGGGGATTCGAACCGCCGACCTTCTGATCGGCAAGCCCTAGGCTCTGTGGTTTAGACCACAGTGCCACCCTTAGCAAACTACAACTCCCAGGATACTTTGGGGGAAGCCATGGCTGTTTAAAGCACTACCATTCCTACCCAGAGGAGGCAAAGGAAGTGGCCACACACAGAGAGTCCTTTCTAGGAAGTTTAAGAACTCTCCTTCATACTGTACTAGCAAAACATGCATTTGTGATTTGGCTGCAAACCCCACACTCTTGAATGCTTTTTGCTTCGCTGGAATGCATCATTGAACCCTGATGATGCTTCTAGATTGCCTGGATGGATGGAGGATAGAGAGGGTTGTCTGAGAGTATGTCAAAATTAACCTACTTATAACAAGGTAAGAAGATCTACATGCATTGCACCCACTTTTGCTCTGGCCCCACCTACGAATCCCATGTGGCCCCCATGAAGTTGCATAGAAGGAACTATTGTGGGTATAAAGAATAAAGACACCACAATCTTATTCAAAGTCAATAAAAGGAGTTTACTCACATCACTTCACAGTTGGCTCCCTGAAGGCAGACTTAGTTACAAATATGTACATGTGGATCTACCCCATATGGGGGGGTGATCCCAGTGCTTCTGCTAGCTGAGAGCTAACAGAGCAGTCCTAGCTAGAAGCTGGTCAAATGACAAAGAAGTCAAAAAGAGAGAGGTGTGCTGTGTGACTCGTCCTTTTGTTACCTGGACAGGTTAGGTCACACCCACCTTCTATCACATGCAACAGGAAGGATGCTCCAGCCAGGAGGAACAGGAAGTTTCAACTGGCTGGACCAAACATTCCCTCGCCTGTCTTCTCTAGCATTACAATGAATGTTGTACTTGCCTGCCTCTCATGGATCACATCCCACAACTATGGCCCTCAAGCTGTACGTGGCTTTCCCAATCCTGTTCTAAACCACCACTGCAAATGGGAACTAGGTTCCTTAATGGCAGAACTGATGTCACCCGCCCCTTAAGCAAAATTAGTCCATCCACACAGTGGGGGAAAAGAACAATTGTCTGAGCCAAGGACTCCTATTAATGACAGAGTGTCTTGGCACGTGTCTGGAAGGGCTCTGGCCCAATCCAGTTCCTTTGATCACCTTTCAGATAACAGAATCCTAAATGGATGCCTTCCTTTGTACCGGGGAACAAAAGCATCAAAAGAGAAACGAAGTATAAATAAATGTATGCAGGACTCCCCCCCCATTCCCCCCCCCACAGAGAATGTGCCAGCTGTTCCTGGGCACTTTAAAAACAAAACAAAATAAAAACAGCCACTTTATTGAACACACATATAAACTTCACCTCCATTGCAAGGAGCACTTTTGCATTTTGAAGGGGGGAAACCTAAAATAATAGGGCTTGTGTCAGTTTCTTGGCTTCAAATCCAAGAAACTCTCTCTGTGTCTTTTCTAACCACATCTTGCACACTTGCCTTGGAAAAAGGGAAGAGGAGGGGAGGAGTGTGGCTGGAGTCTGGAGGAATTAAAAGAGAAATGTTTATATCTGTTCTCTAATGTGGGCGGCCTCCTCTTAAGCTTGGGCCTTTGGTTTCTGATCCTGCACCATTTGGGTTCTCTATCTCCGCCAAGATCTTACCTTTTCTGTGTTCTTGGTAAAACAAAACAAAACAAAACAAAAAAAAACCTCACACACATACATAAAAACATGAGAAACAGTCCTAGGACCTGGGAGACCAGGGTTCAAATCCCCACTCACTGGGGAGTGACCTTGGACAAGCTACTGTCTCTTAGTCCAACCCACCTTGCAAGGTTGTTGCAAGAATAAACCAGGGAGGCAGAATGTTGGGGCTTGCAGCCATGCTTAGCCTTCTCCTCCATGCATTTGTCCAGCCCTCCATGTTGGTGGCAGTCACTGCCTCCTGTGGCTGTGAGTTCCATAGTTTAGCTGTGAGTTGCATGAAGAAGTATTTTCTTTTATCCGTCCTGAATATTCCAACATTCAGCTTCACTTGAATTTCCATGGTTTCTAGCGTCAAGAGGGAGAAAAACTTTTCTCTGTCCGCTTTCTCCATGCCGGGCATTCCCACAAATGGTCTGATTTATAGGAGCCAACTGAGGTCCCTTTGGCACCCTCAATAAAATATTTGAGGGGGCTGGGCCCCCAAAGATGATGGGCATTGCTATTCCAACCGATCTTGTGATCGATTATGCAGGGCGAGGCTTACCTGCCCTCCCCACCACCACCAATATTTTATTCAAGTTGGTACGCCTGGCCTGTTTCAGTATGAGACGGCTGCTTCCCATGTTTGTAATTCAGTGGGTAGAGCATCTGCTTTGCATGCAGAAGGTCCCAGGCTCAAGCCCCTGCATCTCTGGATAGGGCTGGGGATTCCCCCTGCCTCTCTTATTTTCATCCTCAATGTCTTAGTGTGGTTGCATTCAGGGAAAGGCATGGCGCTCTAAGCAGGGATTCATAGGTAAGCTCAGCTTTTGTTGATGCATATAATGCCTAATGCAATTGAAATAACTGCAGTCATAATGGGCTTTGGTATCCCCTGTTTCTTGTTTCTTTTAGTAATGGAGCATAGAGAAATTCATAGAACCTAGAGACTTTCAGGATAATGTTAAATCTTATAAAAGGTTTGCATTATTGTACACTCTGCCTTATTGTAAGTACTCACAAATAAGAAACTCTTGTTTATTCACTTTCCCTTGTTGTAAGAGCACAACACACACAATTTTTTTATGTTGTTACTTTTAATGTAAAAGTATAGCTTTGACATTCTCTCTCTCCTTTGGCCATGGAATACAGAGCAGCAGACCTGCCTTGCGGGCAGAGCCCAGACTTCCTCTAACGCATCCGATCTGGCTAGACGAGGGCCGGACCCTCACTCCATCCCACCTCCCTCCGGTCTTCCTCTTTCCTCGTTTTCCCCCTCTGGAGAAAAGAGGAGGGTTTGATGGATCCCCTGACCTGCCGCGGCCGGCAGGCATGAATCAATAAGGTCTCAAAGAGCGAGTGGAAAGGTTAGCCTGACCCTTCCTACCCGGCAGGGCACCCTCCTCCCCTTCCTCTTCTCCGCTTTGCCCCTGCAAACCCTCAGCCTTGTAATGGGCTTCTAATGAAGCCCGACTAGAAGCTTGATCTGTTTGGTATAATGTCACACCTCGCGTCGGTTTCCCTCGCTGATGGGATGGGGGGGCGCAGGGCTGTATGGGCTTCGTGTGTGGTTGAAGTTGGGGTCGTACTGGAGAAGGGGAGGCCTCTCAACCTGTCTCCTCAGAAGTGTGTCCTAAGCGGGTAAAGTGGTAAATTGAATTCTAGAGGGCAGGAGAACTTCATGGAAACCTCCGTAGCAACGTCCCTTCTGAGACTAACACTACAGAGAACTCTTAAGCCACTTTAAACAGTCATGGCTTCCTTCCTGCAAAGAATCTTGGGAGCTGTAGATTGTTAAGTGTGCAGAGCATCTTACAATGAGACAGTCCTGGACCACAGGCTTGTCCTCTAAAAGACACTATATGAAATTAAAAGGGATTAGGAGGAGCGGGGAAACGCTCAGGTACTAGTTCGTTGTTTTGGAGTTTTTGTAATGGAATGTGTTCAAGGAGGATCTCGGTCTTGCAGTCCCCTCTTTCCACTATTCCCAGTTCCGTGAGGCTGTAGGGAAGGGAGTGAAGAAGAGCAGGGGGATCATCTGCTGAAAGAACAGTTCCTGCAGGCTGTTCCTCTTTCAACTTTCACCTAGCAGCAGGAAGAAAAGGGGAGCAGGGCCACTCCATTGCCTTAAGTTCAACACATGTACCTAGCATCTGCTACCTGAGGCAGCTCTCTCCCTGTGCTCAGTGATAGGGCCGGTCCTGTGCACCTGCATGTATATCACTGGATTTCTTTACAATCCAGCACTGGGCATTTGATGAGTGGCCTCAAGTGCATCTTGTGCATTATGTTGCTTGTGCCTTTAACAGAGGAGGAGGAGGAGGAGGAGGAGGATTTGATATCCCGCTTTATCACTACCCGAAGGAGTCTCAACGCGGCTAACCTTCTCCTTTCCCTTTGTCCCCCACAACAAACACTCTGTGAGGTGAGTGGGGCTGAGAGACTTCAAAGAAGTGTGACTAGCCGAAGGTCACCCAGCAGCTGCATGTGGAGGAGCGGATACGCGAACCCGGTTCACCAGATTATGAGTCTACTGCTCTTAACCACTATACCACGCTGGCTCTCCAGGCTGCAGGCAGGAGAAATTGTTTATACAAATGAAGCTGCTGGAAGTCCAAACAAACTGTAGCAGCCCCGCCCCATCCGCCACACACCCCACTGGGCCAATGCGATCCCGCTCCCTTTCAAATCAATGGGAGTTTGGACCATTTCATTCTATGGAAATAGGCCTCCGCCGTTGGCCAAAATTATGAAAATCTCCCAGAGTGCTTTCTATGCAGTCAGGAGAAGCAAGGAGACTGCTCTGCACTCTGTTCCAATAGATTTTCTGCTTCCTACATCATGATGGTTTGGGGAAATCAAACCATCTCAAAAGGCCATTTGTTTCTGTTCAGAAGCCAAACACCACGATTAGCCAGCAATTGCTGAACGAGTGCTCCTGAAAGCTTTGTTTCAGTTTTAAATGGAGCCAGAAAGATCAAACTGATGGACTGGGCAGTGGGCACAATTAATTCCTACATCCCACATTAAAATGTGGATTTAATCAGATGTCAACTCAAGTCATTCCAGCTATCTATGTACACCAATTGATTCAAGATGGCTGTCTGTGCTAGGTCATCAGTACTTAAAAACATGGCTATTTTGAAGGTTCTCCAAGGGTTGCAACACAGGATCGTTCAAGTCTTGCCACTGAAGCGTGAATTGCATCTTCAGTATTGAAGTAATAGGGTGTTCACTGAGCATTATTATCCTAAAGAGGAGTTTGAGAGCAAATGCTGCCTACAAATCAATTTAACTTGTTTCAAAGGCCTTGTTTCAACAAACCACTTTCCTGCTTCTGTTATATATATTTTTATGTTGGGCTTGTTTTAATTCATTCATGTCCCACATTTCTTCCATGATGGAAACCAAATCACAAGCATGTTTATTTTGAAGGGAGACCAAGAGAGTGCAATAGACCTTTCAAATAAGTATTCTTCAGTATTGGGTCCCCAGGTGTCATAGAATCATAGAATTGCAGAGGTGGAAGGGACACTGAGGATCGTCTAGTCCAACCCCCTGCAATGCAAGAATATGCAGCCGTTCCATACGGGGATCGAACCTGCAAACTTGCTGTTATCAGCACCACACTCTAATCAACTGAGCTATCCAGTGTTGCTGTTGGACTACAGCTCCCAACGTCCTTGACCACTGGCTAAGCTAGCTGAGGGTTACGGGAATTGTGGTCCAATAACCTCTGGGACACACTGTTGAATCCAGACCCCTATGTTCAGGACTGCATGACTGTCTTCTAAATGCTTACTTGGAAGTACAGTGGTACCGGAATCAGTTCCGGAAGTCCGTTCTTAAACCAAAACCATTCTTAAACCAAGACACGCTTTCCCTAATAAGGTCTCCCACCGCTGGTCCCCTTCCACCATTTGGCTTCCATTCTTAGACCGAAGTAAAGTTCTCAAACCGGGACACTATTTCCAGTTTTGGGGAGTTCGTAAACCGAATCATTCTTAAACCAGACTGTTCTTAAACCGAGGTACCAATGTAAGTTCAATTCTAGGCATGCTTATCAGAGAGCCACTGTTGTGCAGTGAGAGAGCCTGTGGGACTCTTACGGAGTCGTTGGGAGAAAAAAGCAGTACTTTTTTCTTAGGCAGTATCCGCTCTTTGGATACTTGAGTGTCATCGGCCTTTAGTGTCATCAGCCCACTTCTGTGGAATCTCCTGCCAACAGAGATTCAGTGAGCACCTTCTGTGCCAATGTGTGAATGCCTGCTAAAAACTTTTTTGTTCTCCCAGGCCTATGCAGGCAATTGCAAATGCATACCCCACAAAGGCATATTGATGTATTTAATTCCATTTTGCTTTTAAATTTGTTTTTAACTTTTTATGATGTCATTGTTTGGTTTGATTTTTTTATATTGTTGTGATGGATGGAGGTGAGAGCTGGACCATAAAAAAGTCTGATCGCCGAAGAATTGATGCTTTTGAATTATGGTGCTGGAGGAGACTCTTGAGAGTCCCGTGGACTGCAAGAAGATCAAACCAATCCATTCTGAAGGAAATCAGTCCTGAGGGCTCACTGGAAGGGCAGATCCTGAAGCTGAGGCTCCAATACTTTGGCCACCTCATGAGAAGAGAAGACTCCCTGGAAAAGACCCTGATGTTGGGAAAGATGGAGGGCACAAGGAGAAGGGGACGACAGAGGACGAGATGGTTGGACAGTGTTCTCGAAGCTACCAACATGAGTCTGACCAAACTGCGGGAGGCAGGGGAAGACAGGAGTGCCTGGTGTGCTCTGGTCCATGGGGTCATGAAGAGTTGGACACGACTAAACGACTAAACAACAACAAAAACTGCCGTGATTATATATATATATATATATGATGCAGTGGTATATAAATATTGTTATAAATAAATTAAAAAAATCATACACACATGCACACACAGAGCGTCAAAGATCAGGGGAAAGAAATATTATTGTATTTTAATATTTTGTTGGAAGCCACCCAGAGTGGCTGGGGAAGCCTAGCCAGATGGGCGGGGTATAATAATAATAATAATAATTATTATTATTATTATTATTATTAAACCTACAACATTTGAAGAAAACTATGCAATGAAGGTGATGATATGAAGGTGATGATACCAGACACACCTCTTGCAGGGGGCAGGGATGTATTTCTACAACTTTATCTTCCAAATAGATAAACTCTATGTTTCTGGAGATGCTTTTAAACAATTGCTTTTACCAAGCAATCCATACATTTTCTAAATAATACCATTCTCCACCTTTATCTTATTTGAGGAAAAGTGGTAAATACATGTTACAAACAAACAAACAAACAAACATTGATTTCTTGCATTTATAGCTCACCTTTTTCTCCAAGGAGTTCCAAGGCGGCATAAAACCATCTCCCCCTTTTCATTTAATCCCCACAACAACCGTGTGAGGTAGGTACCGGTAGTGACTGGCCCAAAATCACCCAGTAAAAGCTTCATGGCCAGAAGGGGTTTGAACCTCTCCCAGGTCCTGGTCTGACCCTCTCACTATTATACCACACTGCCTCTCTAAATAAACAAACAACCCTATTTAATCAAATGGGATATTTATCAGTAAAGATACATAGGAGGGGGTGGGTCTTAGCTGGAACATTTACAGTAACACTAACTCAAGTGATGTGTTGTGGGTTGTTATTGTTTTTTTTAAGTGGCTTGTGGAATGGGTTGCTCACCCTAAAATCAACAAGGTCATGTTTGAATGAGTGACAGTCCAAAATCCAAGCTGGGAAACTGTACACCTCCAGATGTTGGATTCCATCTCCCATCAAATAATAATAATAATAATAATAATAATAATAATAATTTATTGTTTATACCCCACCCATCTGACTGGGTTTCCCCGCCACTCTGGGTGGCTCCCAACAGAATATTTAAAAAATGATAAAACATCAGACATTAAAAACTTCCCGATACAGGGATGTTTTCTAAAAGTCAGTTGTTTATCTCCTTGACATCTGATGGGAGGGCGTTCCACAGGGTGGCCACCACTACTGAGAAGGCCCTCTGCCTGGTTCCCTGTAGCTTCGCTTCTCGCAGTGAGGGGACCGCCAGAAGGCCCTCGGAGCTGGACCTCAGTGTTGGTGGAGATTGTGGGATGTAATCCACTGGGAGCAGTCAATTACAACATTCCTTGTTTTCCTAGAGCGGACATGCAAGGGGATGCTTAGTCCAGCCAGTCAAAACTTCCTGTTTTCTCCTGGGCTGGAGCATCCTTCCTGCCATGTGACTAGAGGTGGGCGTGACCTTAGTTGTCCTGGTAACAAAAGGATAAGTCACACAGCACACCTTTCTCTTTTTGACTTCCTTCTTTATTGGACCTGTTTTTTTAGCTAGGTTTTTTAGTTTCCAGCTAGCATAAGCACTGGATTATTCCTCCATATGGAGTAGATCCACATGTACATATTTGTAACTAAGACTGCCTTCAGGAATCCAACTGCTGTGCACTGATGTGAGGAAACTTGTTTTATTGACTTTAAATTAGATTGTTGTGTCTTTATTCTTTTAAGAGGGATTAAAGGGAATTTACCAGGAACTATACAATTCAATCTGAGACAGACTGAATTGTACAATAGTGAGAGGCTTACACAAGCCTGCAACCAGCTATCTGCTGTGCATGTAAAAGTGGAAGGTAAACTCTGCTAAGTAAAGGAACTTGCTAACACAAGTTAGGAAGGATATTAATAAACAATATATCCTCTCCTGGCACCCTGAACATTCCCACAGAGACACTCCTTCGAAGTTGTAATCTGACAACATCAGGGGGGTCACATGTCCCCCACACTGTCCTGTACACAAGAGTGCATCTCCTGCTTTGTATCCAGTAATCTGAAATAACTCCTGCCAGAACTGAAAACCACATGGAATCATTCTTTCAGACAGCTAATGCAAGAGTTGTTAAAGGCCAAACAAAACACAACCATTTTGATAAGGTATGGTCCCGATATATCAACTATGTAAATAGACATGACATTAATGTAAGACCTCCAGCCACTCAGGCTGTGTTGAAGCTTTGGCAATGTATTTGATGATTCACTAATTGGACAGTGTCCTCACTCAGATCTTTTCTTATATGTGACTGATATAAGCCTATAGCATTGGAACTGATCAATGCTATCTTACTATAAAATTAGATAAATAACAAAAAATAAAAATCTGGGTTTTTTTATTTTTTAAAAAATCCCTCATCCTACTCGTAAACAACCTTGCAAGTGAAAATAGCTTTATAATGAATGCAAAATATTATGATGACTATATTGTTAAAATGAATCATTTATTTAAGTTCTCCCATTATGTTGTGGAATAGATTAGTGACTTGTAATGACCCAGGTGGCGCTGTGGGTTAAACCACAGAGCCTAGGGCTTGCCGATCAGAAGGTTGGCGGTTTGAATCCCTGCTATGGGGTGAGCTCCCATTGCTCGGTCCCAGCTCCTGCCCACCTAGCAGTTCGAAAGCCCGTCAAAGTGCAAGTAGATAAATAGGAACCGCTCTGGCAGGAAGGTAAACGGCATTTCCATGCGCTGCTCTGGTTTGCCAGAAGCGGCTTAGTCATACTGGCCACATGACCTGGAAGCTGTACGCCGGCTCTCGGCCAATAATGCGAGATGAGCACCGCAACCCCAGAGTCGGACACGACTGGACCTAATGGTCAGGGGTCCCTTTACCTTTAATGATATATTGGTACTGACTTTTGCTGTTGTGTTGTTGTTGTGGACTACCCTGGGTACATTTCTGTGGGAAAGTGGCATACAAATTGTAACAACAACAACAACACTGGTAATAAGCTATTTTGAATTCCTAGGAGGAAAGGCAGGATATAAACTCCTTAAATAGAAAAGTAGCAAATAACCCTTCAGGAAAGCAGGTACAGAGATCATTAAGAGAAGGGAGTTGGGTTGCTTTTGTGATTCCAATGAAATGAACTGAGTTGGGAGCCAAGCTAGAATATTATCCCTCCTCTGTGGCTAGTAAATCCAAATGTAGATGCCTTGTAACGATTGTCAAAATCGCTTATTCGTTTTTTTAAAAAAAATTGACATCCCGAGAGACCATAGAAATGAAACAATTTTTAGTAATATTATCTGGCAGGGCGCTGCGGAGCACACCCCAAAGATGCAGAAACTTTCCCCCATCTGGGCTAGGATGAAACAAAGCAGGTTAGTTTGGCATTTGGAAATAGTGTGCTTAAAAATAGTGAGCCTCTCAGATGTGGGATATCTAAAATAAGGCAATCAAAACCAACTACTTCTGATTGCTAGAGAGGGCACACACAGAGAGGAAGTTGGATCTCATAGGGTCTACAGGAAGTCCTTCCTGTGAGAGCCACTCCCACTCTGTTCAGCCAGGTAAAAGGGCACAACCTTTATAAGCTGCTCTCTCTCTCTCTCTCTCTCTCTCTCTCTCTCTCTCTCTCTCTCTCTCTCTCTCTCTCTCTCATATCCCTGCTATCCAATCTCTTCAATGCTTCATCAATGACTAGGGATTTGCTGAGTCTGAGTCACAACTCAGACTCCAATTCTACAGTAATCTAAACTATAATATATGTCTGTAACTACTTTTTAAGCCTGTCTCGAAACTCCTACTCTGAAACTGAGTGAGTAAATCCATCTTTACTTACAAGAAGACTGTTTTGCGTGTTTATTGTTTTAAGGGGGAGAAAAGGGGGGAAATACCAGGAAATGCAGTCTGCAGTAAAGCATCCTGGGTTACTTAAATTAAAAGGCTAAAGGTAGCTTATCAACAGCATTCTTATTTTTTGCTGATGAAGGGATGTACTGTGCTGAACTCACAAGCGCGAGTAAGGAAGGATAATGTCTAAGAAATATATCCTCTCCTAGTTTCTATACACATCCCTACAACTTCCCCCCACCTGGGCTAGGGCGAAACAAAGCAGGCGGTTTGGCGTCTGGAAATATTGTGCTAAAAAGCCTGAGCCTCTCAGAGACTGTGGGGGTGGGTGGGGGGTAGGGATGTCCAATTAGGGACCCTTGGGAAGAAGGAGGAGGGGGAGAGAAGAGAAACCCAGATAAGCTTGGCTTTATCAGCCTATAAAAATACCACTTTCACTTATCTGCAGAGCGCTTTTCTCTCTTGCTTTCTCCCTTCGCAGCTGCAACAAGCTGGGGCTTAGACTGCAGGAGGGGAAGAGGAAAGCTGCTGGGTGGGTCTGACCTGACCAGCAGATGAAGGTCCTTCTCAACATCAGCCAGACTGGAAGTTCAGGGGTGGTTTTTAAGTCAGGGGATCTAACTAAGGCTACTATATAGTATGGCCAATGCACCTTCTCAGGCCACATTTACACCATGGATTTAAAGAGAGAGGAAGTGTGGTGTACTGGTTACACCTCACTCTTAAATCATTTGTGATCAAGTTGAAAAGCACAGGAGAACTCCATTTATTCCTACTCTTGGCTTCCCGTTACCTAACCAAATTCCTGATCCACAAGAAGACTTCTTATCCTGTGATTGCTAAGCTTACTCAGGAATCCTTCGTGAGGTCTTTTGTCGAAAGCTTTTAGAAAGTCCAAGCCCAGGAAGCCAACCAGATCATCTCTATCTATCTCAAACTTGTTTATCCTGCACCTTTTCCTACGGCCTCCAGGCGGTTGATAGCAATGTCATCCCAAGGCCTTGGAAGTATGAGGTGGAGGAAATAATAGAGATCTGCAGCAGCCCCATCCTGTGCATGTTTACTCGGAAGGAAGCCCAGATGCGAAAATAAAAAGAGAAGAGTTGAGGTTTCTCCTCCAAGTAAGACACATATAGGTTGGGTTGACAGGGACCCAGCTAGGCCCCTTAAGTGATGGTTGGAAACTTTTCAGAAACTGGTTTCAAAGTCTTTTTGGGAAAGGTAGATTCTCGCCAGATGAATGAATGAATGAATGGCTATTTATGCATGGAGAATATCATTCCTATATGCCCATTATCCAGTTGTGAAGCTTTATCCACACATAAAGCTGCACCAACCACGCACAGGTACCCACAGGTTTAAATCAAATGGCTTAAAACAACAGAGCAGCATTAAAACCAGCAATGGGGGGGGGGGATGGCCCGGTTTTCAGGGGGAAAAGGAGAGGGGGAACTGTGTGTCTATAAAATATTGTGTGGGAAAGCGCTCTGTGTGTGTGTGTGTGTGTGTGTGTGTGTGTGTGTGTGTGTGTGTGTGTAAATAAATCAGTATACAATGCCTGATTGGTCAGGCACTTCAGTTGGCCTGTTTGAAATTGCTGTAATTTTAATCCCTGCAAAATCCAAGTTTAAACAAATTGCCCTTGGACCCCCTTCGAAGCCTCGACCAGTTTCAATGCAGACCACTGGATCACAACAGTTTGCAGACTTGTGTCTCCCTGTTTTAAACACCCGTTGTGGCTCAGCAAAAGCGTTTTGGAGCTTGAAATGGTTTTTTAAAAAAGTCATTTACAGTATATTGTCTTTGTATTAGTGATTCGTTAGAATGCAGATCTTGAGCAAGCACAGTTATTCTCATCTCCCTTTTATTTTCAGTAGACGGGCAACCCGTTTTCCCCCCTTTCTAAATATCTATTCTATGAAGTCTTGGAATGCCCTTTCCTTCCACTTCGACCGAGTACCACAACCAGAAACTATTTTTTTTAAAAAAAACCAAGCAAACTGCTAACACCCCGATCCTGTCTAGGACCTTCCTCTTAGTTGCTGGAAGCATGAGAGAATTAATCCCCGCGCCCCTTTCATTTCAGAGTGGTCTTGGACGGTGTTGAGGACAACCGTTGTGCAAAACGCAGCACGTTGAGGACAGGAAAATAAAATCGAGCCCATATCGATTTAAGAAAGATGGAAAAAATGTCGACAAGCTTCCTTAAACTTTGCTTTTGGACTTCACGACTCTCAAGGCGAGAGAAACTCTTCCATCGGGGGCTACTGTTCAACCCTGAAGAGCTAGATAATTATTTTACCAGTCCTGCGATCGCCACTGCCATTTTATTTCTGTAGACCAGGCATCCCCAAACTCGTCCCTCCAGATTTTTCGGACTACAACTCCCATCATCCCTGACCACTGGTCCTGTTAGCTAGGGATGATGGGAGTTGTAGTCCCAAAACATCTGGAGGGACGAGTTTGCCTATGCTTGCTGTAGACCGCCGAGATCCCTAATAATTTGGATGCTAGTGAAGTTTTTTGGGGGGGGACGGGACGGGGGCAGTTGACCGGAAACCGTAGATTTCCGGGTATGTTATTTATCTGACAGGGATCAAATCAGCTTCCCTCTCCCCCGCGCCAAATATGGGCAGCTTGTGACTTTGAACTGGGGGGGGGGTATTTTTAAAAAACAAACAAACAAAAAACCTGAGCATTTTCCATAGGTGACTGTGCTCTGATGTTGTATCCTCTTTAAAGAGGACAGATAGATAGATGGATGGATTGATACCAGTATAGTCTATTTTGGCATATGCCAGTAGATTTCTGCGGGGGGTGGGGTTCCCCTTCACCTTGTGGGTTTGGGGATCTTGTGGATTAGACTCCATGCTGGTATGGTGGGAGCTGGATCTCTCCAGAGTTTAGCTCCAGAACCCGATGCCCCTGCCAGTTTTAGTTTGTAAACGCCTCCAGGCAAAGACCTGCCTTCCTGAACGCTTGTCTTTCCTCCTCGTCGTCCTGTTCATCAGGCTCCAGGCGCAGCGAGGACGCTATATAAAAAAGGACCCCCTGGGCTGGATTCAGGCGATGTGAATTGAGCCTTGGTCCTAATAAAAACCCATGATGAGGCGACGAGTTTCACTGTGACTTCGTGTAAGCCCCCGTTCCTTTTCAGTGGCAACTGCGCTCGGCAACTTTGCTCCGGGTGGAAACGCGCTCAACTCATAAAATCTGCAAAGAAGGAATGAAATAAAGCAAAGCCTCCCCCAACCAGGGCTTCAGGGGTGGGGGTGGAGAAAGAGAGAGACAGGCTAACTATGAGGGTCTGAAGTTTTTGACTTCCGGGGTGTCTTAGCAACTTTTATACGTTTGAGGAACCGCACCCCGAGGCCTAGCCTCTTTCTTGCGCTTTAAAACGCCTTTGCGAGCTCTTCCGCAGGACTAGCCTGCTCTCTGGGTCCTCCCCCACCCCCTTTCAGCTTTCCTGGAAGGCCTTAGAAAATTCTTTTCCAAAATTAGCAACCCCAGGCAGCGACCTGCCCCCCCCCTTCTTTTCGCATATAAATAAGCAACATTCGGCGATCGGCAATTATGAAACTAATAGGAACCCCAACTGTCGTCATTGGGATCAACGGGCCACATTAGGCTCGTTCAAATTAGGCCCTTAAATATTGCTACGTGTCAGTCAGGTTTATGACCTTTGCGAGATCTTTCCACCCTCCCAAGACACACACACACACACGCCTTTATGCGGTGTTCGGGCAAAGCCAGCTGTTGATAGGTATGTAGAACTCATTTAGAACCAGACTCGCGTTTCCCTTCAGGAATATGATTGCAAACTGACCCGGAGAGGCCGCAGCATCCCTGTCGGGTCGGGCGGGAGCCGGTTTAACTGGAAGCAGGGAAATTGGGGCAGGCAGGCATGGGGCGATGTGAGGAGGGGACTAGGAAGAGAGACGTGGCTTGCTCTTGAATTTTGGGTTGTAATTTGATTTTTGTCCCCTGGACGGAATGGAGAGAGGGAAAACTTTCCAGAAGGCTCCCGTCCCGTCGATGAAACATTGTACGTGTGTGTGTAGCGGGAAGAATAAGAGAATATCAGTATTTGAGATTTGCCAGAATCGCACTATATTTTGAGTGTGAGTGACGCCCTCGGGTTTGTTTTTTTAATAGACGGTGTGTGTGTGTTATTTGTAGTAGCCAAAGTTCCCATTCTCCCGTTTGAGCGTCATCTGCGCCACTTTTGCGCCCGATCCTAATGCTGTGATCAGCGAGGCAGTTTACCCCCATAAGGCACAGGTTTGTCTGAAGCGCCGTGGGTTCTGCTCTTCTCCCATCTCCCCACTGCATCGAATTCTTGGGTCGCAGAAGACGCAAGTTGTGGGGAAGGTCTCGGAGGTTTTTCATGCAGGAGGTTCTGGGTTCAATCCTCGGTAGGCCCGGGAAAAGACACCTGCCTGAAACCCTGGGCAGACGTTGGCAGTCAGTTATCCAGAGCTGCACTTATCCAGAGCTGCAGAGCTCTGTGAACTGCAGACCCCCTAGCCATGCTTACTGGGATTCAAGTCCCACTAAGTTATGCATTTATTTGCCTTGACTTCAGTTGCGCTTAAACTACAATACCTCTTGAACGTGGTTAGAGTCGCGCTAAGAGGCAGTGGAAAAGTGGAGAGAGGGATTCCAGTCTTCTTCTGGGCTATGACTTAGCTCAGTGAGGGGATCTTGGACCAATCTCTTTCCCTCCTTCTCTCTTTCCTCTACCCCACCTCACAGGAGTGTTATGAGGATAAAAAGAGAGAGCGACTCATGGACGATGCCTTGAACTCCTCAGTACAGTATAACATTATATATTACACACATTGTTGCATATGTACTATTATTACATATGTAATATTGCATATTACACACACATATTGGCAGGTGTCCTTAGGCAGGTTCTGCTCGCTATCTGCATTAGGGGTGTGTGTATTTGTGTGCGCGCGGTGATAATATTGCCTACCATACCGGGTTGTTTTAAGGAGCGCTTTGGGGACGTTTGCTGCACCACTGCACCAGTGCCAAGCGTTATTTATTGCATTGGGGGCAATATTATTTTATTCGTTGCTTAGAAACAATTTCCCTATTTAAATTAGTTCTGGGTCGGACTGGGGACTTGCAATATATAAAAGAAATACAAATTATACCAGATAGAACAACAACAGCACCACGAGGGAAATGCAAATTAGCACGAAATGTCGGTGGGTTCAGGATTTCTGGAAGGACAACGTGAGAGGTTGCTGATTCCCCTTTGCAAATGAAAGACATATAAAAAGCCCGTCCTAAATAAGTTGGGCCCAATCTACCCGAGACGTTCTGCTGCGCAAGTCCTATTTGGAAAAGGCAGTAGAGCCGCCTGTTCACTTCAGTAGAGCTTGCGCAGGAGAACTCCCCGCTGGCTTGTTCGCCTTAGATCGCTCCCAGGGATTCTAGATCCAATTTTATTTCCAGCGATACATTTCAATTTACCACCCACGATTTGCCCCCAGCAGACAAAAATCCAATTTATTTTGTGTAACTAAGAGGGGAATTCCCGTCTCCCAATTCACAAATGGTGTGTGTGTGTACCCCAGTGATACCATCTTAAATCAATGGAAAACGCGGGGGGAGACCCTATACCCGAAAATGTTTTAACGGACTAAACCATAAATGCAATGTGATATATGTTTAAAAGTCTCTAATGCCCAGCTTACTGAGCAATAACGAAGAATACTGCCTGAAAACGCCAGCCCCTCCGTGCCCAATAGCTTCATAAATAAAAGGGTCATTTTATGCACAATGAAAATCTGCAAGATTTGCAATATTTCTGCAGGCTGGCTATTCCTACTTTGTGTAGTTTTTAGGGAACGATCCAGAATTTTTTCACCACCCCTTGGGTCCTAGACACGATATGAAAGCGCACCCCTTCGGTTCAGTTTATTGATCTCTCGCCACTACAGCCCCCTGCCCCCGCCGCTCAGTCGAGTCCTACTAATTTTCCATAAATAAAAGTGCTCACTTTGGCCTCCTCGACCTTGTGTTAAGAATCGGAAGGCAGAAACTCCAGTTCAAGGGTTAGGAAGAGAGGGAGCCACGTGTTTCTCCCGCGAGCAAGTGAGTATGGGTGCCAAAAACTGTCAGCCTTGACCAGAGAGACGTTCCATGAGCCTTTCCTCAGAAACGCGTCCTGAGGTCGCACTACAAGGACTTGGGAGGTTGCTTCCAGGTGGATGGAAGAGCATCTCTTTTGCATGCCGATGGCATCTCCAGGTAGGACTGGCAGAGACCCCCTATCTGAAACCCCTTACAGCTGCTGCCAGTCAGAACTAGATGCGCCAAAGTTCTGACTCAGTATAAATTTGTTCCTCAACCAACAGAGTGAAATTTGCTTCTGTGAAAACGCGCGCAGGATTTCGCTTGCACGTTTTCCAAAAGGAAGACCGATCTGCGAGTCTAAGAAATCGCTCAAACTCCCTCGAGATTAAGATAGGACAATGCGCCCCCCCCCCCCATTATCACATTTCCAAGATATGTGGAAGCATATTTATTTATCTGGGCTCTTCTGGAACCCGATGATGCTGATGCAATGGTTGGAACTGAGGTTTAGGCTGCGATCTTCACCCCACTTTACAGAGGGCGGGGGTGCCCGACTGAATTGAAGAGGACTTAACTTTCGAGTAGACATGGTTAGGATCGCGCTGTTCCTAACGGCTGCTGATTTGTATAATACGTGCACCATTTTTCTTTGGTTTGATTGCTATGCTGCTCTTGCGCTGGGTCTGGAAAGTCGCCCCGTGCTCCAGTCAGGAGGAAAGGCGTCCTATAAAAACTCTGAAACAAACAAACAAACAAACAAACAAACAAACAAACAAACAGGGGGTCTCAAACCAGCTTTATTCACATTGGGGGATATTTGGATGTTTAGTAACTGTGTGTGTGTGCAAGAGAGAGAGAGGTGCATTTTGTGTTCCTAAAACCATAGTTTGGATGGTGAAGACTCTGGACAACCTGAAAGCTTACTCAGTCATTTTGCTCGCGTGATAGCTCAACCCTCATATCAAAGCAAAACCGCTGAAACTGATTAATTCCAGTGGATCAACTCTTGAGCAAGACCAAAATGAAAATTCACCCATAGTCCTAATTTGGATTCCCGTCTAACCAGGGCTACTACATTTGCTTTTTGACCATAAGGAAGAATATTCTTACGAATTTCCCACATTTACGCAGAAAGTTTGCTCACATCGTCCAGGCAGCAAATTTTCTCCGCGACTGACCGGGCACGCGCGGAGTGTGTGTTTGTGTGTGTGTATGTGTAGTGCAGAGACAGGACCTCGGTTATGTTTTTTGAACCACGACTTGGGGGAGCGCAAAGGCCGAGTCGATAGAAGTGGGGAGACAGTTCTCGAAGTTTGGACGAGATTTCTGGGAACTCTTTTTGTTTTAAATGTTCGTGGGGGAGCAGCTTTATGACGACGATTATCTGCAAATGCCGACGTTATTAGCTTCTTATTATATAGGCAGATCGAGGCCAGCGTTGTTCCAATATGCAGACTAAAGCTTTTGCAATTTCTTGTGTATACTATTTGTAAAGTTCGCCGAGGCAGCAGGGGGGCTCTCTTCCTCAGATTTCAGCCCACCAAAAATCTTGGCCTGTCTAGCAAAAGTGTTGGCCATTCCAGGACCGGAGGGGTGGGGTGGGGGAGGGAGGGAGGGGAAGAGCAGAAGAGGAGGGGGAGGGGGGAAATGGCGATTTCCCTTTTAAGCTGCTGGGTCTGGCTTTCTAGTGATTAAATTTTTCCTGATGTGGACTGGACTTATGGACAAATGATTGAGAACACTCCTCCGGGCGCCAAGCGAGGGCCGCCAGTGAGGGTCCGGGATCTTTTATCCTCTGCTCCAGGGAGAAGAAGGGGGGGGACACAGAGAACCCCTGACCCCCTCCCTCAGCAGCCTCCCCTCCCCTCAGCTTGCTCTGACTTTGCGAGGGGGGGGGGAATTCTCCCCGCCCCTACGCTCTCTCCTCCCCCTCCTCATTTGCCCCGCATTTCCTGCTGAAGTCGTAAACTTTATTTGATTTACCGTGATTCAATGAACCTGCTTAAACTTAACATGTGTTCCGTCTTGTTCCACCGGCCTATTAAAAACAAACCCTCCCAAAACCACCAGCGACTCGGGGGGACCCCAAACAATCCCTTGTTGAGTGCGCTTTTAATAAGATGGAGAGAGGAGAAGAAAAAGCAAAAAAAAAAAAAAACCCAACAGCAACTCAATATTGTCCAGAGGACTAGTAACCTGGCTGGCCTGCGGCAGAGATATTAAAAAATAAACAAGCAAGCACTGGAATCAAAGAGTGTTTTGGTGTTCGGCTTGTTAGCTTGTTTGGCTTTGGGTAGCAGCGATTACTCAGTGGGAAATGTTGACAAAACTCAGGCTGGTGGGGGAAAAGGAGCCACAGTCGTGCTCCTGAAGTTTCCGCACCTCTCGCTCGCGGACACTAGGGGCGCCATTACAAGTTTCGGAAGAGAGGAATTGGGCGAGAGTTATAGCAAGGTTCGAAGGCCCGATCTTGAATATATTCAAAACCTAACTTTTGTATTCCAAGGAATACAGCTTAATATATTCTGTGGTGGTTCCTATTGATTCCTTCCAGTAGCACCTTAGAGACCAACTAAGTTTGTTCTTGGTATGAGCTTTCGTGTGCATGCACACTTCTTCAGATACCAAATATCTGAAGAAATGTATTTTTAAATAGTCAGCTCCAGTTGGTAGAGCGTGAGACTCTTCATCTCAGGGCTGTGGGTTCGAGAAGATTACAAAGGGTTGGCGTTTGTGGTTCCTTCCAACTCTACAATTCTATGAACGTGCACCGAGTCAGCCCATTGGTCCTTGCGGCCCGGTATGGTCTACAGTGGCTTTCCAGAGAGCTTCAGGCAGAAGGGGCTGTTCCCAGCCCTACCATTGGGAACTGAACCTAGGACCTTCTGCATGCAAAGCAGATGCTCTACCGCAAAGCTACCGCCCTTCCCCCGTAGGAGGGAGAGAGGTATAAGTAATAACATTATGGTTATTATTGTCGCTTTGGGTTGCCTTGGGCAAGATAAAGACTAACAAATTTAATAAATGAAATAATAAGAATATGAGGCACCACGTGCATTCATGGTGCAGTAATAATAACTCATTGTAACCGGGTATATTCTCAATCCCCCCCCCCAAAAAAAATTCCACATGTTGGTCGTGGTGGGGGAAGAGAATCTCATTCTCTTGCCCTCGCTTTTTATTTCACACATACAAATTTGTCCATTTCTTTTTACCCTTTTAGAAAAAGGGACGTGTCTAGGGCACCAATCCTATTCAATCCTCATTTGGGATTAAGTCCTATTACACCGAAAGGGACCTACTTTCGAATACACAAACCTAAAATCGGGTCTCATCTTCGGAATCCCATGATGGGAACGTGCTATTGAAATCATTGGCTGCCGCCCCGGTTTTGTTTTTTTTAATTTTGCTTGGTTTTTCTTTATTAATTCTTTTTCAATGAAAATTCTGGTGATTGACTTCTCACAAATAAATAAGTTATGAAATATCCGTAACGATAATAATGGAAATTCTGAGAAATGATGATTGACCTTAAGAGTGCTTTCATCAGAAATTCATATATGCAGCCTTGGCAGGAGAACGTGCCCTAGGCGGTTTACAACAATCGAAACGAATAGGAAATAAACTTTCTTTCTTTCTTTCTTTCTTTCTTTCTTTCTTTCTTTCTTTCTTTCTTTCTTTCCTTCCTTCCTTCCTTCCTTCCTTCCTTCCTTCCTTCCTTCCTTCCTTCCTTCCTTCCTTCCTTCCTTCCTTCCTTCCTTCCTTCCTTCCTTCTTGGAACTTTCGAAGGAAATCTAGTAAAAGCGTCCACCTTGAACCCAGTTCTAAACTAGGGAGCGATACCTCTGTCCAGCGCAGGGAGATCAAGTATTCATGTGGGCAGTGGATCGGTTTGGGTAACTTTAATGCGGGGTTGGTAGAGAGCTGGCTAGCCAAATCCCTCCGTAGGTTTGAAACCAGCCTCCTGGGAAGAATAATCTCATTTTGGCAAACTCTCTTCTCGGATGGGGTGGCGTTTAAGCAGCGATAGAGGGAGCGATTCGTCCTGATCCAGCAAAGCTCAACGCTTTTAAGTCTCAGCTGATGATTCAAGTGCCTGTTTAATTCGGTCATTTTAAATCTATGGGATTTTAAAAGATGTAAATCTTGGCTAGATGTGGGAGTAAAGAATCCTGACTAGGTCAAATAAATAGATAAACCTCGAGTCCTTATTTCAGGGCGACTTGACTCGGGGTGCCAGGGGTCTCCTCTAACCACCGCGGCTTGAGTTCTGGAGTTTTATTTGAGGGAGCGAATAGGCTCTTGTACTTTTATCTCTTGAAGATTTAAAGGAAAGCGTGCATGGCGGATTCTGCCCGGTGGATCTCTAAGCGTACCCCCGCGCCTGTCTACTTCCACGAAAATTTGCACAGAATTTCACCCTGTCCCTAATTGTGGCACTAGTTGTTCGTTTTGTTTTTCTGATACTTTAATCTTCTGATCGGCGAAGATCCCGCCCCCACCCCGTCCACATTTAAGGTTCCAGGGCCGCTCTCGTTTATTAAGACTTCGGGAGCAAAATTGCGGGCACACACATTTTCCTTTATCTTATCTCCAAGTCTCTGTTTACTCTCCTTGCTTTTAACCGATGGATTCATTAACTGCCCAGTGAAGATAAAATAGGAGAATCAATTTAACCGCCTACCCCACGAAGCAGGGGATATTTTGGAAATATCTAAGGGAGAGAAGCGATCGCCGTTGCCGCAACGTCCCCCCCCCACTCCCCCATTAATAAAGACATCATTTAAAGCTGGAAAAGTCGCTTTTCTACTTTTGAAAGAGATAACCCAGGCGAAGTTCACGAAGAAGCAAGTTAGCTATGGACTCACTTCCCACCCCGAAATAGCGACAGTCTGGGAGCGACCCCGTGGACCAGATATTTGCAATTCACATGTTCGCAATTTTTCGCTCTCTTGTGGATTATTTATTTATTTATTTCCAGGTATGCTGAGATTTCAGTGCATATCGGGTATTCTAGCTATGCCTGTTCAGAAAAAAAAAACTCTTACTGAATGAAACGGGGCTTTCGCCCAGATAATCTTAGTTAGGATCGCAGCCTAAATTCACTCAACAGGGATCAAGCCCCATTAAACTCAGAGGAACCTACTTTGTTTAGGATCCGACTGGAAAGAAACTCGGGATGGTCTTAACACGGTAACATTAACAACCTTATACGCTTGTACATTTCACTGAAGATCGAGGCATTTGCTTCTAAATATCAGAGCCGCAAAGACACCGGCCCTTTCTCCTATGTCGGAAAGAATGCATCTTGCAAGACTGTTTTTCACGATGCGCGTGCACAATCGACAGATTAGTTGATAGATCGACTAAAACCCTCACACGATTGTATGAGGTTTATTTCACCAGGGGACACACCGCACTTCTAAATCTTTCTTTTGCAGACTGGAAAACTTTTTAGGATCGGGACGCCAGGGGGACAGAATGACGAGAGCTGTTTCCTACTACTCCATCCTTTGAAGGAGAGAACCTCATTGAATAAAGCGGGACTGTCTTCCTAATAAACTTGCACAGGATTTCGCCGCGTAGCTAACTATAAAACGAACAAATAAGTTGTCCGCTTTTTTGTTTGTCCACCAGAACTCTGAAGAGAAATCCGTTATAATATTTGTGAATTGTTTTCAGTCGCTGTTTACACACACACACACACACACACACACACACACACACACACACACACACACACACACGAGTTTAGCCTATCAGTTCATAACGCCATATCCCGCTCCACAGCGATGTTCAACACGGGATTCCTGAAGTCTGGGCAGTTTAACGGGTGTCCCAAACGCTCTTAGAAAGCGCGTGTGAGGTTGGGGAGTTCACGCATGTTCTCTGTGAAGTTAGATCCGTGGTGGCCCGTTCACACGTGGAAGCCATCGCTCGATCTTGCGGTCGTGGGGGGTGGGGGGGGATGATGGACGGACACGTGGGTGAACTAAGCCCTGGATGGCTGAAAGACAGGCAAAGTTATTTCTGGTCTTTTCCTCCCCCCACTCCTCGAATCTATTTCCTCCTAAATATTATCAGTTTCGACGTATATTTCGCCATCCGTGTTGGGGATCTTGTGGCCCTCCAGATGTGGTTGGATTCCGACTCCCATTATTCCTGATCACTGACCTGGGGCTGATGGACAAACATCTGGAGGGCCACAGTTACGCCCCCCTGCTTTAAAGGAGAGAAGCCTCTGTCCCCAGGAGCTTACAGTCTTAAACTGGCCCTAGGAGAAGGCCACAGAGGGGTGGGGAGAAAAACGAATCTCACAAGGGAGCAGCTCAGTGACATGTGCTTAGGACAGCCGTCTTTTTCCTTTGCCCTATCAAGAGCCACCCCATCTATTGGTGAAGGGTAGTGGGATGGGCCTAACATCCCAGGGCTCGCTTTAGTTTGTTTACTTATGAGAATTATATCTCGCCTTTCTTCCAAGGAGCTCGAGGCGGTATACATAAATTTCCTCCTCCCCATCTTATCCTCACAACAACCCTGTGAGGTAGGGTAGGCTGACAGAAAGTGACTGTGGGCCAAGGTCACCCAATGAAATTCCTGGCTGTGTGAGGACTAGGACCCCGGTATCTCAGGTCGTAGTCTAGCACTCTTAAACACTACACTACACTACACTACACTACACTACACTACACTACACTACACTACACTACACTACACTACACTACACTACACTACACTGCCTTTCTCTCTCTCTCTAAGGAAATAATCGCGACGGGGGAGCTTTTGCCTCACACCCAGGCACCCTACCTACCCCTCTACCCAATGTCATTACAAGAGGACAGCTCAGTTGGTTAGAGCGTGGTAGTAATAAGGCCAAGGTTGCAGGTTCGATCCCCGTATGGGACAGCTGCATATTCCTGGATTGCAGGGGGTTGGGCTAGTCTAGATGATCCTCAGGGTCCCTTCCAACTCTACAGTTTTGTGAATGAAACTCTATGAATGAAGAGCGATTGCTTGTTTGAAAGGGAAGGCAAGCCCCGGCCTGCACCCGTTTCTTCAGAGTCCGCGAAGAAGGGGCTTATCTCGGCTTCGGTGGGGGGGGGGTTGAGGTCCCACCCCACCCCCCTCTCTAGGTGGCGATCGGGCGTTGATTGACGCGATGTTTGGCAATTGCAGATTAGCATGGCCCTTCTGGCGTCAATGAGAGCGCTCTCGCCCATTAAGTAATTGATTAAGGAAGGTGCGCGAAGTGAGGGTGACGTTAGCGTGGGAAATTCGTTTGCTTATTTGTTCGCTCATTCATTTATGGTTTTGCCAGCGGAGCTCCATGAGAGACCAGTTGGCGTCCGGCTGAATCTGAAGAAAGGATGCCGGTGTGGTGTACTGGCCTAGGAGCCCCTGAGAGCGGGGTTCGAATCCCCACTCAGCCACGAAGCTCACCGAGTGACCTTGGGCCACGGACGCTGCCTCTTAGCCTTGCCTGCATCGCAGGGGTGTTGTGAGGATAAAATGTGGGGGGAGATACTTTGTAAGCCACCTCGAGCCCCTTGGTTTGGAGGAAAGGTTGGGGTATCAATGCAAGCATAATAACGATGCAGGTTTCCTCGCTGTGTGGGAGGAGAGCAAGTTTTGGAGGCCAAAAAGGGGTAGCGAGGAAGAGCTCGGTGACACTCGAAAGTTAATCATCTGACACCGCCATTGGGACGTCCGCTTGCTTTGCTTCTTCCTTTGGAAAAGGGTAGAACTGACCAAAATCCCACATTTTCAGGACACAACTCTTCTCCGGATTGAGTTACTGGAGGTTGTGTGGTCGTGGTCAAACCAAACCAAAAACACTCCATGAAAATGGAAGATTAGTATTCGGCTTAGGTTGAACCCTGAGATGCTAGCTGTCTACCTACAAGTAGAAGTTGCTTCTCCCCCCCGAAAAAAAAAACCAAAAACCCTCGCCCCTGCAGGGATTTCTTCTTTTTTTTTTTTTAAACACCTCTTTGTTCTGTTTTCCTAATATGAAAGTATTAGAGTTTGCTCTGTTCTTTAAACAGCAGAACATAGGAAGCTGGCTTGGGCGGACTCAGACTCTTGCTCCATCTTCACGGACTGGCAGCGGTTTTTCAGAGGACTGAACCTTCAGCATGCCAAGCGGACGCCCTAGTTAACTAGCTACCTCTCTTCACCCCTTGGCTCATCTAGTTCCCTATCGTTGGCCCTGACCGGCAGCGGCTCTGCAGGGCTTTCAAGGCAAGGGATATTCCCACCCTCGTCTAGACATGCCGGGGATCGAACCACCGACCTTCTGCAAAGTAGATGCTCTGCCACTACGGCCCATGGGGAACTTTACAGGGGCTGCGCAACACTGGAGACCTGCGGAGTGAGGGAGTTTCATTTCAGTTCGTCCTAGACGAGCGCCGCAGAGGTGCTGGGGAAGAGACAACAGAAAATAGCAATCATCCTTTTGCCTTTATGCCTTGGGGGAGAAGGCGCTCAGCAACTTCTTCAAGAGAAAAAGAAATAAGTTGTTTCTACTCCGCCTAAATACAATATGCTCTTTCTAAACGCAGGCGCTATTAAGGCTGCGCTGTTTGCCTTTCAATTTCGTGTAACCCTGAGGTGGAGGGGGAGATTAATGGACTGCAAGAGAAAGATATTAAATGGATATTAAATGGGGTTTTCATCTAAGAAAAATAAAAAAGCACTTGAACTAGCTGTTTAAAAATAAATAACTTTTTTAAAAAATGTGTCCACCTGTTTGTGACTTTAGAGGCCGGGTAATCCTACCGCCGGGTTCTTGAGTCCCACAGCAATCCAGTTCAAAACCAGTGGGGTGGGGTATTTTTTTTGGGGTGTTAGGGTTAGAGGTGAGGGAGGTGAGGAGAAGAAATTCTCATTTCCTTCAAAGCAGCGCCTGACGTCAAACAGTTTCTGTGTTTATTTATTTGTGTGGTGTGTTTTGGGGGTGGGGAATAAAATAGCAACTGCAGTCAAACCCCAGTCCCCACCCAGGGCCAACCTACCAATAGCACCGACTCCTGGTGAAAGCGATGGCCCCGATCCAGCTAAAAGCAGGCCTGTGCCAAAATCATTTCATTGGGAAGTAAAAGCCCCTTCAGTAACTGGGCTTTCGACTCTAAGAGACCATATAGGATCAGGCCGGACGTCCCATCGATATCAGTGGAACAAGATGACTTAGTCCGGCCCCGTTGGCTTCACTAGAACGGCGGAGGGATACCCTGAAGCGTATTACTTTGCGCGGATATCTCAGCGCAGTTGGGTGAGTTTTGCTCCCTGTTGAGTGAGTGTTGGGTCTCGCTTCTAGGCGGGCCTGCTTTCAGCTGGATCGGGCCCACCATTCGCCTGCTGAAACTCTTTCGGGTTCTCAGATATCGCCTCTGCCTTGCGTGGTATATAAAGAAAACTTCAAGGCGAAACGAAGATAAATATAAATCGAAAGGCAGAACGAAAGAAAAGGACTCCCCCCTTTGATTCCCTGACCAAGAAGTAAATCCCGCTGGTTTGAATGGAATTGGTTTCCAACCAAGACGGCAACGCCCTTTTCATTTGAAAGTAAACCCCATTGAACTAACTGGGTACTACTTAACTCAGGCTGCAGGAACGCTAATAGGCGCAGTCCACAATAGTTTCTGAGCAGTCTTAAAAGTCTCATTCAGCTCAGTAGCTCAGGGAATCCTAGAAGGGCAAATATTATTATATTCTTAATAATAAAGATGGTTAATCCATAATAATTAATTGATAATATTAATATTCTTTCTGAGCTTTGGGGGCATATTGCAATTCAATGATAATTAATTCCCCTTAAATTTCGAGTACAATATTTCCGTGTGTGTGTGTATTAAGCGTTTTTGTAAATGTTGCCCATTGAGAAGTCGCGCTGCTGCAGACTTTTTTGTGGGTTCTAGGCAGAGTAAGAGGAAGTGAACCGCTGAGAGGGAATTTCTTTCTCCCCGCCCCCATATATTCACTTTCCTTTTAACAGCTTTGTACTTTTAACAAATGCAGATTTATTCACCCCCCCCCACAAAAAGAGATAAACCTGTGTTACGAACTGAGTTTTCTCTAGCTGTTAGGTAGATTAAATGAAGCCTTCGCCGCTTTGCTATTTACGGTACTATAGTACGATGAAATGAGGGTTTCTCAGTCTGGGCAGGTACCTGAATCTGCAGGAAGGGGTGGAGAACAATAAGGCCACATTTGTCAGCTGTAGTGAAAATCAATGGAACTGTTCGCAGCAATGAGGATCCTGGATCCAAGCCTTCTGTACAGTAAAAGAAGATTCATTGCCAAAACATAAGGTGTTTTCTTTTTTTCCCTTTAAAAAAAATATTTGGAAGATTCCGAATCTTTCAGGTTCAGCGACAAAGCTCTAGGATGCAAAGTGAAGGAAGAAAACTGGCGATATACTGAAGGCACACTGACTAGGGAACAATCCCCAGTGGGCCTGACTTTTGAGAAATAACTACTAGTGTTCTGCGGTTAAATGGCCCTATTTTAACAGATGTGGCTCTGCTCCCCTTGATGTCACTCCCCCCATTTTTATGTAGTCAAAATTGTATGGGTGGGATCCTCAACCCAGTTGCACGGATACGGTCCTCATGGCAATTTCTCAGATGTTCAGTTCCTCCGATTTCGTTCCCCAGCAATCAGGCCACTGGGCAGGCGGAGGGGGGGGTCAGCAAGCCTGATATTGGAGTCGTCATGCGGATTGCTCCGAAGAACTGAGGTCGGGCTGCGCCCATTCATCCACCGAAATAGGAAGAAATCCATCCAAGTCGCCTGGTGTCAAGGATCGGGAGCAATCCAGCCCTAAATGGAACCTGCAACCCCTTAAGAGCCAGCTCGCCTGGCGAAGGACTCCCCCCTCCACGAGAGCAATTCCAGCTGTCGAATCTGTCGCCTTGTGCCCCCCCACCCGCCACCTCGGAAGAAGTAAGCCCAACCGATTTCAAGGAGAGAGCCAGGATTTGCTTCGGATTGCAACTTTGCAAGATCGTCAACTGCTGCAGCGGTGGAGAGCAGAGGAAAATCAGAGCGGGCGGGGGGCACTGAAAGAAACCAGAAAATTACTAGGAAGAGGAAGCGAGCCATCTGCTTGTTCCTTCTTCGATGTTTCTTGGGACAGTCGCTTCTGCCACAGAATTTGTCCTCTGGTTAGGCAAGGGGGAGAAATTCTGCATGCTTTCCTCGGATTTTATGTTATTATCAATAGTTTCAGTTATTTAGTTTTAAGTCTAACCTCTGCCCTGTGGGTAACTTTTTTTTTTTAAAGCGGTGTTTTGTTTTAACATTACTGTAAACTGATTTGGGCTCTCTCCCCCCCCCCAAAAAAACCCACCACACACACAACCCCAGTATATATTTATCTGAAATAATTAAATAACCGGCACTCCAAATGAAAACTCATTTATCAGGACAAAAGTTCACCTTTTAAATACAGTTTTATTTCTCTTTCACACACACACGCCACCGTAAAAACATTTCTTAAATGTAATTTCCCGCTCCCTTCCCCCCAAATAGATATCGATTGGGGGAAAACAATACAGACGTACAATTAATGCAGGAAGCTATGTTGGTCAGTTGTGTGGGAGAGAAGCCCGAACTTACAGCACAATAAGTTACACACATTTTCGCAGAAGTTAATTCTGTTGTGTCCTATAGGGCTTTCTTCCAGGTGTGTGCTTAGGTTTAAATTTTTTAAAGATAATTATTGCCTTGATTAGGAACAACCAGTCGCAAGGTAATGAGAAGTCCAGTTTTTTGTTTTGTTTTGTTTTGTTTTTACTAAATCCCTTCGGGCTGTGCGCATCCTATAGTTGGGTGGCCAACTCCCAAGAGACTGTGATCTACTCACAGTTAAAAACTGGCAGTGATCTACCCCCCCTTTTTGGGTCAGGTCAAAGTTGTTGAGCTTTTTTGGGGAGGAGGAAAGCCCCATTGTGGGGGGGTGCAGGGCAAAAAAATGAGATTTTTTTTTTTAGGGGAGCCAAAGTTGTTGAGATTCTTTGGGGGGAGCCAGTGATCTACTTGTGATCTACCACAGGCACCCAGTGATCTACCAGTAGATCACGATCTACCTGTTGGACGTGCCTGCTATAGTTTTTGTCCCGTTGAACTGAAAGGGACTTCTGAGCCAGTATGTTTAGGATCGAGCTGAGTGCTTATTGAGCTGTTTAGCTAGGAGACCAGTCATCCACATGAATTATCTAGTGTAGGTTTGCTTTAGAGTAAATGCTTTCGAGGGTTGCAATAAGAAATTCCCTCGTTTCGGGAGAATTCCTCAGAAGCAAGCCCCACAGAGCTCATCGAGGCTTAGTTCTGTTTGTGTTACGGATCCCAGCCACAGTTCTACGGATATTTGCCTGGGCAAATATGGCAATTTAATCAAAACTCACTTATATTAAATTTCTATTAAAGCACCCCTCGTCGTGATGTTCTGCCTACTTTACCAAATGGACACAGAGGACCCTCTCGGTTCAATGCTTTGCAACATGGAAAGCAGTAAAACATTTTCTTTATTTTCAACCATAAGAAACTGGGGGGTTCTCTTTGGAATCAGGTGGGGGGAAACGTTGGACAAAGGAGCAAATAAACACACAAACACACACAAATCGTCAGCCTATAATATAAACGTTGGCCTATCACATATGCAAGAGGAGGGAACCGGTCCCTAATTACTGGGTTGACTTTGTTCTGAGAGTTACCCAGGCCTCCAATTTTTAAAGGGCCCGCAGGAGTATTTCTTTTTTTAAAACACCCACCCACCCACCCACCCCGCATCCTTATGAGTCAATTATCAACGGGATGGAATAGGAAGACAAGCATCCTTTGAAGCGAGGACATGCAGACAGAGAGGAGACGGATTGTTCTCAGTCGCTCCTTGCTTGCGGCCGTTTTTTTCTGGGGGTATGGGTTTTCACCTGATGCCCATCTGCAACTCTGAGGTGCTTCACTCCTTCCGCCTGCCGCTTCCCCCAAACTCCCCACCCCTAGCAGGCTGGTACTGAGGCCCCTCTGATGGGCCTTGTCTCAGCCTTCGAAGCCTCTGACTGAATCCAGCCGGCCAACAGAGGACATCAGCACCTCAAAGCCGGTCTGGAAATGGGGATCCCTCAAGGGTCCGACTTGGGGTCCGGGACTTCTTCCCACCCTACCCCGCTCTTACCTCCTAGCTAGATCCTGAAGCGGAATCTTCCAGTCTTCCCGGTGGACCTGGGCTCATCTCCTATTTTATTTTAGTCCCCAGCAACCATTTCTTGCCTCTCCCCGGCCCCGACCCCCCCCCCCCCAGTCTCAATTCCTGCTGGGGAAGGAATCGCATTTCTAGCACGTTGTGCTCTCAAAGGGCGAACGATTGTCAAGGTCGGCTTGCGAAATATCTGCAAGAGAGGGGTTGGTTACAAAAATGTAGATGATAAAAAAGCAAAACGAAACAAAATATTCCCCAATCTCCATTGACACTAAATTTGGGGACTGGGGACCAGGAAATAAAGGAGGCTATAAGGTCAGTATTCTTGCTTTCCACCCCCGGAGAGATCAGAGTGCCTGCGATGTCAGATCTACCCAAATCGCTGTGTGTGTGTGTGTGTGTGTGTGTGTGTGTGTGAGAGAGAGAGAGAGAGAGAGAGAGAGAGAGAGAGAGAGAGAGAGAGAGAGAGAACAGCTCTCCTGTAATATATAGAAACAAGACACATCATGCGGTTTAATTCCACCACAAGTGCGGTCTAGAGATACGGCCAGTTGGCCCTCTATCTAGTCCAAGAGAATCTGGGTTTTCAGTCCTCCATATCTCCCCCCACCTTTTCTGCCCGCTTAGCACGCCCCCTCCTCCTTCCAAAAGGGCTACATTCCTCCCAATTGCAACTAGCAGCCACCCCCCCCCCGAGGAAAAAAAATCCAGAAGAAGACGAAGAAGAAGAAGAGGGGGAAACTGACTGATGGGGATTTAAAGCAGAAGAACACAAATTAACCTTCCATTACTGCTGCGCTCAAGCATGACAAAGGGGCCGGTTGCGTGCGCGGTGACGTCTCCGTGTCCTATAGGTGCAGGCGCTGGTGAGATAGGAGCGATCGCCTCGAACCCGCTTTATTTTATTGGAGTATGGCTGGTAATAAACAGTAATATTTAATTTGTCAGAGGCCACAAATCGCTCGCGAGGCTGGGCAAGCCTGTCTCTCGCCTTGACAAGATCCTGGAAGGGCGCTACCTCCGCAGGAGATTCCTCACGAATCTTTTTGGTCTTGTTTGAACCTGGAGCAGCAGGGACACAAATCGTCGTGGTCGTCTGCGGCGTCTTCAGCTCTGCTTCGGAGCTCTTGCATAGCCGGTTTGGGTTTCATAAGGTGAGAGGTAGTCCTTTTAGCAGAGTTTGGGGGATCGGTCTCTTCTATGCAGCAATGGTGAATTATTATTTGTGTGTGTGTGTGTGTGTGTGTGTGTGTGTGTGAGAGAGAGAGAGAGAGAGAGAGAGAGAGAGAGAGAATGTTGTATTGTTACTATTTTCAGGATGTCCGGTGGTTTATGATGGGGACTGACCCGTGCCAAATGAACGGTCAGAATCCGGTCAGAATTGTAGCGCCCTGGATTCCCATGGATTGCAGTGGGGGCGAGATTTAAGCACGTGGTTTTGCCTCCCTGTCGGTATAGATGCCCCGAAACATCCTTCTCAGCGCCTCGATCGTGCCTATCGATTTTAAATATATACGTATATAGATATTGTTTATTGATTTTAAAGATGGTCGTGCTTGCAGATGTGTTGCATAGAGTCTAGTTTTGAGAAAGGAGCTTATAGCTGGAGTCTCTGGAAGCTGCCTTTGGACTTGAAGTAGGTTTCAGCCGGGCCGAATTGAGCTCAGGAAGGATGGCCGTATGCCTACGCGTTTCAACTCGTGGTATTTTACTCAGTGTGCGTGCGTGTGCACCTCTATACCCATAATACACGTTCTCTGTTTGGGCTGTGACTAGGGTTGTCCTTGTTGAACGACAGCTGCTGGCCTCTGTTCTTTGTGGAACTTCGTGCACACAGTCGCCCGTGGTTCAAGTTATTTTTCCAGCTGCGGGGCTATCTGCAAGATTTGTAGGGTTTGGTGAAAGTTTGGAAGATATAAGCAAATCTCAGAAAGAGCCTCCTCTTTCAAAACTGAAGGAGGTTTGAAACACGGGCACGCATAAAAACGCACACCCGCACACCAACATAATAAAAATCTAAGGCACTTTGTATATTGAAAATGTGATGTGGAAACAACAATATAGTAATCGATAATCTCTATCTATCTATCTATCTATCTATCTATCTATCTATCTATCTATCATCTATCTATCTCTATTCGTATATCTCTCTGGATATTTTTCATGAGCAGAGAGAAAAGAAAGTTGGAGGCTGATTTAGTTTCTGCATCAAGCTCTAACTGGATAGGCGAAAATGCATTCTGCAGCGAGCGGAGAAATAAAATCCCACTGATTTTCACCCGGATGTAATTAAAATACAGTCTACATAGAATCCATGGAATTTACCCCGGAGGAAACGTTGCCTGGGGTTGGGCCAAATGTTCGGGCGGTTTCTAAAATGTGCAATACATATACCAGTTTAGGATTCTCTTTCTAAGTTGTTGTTGTTGTTGCTTTTGTTGCTGTTTTTGTGTGTTATACAAACCAACACAATATTAAGGTGGAGTTGTGGATTGTATACACACACATACAATCAATATACAATCATTTTTGAATGCACAAAACCTGAGTATTAAAAAGCACAAACTCTATTATCAAGGGTACTAATCTATAGTGATACCAATCTATAATGCATGATACACGAACGTATACGCACACTTTGCAACATAATGAGTGTTAATCCATGTGGTTCACGTATATGATATTTTAACATATTAGAAGGTGAGCTGAGAAACGCGTGGCCAAGTCTCTGTTTATGTGTCCGCAGGATACAAACAAGGAGCGTGTGTGTTACATACCTTAGTCTCATGCTGAGTTTTTATTTTGCAAGGCATTATGTGGGTGCAGTCTCCTGCAGCCCACGTTGCTTTTCCAATGGATTACGAAAGATTTGCAATCGGTTGCTAGCAAACTCCACAGAATTCCTCGCCCCTCGAGGCTTGACTGATCTCCACTTTCAGCCCCACGCTTTTACCTCCAGCTCGAAAAGCGATCCAAGCAGATCGCGCCTTATTGAACGAGATGAACTTTCCAGCGCGAATGTTGGGGGATCAGTGTTCAAATTGCAACGAGGCTTACAGCGCAATCCTATGCCTGCCTCCTCAGAAGTAAGCCCCACTGACTCCAAAGGGCCTTTCGCTCGCCTTGCCTAATCGTGCAACTCTGTAATGTTTACTCGGCAGGAAGCTCCACTTTGTTCCATGAAGTTGACTTCTTCCTAGGTGCGCGGCAACCTAATCCCCAATTTATCGGGGGAGAAAAAGAGAGCCCCATTTGCAGACCGTTGGACTTTGAGTTGGAGAGGCGCTGAAACTCTCGGTAACCTCCAAATTCCATTTTAGAGAACGGCATGCAATCATGCAACAGCAAGAAAGCGGAGGCAGAGCTCAAGAGTGCTAAATAAAGATCCTTTATACCAAACTCTTAAAAAAAATAGTAATAAAAAATGACCACACGTGGCTATTATCAACCTGGTTCTCTTCAGATTCCAGAAAGAGTCAGGGAGGCTGTTTATCCTCGCTTTGACCTATTCAACTTTACCCTCAAAAATAATACATTTGAAAGAAAAAGAAAAGAAAGTTAAGATACAGAGAAGAGAAAGACAGATTACAAAAAACCACATCCTCAGCTCCCTTGACGGGTTGATTATTTTTAGTAAAGCCGGTTCTTGGAGCTTGTATATGTATGTAGTCTCTCTGTGTGTGTGTGTCTCGTGTGTGTGTGTGTGTGTGTGTGTGTGTGTGTGTGTGTGTGTATCCTATACATTCTTTATTTCTTTAGAAAAAGAGGGTGAGATTATTCGTAGGGAGGTGGAGGTCCTTAAAAAAATAAACCTATGCAGTAAAAACAATCATTGTTAGTAACAAGGAGATGACAATCAGATCAGATGTATTTATTTATACGGTGGTAGGACCCATCGCAAAATACATATGGAGGAGCAGATCCTCAAATAACCTGGAAGATCTCTCATACAGTACAACATGACAGTGGTCTTATTTCTCTTCCCATAAGAACAACCCGAAAACTACCGTCGTGTGATTTGGTTTACAAAGACAGCACCGCTTCCCTTTGAACAGATGCGTTTTTGTTTTTATTTTAATAAATGATCCCCTTAGATATAATGCACGAGAGAAGTTAGGCTGGTTTGGAGACTGGAAGCCGAAGGGGAATGGTTTGTATTAGGTGTGGGTTTTTTTTTTGGTTTTTTTTTTAAAAAGCCAACGGCTTTTCTTTTCGAGGAAAAAAAAGGGGGAAGGAAAGAGAGAAAGGGATTTCTGAAGCTTTGAATTTTTCTTTCTGCTTAAGAAAGATGGATAGAAAGGAGGGAGGGGAGAGGAAGAAGGGGGGAGGAGGCAAAGTGGGGAGGGAATCCAGAGAGATCCCTCCGACTGTCTTTGTGAGATTTTTTTTTTTCCTGTGGCCTGGGAGGGAAAATCAGGCTGGGAAAAAGGAGAGGAAGAAGGGAGAGGGTAGGATAGGATAGGAGAAGGGGGGGGGAGAGCGAGAGAGCGCCAGCCTCCCGTTGCACCAGCGCAGCTGGTTGGCCAGAGCGAGCTGGGCGCTCGCTCGAGACGCTGCGCTCCCTTCGCCTCAACGCACTTGGTTGGAGACGCGCTGGGCTCCGTCTTCCTCAGCCGAGCTCGCTCTTTCCTGGCCTTAAAGAAGCGAACTTGCTCTTTAGGGGCTTCCTCCGCCATCGCTCCTACCCCGAACTTTCCCCTCCCAGCTCTCTTTCCCGGAATCTGTAAGCGTCCAGGGAGAGGACGGGGTTCTCGGCTGCGTGGAGGAGGCGAGGACCCTTCTCATTCCTGAAGGCATCGCCTGGAGGGACTCGCTCCTCTGCGCGCTACCAGGAGTTGTGTCCGGAAGGCAGAGAAGGGACTGGACGGGTTTTCTTTCTTTCTTTGAGGGGAGGGGGAGAAGTAGGGGAAGGGGCCTTTCCTCCCCCCCCTTCGTCCTCTCTCGCCCTTCACATCATTTCATTGATGCTGTCTTGAGGAAAGGCTCGGTTTTTATTGCATTTGGAGCGGCGAGAATACAGCAAGGAGATGGCTGATGGTGGTGGCGGCGGCGGCGGCGGCAATGCTGCGTCCAGGCTGGGGGCTTTGTGAGCGAAATGCGGTGACTGCCCGGATCCGGGCAAAGCTAGAAGGTAACGAGGGCTGTTCTCGCGCTCCGGATGCGCGATCGTGGGGGAACGGGACGCCCGAGGCTCAGAGGGGAGATTCGGACCTCTCGGTGTGTGGGTGACATACACACACGCACACACTGAGAGGGAGGGAGGGAGGGAGAGAAAAGCGAGCCAGAAAACAAGGCCCCAGCAACACAGCTGGCAGATGGTGTTTTGCTTTGAGGGGGAGAGATCTTCCAGTTAGTCCCTCGATCTTGCAGAGGGGGGTGGCGATCCAGTTTACAGGCACCTTGGCGTGTGTGTGTGTGTGTAGCGGTGCACCCCCCCCTTTCCATTTCATTCCTTCCCCGAAGCGCCTGGCAGAGCAGTTGCGGTTCCTTGCTCGGCTCGAGCTGGCTGGCTGCATTTTTCATCCAGCCGCGGCCTGGTTCTGTCAAGGCGGATTGCTTCTCCGCAACTCTCGGAGGGAGAAGCAAGAGGGTCTCATTCATATATTTTCCCCAGTCTCTCTCTACCCGCCCGCCCCCCCCCGCACCGCCAGCCTTCTTGGCCCAACTCTTCCACGAGAAAACCTTCTGCTCAATTATGTGCCGATTCCGAGAGCGATTTAAGGTTAGGAGAGGCGTTCCTCTCGAGCTTGTTTTGTTCACACACGCGTGATACGTTGCCACGTTCGTCTCTCCCAATGCCCGGAGCTGGAGGGGGGATTTCAGGGGAAATTACAGAAAATGAACAGGCAGTGATCTTGAGTCTATTGGCACCCTCCTCTCCGAGTCTAGAAATCTCTGAGGACCCTACCTCTAATCTAGCCTCAGGCCAGCAGTTCAGTGAATTCGGCCCGACCACCACCCTGCTTTCTACCTCTGAATCACTTGCCTCCCGCTAACCCCACTTGGAACTTTAGCGTTTCCAAGGTGAGGTAGAGCAGCGCCTCTGTTTGTCTGGAGCTCATCCCTTGTGATGATTCCTACAGTCCCATTTTAATGTTGTTTATTCGGAAGTAAACCCCATAGACTTCCATGACTTTAACTCCCAAAACAGCCTGCCTAGGTTCAGCGGTTTGAAACAGGATGGTGTTGTTGTTTTTCCTATAAATCCCCGCGAATTTAAAGCTATTTTCACACTGAGGCTAAATTCTCCTTTAAAGAAATTTTCTTAAATGCTGGTGAAAGGAGCTGATGTATTAATTATTTTTATTAATTAAAAACAAACACAAAACGCTCGGTCTGGTTTCTCTACAATTCGCGGGTTTTATTTTGTTAAAGATGTAGGCGCGGGGAAACAGGGCAGTTGAATTATTTTAAATATCCAGTCTATGCTGTAAATCTGGAAACTAGATTCAACATACGATATTTTTTCCTTTATTTCTTCAAAGCTAGAATGCTCTGCTCCCTTTAATTAATAGGAAATATTTCCCGTACATTTCAATTATTTTTCTTCTTCAAGCGGCTGTAATTTTAAAAGGCAGCTGCAAACCCTTTTGATTTCGGTGGACATTTCTTAGAAAATGTACTAAAGATTTAACTGAGGAAGGAAAAGCAGCAATGAAAAGTTAGGTGCCTATAGGTTCTAATCAATGATTCATTAGAAAACAAGTCGCTTTGTGTTTCAGTTAGGTTTACTTCTAAGTAAGTAAGTGGGATCCGGACTGCAATTCTAGATACATGCTTAGTTGGGAGTAAGTTCTATTGAATTTAGTGGGGCTTGCTTTGGACTAGAGATTTTGGTAGAGGCTTGCTTGCACCGAGAGTCTTCCGTTTCATTCCCGGTTACTTGGAAGGAAACGCCAAGGAAGTATCTTCCAAGTAAAATACATATATTAGGGTATTGGTATGAGAAACTGACTTTTGATTTGCTGGAATTTCCTTCCTTCGTTATTTCATACTGATCTTTAGGAGATGAGCCTTTAAAAAAAAACACAAAACCGAACATTCCTCAAGACCAAAGCCGGAGGTGCATTTAATAAACAAGAACATATATCAAAATTATATAATTTCTCCTAAAAGTAAAAACAAGGCCTTGTCGTCGTCGTCATCATCATCATCATCATCAAGCAATGGCCATTTTCTACGTGGCTTGCTATAGAGCAAATTGTACAGCGTCTATTTTTCTCATTTTATCAGAGGAAATCTCTCTTTTCCAGCCCCTTTTCTTTGGGAGCAAAAAAGAAAGTCCACATTATTCAGTCCACATTGGTCCAGTCGTTGGCTCTTTTTAAACCTGCGAAGTATGTCGGGTTTTCATGAGGGATCTCTCCCCCTACCCCAATATACCAGCTTATATATTCAGTTGTAGATACGTACTGTTTTGTTTGGACGCAGAAATGAAAAATCATGGGGGGGGGCGCACGGATCGGTAATTGGCCTCAGCTGGAAAAGTGCTTCCCACTTTGGCGGTGCTGGTGGGAGGGGCGGGGGGGGACTATTTTAGTAAGGAAATCTTGCCTGGGCCTTTTCGACATGAAATATTTCTGGGCCTTTTCTATATGAAATTGACAAACGCCTTCCAACGGAAGTCCGTTGCTACGCTTCCTTCGCGACTCGACGTCTAAGGTCAATACCACTTTCTCTGTTGACCTCGCTGTCTCTGTGTGTACATAGATGTGTGCGCATGAATCTTTCTCTTTGTTTTACGCATGAGTATATACATATGCTTGCTTTATGAGTACATGTAGAATATACATGTGTACACACGGAAGAGGCATATGCGTGCATATCCATGTTTGTACGTGTACATGTGTTATATTTTGGTTACTATAGAATCTCTGTGTGTACCCAGATGTATGTATGTATGTATGTATGTATGTATGTATGTATGTCTCCGTGTGTATATAGTTGTGTACACATAGAATAAGTGTACGTGCCAGTACACTCATGCTTGCGTGAGTGCATGTATATTTTATTTACTTTAAGAATATGTATTTGTATGCTAATCAACACACGCGCACACATTGTGCTTCTGCACATATGACACATGTGTGAAGAGGAGGTTAGCAGACGCACTGACCCAACAAAACAAGTAGCGCATTCCTTTAGCCCCACAGAGTTCTTGGGTCCGGCAGCCCAGCGGCCTGAACCTATGCAAATTTATTTAGAAATAAACCACATTCACTGGAAGGGGTCTCACTCCCCAGTAAGTATCCAGGGGGGGGGTTATTGCAACCCTCTAGACAGAGACCGCTGTAAGAAAGCTTCATTGATCCAGTATGGACACCCAATATACACAAGGGCTTGTACATATAGGTACAGAATGCGAATGCGGTTGTGATTATTCACAGCTCCATTAGCGTATGCGGCATTTTACCTCGTATCATATAAGTTTTAAAAGTGTTTGTGTGTTGGGATGGCCTTTGCACGGGAGATTTATGCACAGCACAGACACATTTCTGTATATCTGCAAGACTGGGAATCTGTTGATGTGAAAAGAAGGGAGACAGCAGGGATCCCCAAACAAGCTTCTCTTCTGGGGCCTGGTCTTTGAAGCGGGGCAGGCGTAGGCCTTCGAGAAACGCGGGTATAACTGGCTTTGAATTGGCAGCCGTGGACCTTCTCTCTCTCGGCCTGTCTGCCCATCATTCGGCCTCCCTCTCTCCAGGGCAAGGCCGAATTTAGGTTTGATGAGGCCCTAAGCTACTGAAGGTAATGGGGCCCTTTATATGTCCAGCGGTCTTTTGTGTGGAATATATGCTATATGGTAATTTATGCACCTAATAGGTATCTAAAGCTATTTGCACATAACAAAATATGTATTTTATCAAAGTACATCCAGTTTTTTCCCCTTTAAATTTTTTTTGGAGCCCCAAGAGAGTGGGGCCCTAAACTATAGCTTGTTTAGCTTATAAATCCGGCACTGTTGCAGGGGCAAAGAGGGGACGCGACCGTGGGCCTCTTCTCTTTCTCTCCACCACCGCCAAGACTCACCACTCATCTCTCTCTCTCTCTCTCTCTCTCTCTCTCTCTCTCTCTCTCTCTCTTTCTCTCTCTGTTGTACAGGAGTGGGGCGGGGGGGCTCAGCAGCCTAGAACATGGCGGATGCCGAAGAAGGCTTCGGGCTCCCAGCCACGCCGGTCGACTCAGACACGAAGGAGCTAGCGAGCGACGGGAAGCCGGAGAATCAGCTGGGCGCCAGCAGCAAACAACCTTCCTCGCCCCAGGCCGCCTTCACCCAACAGGTAAGCCGCCGCACTGGGCAGGAATGGGGGAGGCAGGGGGTGGGGATGCTTTGGGAAGGTGGGAACTAATGAGAGACAATCCCATTACTCCTCCTCTGTTCTTTTAATTTATAATAATAATAATAATGGGTTGTGTATCCAAGGACAGTCCTACTCAGAGTAGGCCCATTAAAATCAATAAATATGACTCATATTTATAGGTCTTCTCTGAGTAGGGCTAACGTTTGGTGAATGATAATAATAGGTTAGTTAGGTTGCAGTCGTCGTAACCCCACTTACCTGGGAGTAGGCCGCATTTAATTCAAATGAGTTACTTCTGAGTAGACGTGGTTAAAACTGCGCTGAAAGGTAGTTTCATTTCATTTATTTATTATTCACTGTAAATCCCACCTGTAAGGTTACAGTTGGAGAAAGATAATACAACGCAATAAGACAAATATAAACATCTCTACCCCCCAAATAACATACAATGATATATATACCGTATATATATTTGGAGAGATGGAGTCTGGGATGGCGGGGGGGGCGCTTATTCTGCTATGCAGGAAGGCGGGCACGGCTATTGACTGAGGGAGACCGTCCTTCGCAAGCAATAAAATTTGGGGGTACCGTTAAAGGACAGGAAAAATATTCGTATTTGTAATGTCCCATTCGGAATGATTTCTTGCCTTCCGCCTCGAATACGGTTTGCAGCAGACCTGGTTATGTAAACCAGGCGCGCAGTCCGCGTCAATCGATCCTGGATTAAACTGCCATCGCCAGATTCTTGCTCACAACCACAATGACTAAGGTCGCTTTGGACAGATTGCGCCGGCAGTAAAAATGCAAATACACACGCAGGCGCACCGCGTCCCACTCTTTCCTCACTGCGAGGGCGGCGTAAGGGTCGCAGAAAAGGACGTCGAAAGGGAACTGGGAATGAACCCGGTTTAAATGATCGTGAGGACGCTCCCCGAGATATAGGTGTGCGGCGCTCGCACCGGCGAGAGCCGCACGAGAATAAAGAATTAAGTACATTTATTTGCACCCAAACCTCAGAGGTTGGAAGGACAGAGGTTTAGAAATAAAAAATAAAAGTTCGCGTGTGTAGGGAGTGCCTGAGCGTACAATACATTTACGACCGCGAGGTTTCCAGCCTTGATCCTTCGGGCTGGGTCTTTCTCTCGACGTCCCAACATCTGGTTTCTCGAAACCGATCCTCCCTTTCCCCCTCTAGCCCATTACTGCAAATATATATGCAGTATGCTCTTGGCTTGGCCGGGGGGACTGAAAATCTACTCTTGCTTCGGCTGCTTCTAGAGAGTTGCTTCGCTGCCGTTTGTGATGGGAGCGAGTCTTTGGTTCAGGATCTTTAGAAAAAAACATGCATCCGGATCACGACGCAGAAGCGACCCCCGCGAAATGGGATGTGCTCTTTTATTTATATTTAGGTTATTTTGTTTTTTAAAAAACGATTTCTCTTTTAGGCCTCACAAAACTGGGAAATCAGCATGGCTGCCTCATTCTCTCCCTCCCTTCCACGTTATCCATTTTAAAGCATGTCCCTCCGCTCCCAAAGGGAATTGTAGTTCAACCACTCGCAGACCTACAGGTCCCAGCACCCATAACAAACTACAGCTCCCAGGATTCTTTGGAGGGGAGTGTGCTTTAAATGTACGGTGGCCTAATCTCTTAGATCAAAGCAAGCCTCGTTAAGTACCATGGATGGCGCTCACCCCATTCCTACCGTGTTCAGTAGGGCTTACTCGTAGGTAAATGCGCAGTCCCCGTGTTTACAAGTTACTGACCAGTTTTTAAACACAAAAATTCTGGGAGGGAAGGAGACTGGAAAGATTTCTAAGCCACCTTTTACTGTGTAAACGGCATGGAGAACTTTTGCTGTTGGAAAAGTTAGATAAACATATTCCAAATAAAGAAATGACCCAGGTCGAGGTTCTAGGCATTTTTAAGGCGCGATCCTATCGCTATCTATTCAGGAGTTCGGTGGGGCTTACTCGAGATCAAGTGGGTGTAGGATTGCAGCCTTTCTAAAGCGTTCGCCTCCTCGAACTAGTTCGGACTTACTTCTGAATAAATATGCGTAGGATCGCACTGTCGAGCTCTCCCGGCTTTTGATAGGGAATAAGCCATTTTGTCGAAACGATCCATCAGTACGAAGCTTGATGCGCAGCACGGCTGCATCGGTCCAGTCGATTAATCAACTAAAGTGTAGGTTGATTAATCTGCTGTTAATCGTCCGGGTCAAATTTTGAACCTTGGGCTTGAGAGCTAAGGGGAACCCTACCTCCGCCTCTCTTTTTTGGGAGGTCCAGTGTGTCAGGGAAGCAAGGCTGATGGGCGAGGTGGGGGGGGAGACACTCTTCCAGGGCAATGCATGCAGGCCCACTCAGAAGTAAATCCCATTGATTCCAATGGGCCTCATAGGATTGCAGTTTTCGAGTTGAACTTTTGCTTACTAAATGTTAACATTTAACCACCACCTTCGGTAATCCCCAAATGCATTTCCACTGTACCCATTGAAAAGGAGGAACCCAGAAGCGGTGCAGTCCTTTTGCACACTTAACTAGGGAGTAGTAAGTCCAGTTGAACAAAGAAAGTTTCTCCCGATTAAACAGGGCTGCCGTCCTAGGCACTAAGTGGGATACTCCTCTCTGTTGCTTTCCGAGGGGTTAGACGTGCTCAACTTTCAAGAGGATCACAATTCTTCAGCAAGTCAATCCTAAATGTGACTACTTAGAAGGAAAATACCATTGAATTTAGTGGGACTTATTCCCACGGATGTGTGCATAGGATTGTAGCTTAACTGTGTTTTCAATTAAACTGCCTTGGAACCGTCTGGTGAAGGGCGGGTAAGGAAAAAGAGGCAAACTGGTTGAACACTGCCCTTAATGACTCGGATATATTATTATAATTATCCTTATTTTTTGGGTAGAGATGCAGATATGTAGATGAAACTGTATCTGCTAATGGAAATAATAAAATAGCGTGGATGATTATGACAACAGGCGTGTAGGCCTACATAAGAAAGCCGCGGAGGCGAGTGCGTATTTGTGCATTTGGACGTCTTAACCCAATGCACTTTCAACTTGACCTCCACCGAGTTGGCCTCGTTTCCCAGAACCTGAACCAGAAACGCAGTAGGATAGGAACCGCGCCTTTGTGCCATGTAGTCTCAGAGCCAGTGTGGGGTAGCGGTTAGAGCGTTGGACCAGGACCTGGGAGACCCGAGTTCAAATCCCCCGCTCAGCCCTGTGATGTTCGCTTGGGTGACCTTGGGCACTGCAGCCTGACGTACCGTACTCACAGGGTTGCTGTGGGGATAAAATGTGGAGGGGGGCGGAAATCATGTAGGCCGCATTGAGCTCCTTGGCTGGGGGGGGGAGGCGGAATATAAATGCAACCAATAAAGGAAACTCTGGAAGGACGTTGGGATGGGCCCGCAAGTGACTGCAAGGCAGAGATAACCTCCTCCCCAAGGGTCAGCTTTTCATCCTCCTCCTCCTCACCCCTCCTTTTTCTCTGCTCTCTCTTCCCCATCCCACCCCGCCGCTTTTTTCCTCAGGAAAACCTTCCTCGCCTCCGATCCTATTATAGCGCCTGCTATTTTGATGCTCTTGGCTCGGAGCCTATCAGGCCGGCCTCCTATCAGAAAAGTTCCAAGCGGCTCTCATGGCCGCTGGCGCTGGGCAGATCTCCGGCCTGGAGCGGCGGAGCGTCTTTGAACATGAGCCGGACTGTCCCGTCTCTTGCCCACACCCTCCCTCCCTCCCCTCCCGCCGCACCATTTCGGAAGATAAAAACCACAAGCCTAGTTTAGGCAGCCTCTATTCACTGAGAAGGGATAACAGCCGTCGTGGAGTGCAGCCAAGTCCGCTAGCACTCTCTCGCTCGCTCGTTTCACACGTTACACAGTCAGAAACTCGGGTTTGCCACCGAGGAGGTACTCTCAGCAGCAGCCACAGCCAACCCCGTCACCTGGCCGCGTGTGCCTGGAAGAAGCACGCGTCTCTCCCCCGTTTCCACGTTCACTGTTGGCATTTTAGGAACACCCGTGTAACCCGAGCCTATGCGTGTATACTAGGGAACAAGCCACCTTGAAATCAGTGGGATTTGCTCCCGAATCAATCGAAGTTTATCACCCCCACCCCCACCCCCACCCCCACCATCAATAAAGCGGTGGGGGATATACACTTGAAAAGGTGTGGTGTGAAAAAGACGTGCCATCAGCTATTGATGGGCGCGGGGAATAAACACCCTTGATATCCCCGTGATTTGGGGAACGGGTACGTCCCATTGCATGCTGAAGATCCCGGGTTCGATCCTCAGCCTCTCCAGGTAGGGACTGGGATGTCTCCTGCCTGAACTTGGATATCTGCTTCTAATCAGTGTAGACAACACTGAGCTAGGCTAGAGGAACCGCTGGTCTGATTCAGTCTAAGGCGCCTTCCCGTGTTCTCCTCTGCCCTTGCTGTATAATGATTTGCCTGTTGCCATTTGCTCTCCTTTCCAGGGCATGGAGGGAATCAAAGTGTTCTTACACGAGCGAGAATTATGGCTCAAATTTCATGACGTGGGGACCGAAATGATTATAACCAAAGCTGGAAGGTAAGCATCCAGATATTTCTCTTTTGGGGGGATCGGAATGTGGGTGATGGAGCTGGTGGAGAAAGACTCATTATCACTAGATGTGTGCATGTGTCATGGGCGTAGCCAAGGTTTCAATATTTTTTTTGGGGGGGCAGACTTTATGTTAGGGGGTGGGTAGAGGCGAGTTATCTGCAATGCAGCTGGTCAATTAGTTAAGTATTTTTATTTCTTAACTTGACGCCCATGGTGTGTGTTTTCAATTTATTCTCTATATCCTCTTGTCTTTGTGGTTTTCCACCGAGGTTGCGTATTGTAGTCTTACGACAATGTTGTAAGCCGTCTCGAGGGTTTTTCTTTTGGTCAAAAGGCGGGGTATGGATATTTTTTAGGTAAGTTGGCTCTATGGAGAAGTAAGTAGATGAAATATCGGCCTGCTTCCCCAAAAGACGAAGAAACACGATTCATTTGCGGGCTGTGTGTGTGTCCTCGGAGGGAGGGGGCAGGGGGGAGTTCCTTTGCGAACCCCATTGAAATTAAAAAGAAGCATTTCCGGGTGCGTTGTGCCCGGCAGCCCGGACGTGCCTTGCTGGCTTCTGCCCAGTGAAAAATACGCAGGATCTGGTGTCGCATAAAATGCAATATCAGGAGTGACACCGGAGCTCTCGGAATAGATTTTCTTGCAGGAATATTTCGAAGAATTGATCTTAAGGTTTGTGGATGTGATAATTAGGGCGATGCGTGCACTATATAGAAGGCAGGCGAGTTTGGCCAACGTCAAACACGTCTTGGGTTGCAATGCCTGGCGCGTTTACTTGGGAGTAAGTTCTAATGAACGTAGTGAGGTTGACTTCTGAGTAGACGGGCGTGCATAGAACAGACTGGGGCTGGAGAGGTCTGTTCTGAAAAGTGTTTGGCTTTGATCCACGGGTGGTGGGGGGAAAAATGAGAAGTTTTGTTTCTCCTGAGATTCTCCCCCCACCCTTTTAAAACAAGTTTAGGTGCTGCAGGAACTCTTCCAGTTATTTTCGCAGGGTAACCACTGCAATAATCGAGACAAAATGAAACCATTTAAAGGCCCGCCAGGTTCGGTGGCACAATCCTGACCATGTCAATTCAGAAGTAAGTCCTACTCAGAGTAGATCCACAGAAATGAATGAACGTAGGTTAGTCATTTCCCTCTGAATAGGACTTAGTGTTTCAACCCAAAGTGTTTCCCCTTTTCTTAAATGTGTGTGTGTGTGTGTGTGTGTGTGTGTGTGTGATAAAAGCATAAGCAACACTTCACTCAAGCTTGCTCTGGTTTTGTTAATTAGTTATTTATGTTGTATCAGACTTTTAGAAGACATCTGAAGGCAGCCCTGTTTAGGGAAGCTTTTAATGTTTGATGGATTATTGTATTTTAATATTTTGTTGGAAGCCGCCCAGAGTGGCTGGGGAAGCCCAGCCAGATGGGCGGGGTATAAATAAATTATTATTATTATTATTATTATTATTATTATTATTATTATTATTATATCAAGTTTAGGGACAGGTGAATGCTTGAAATTAAAACAGTGAATACTATGTATACCATTAGACTGCGGTTCTGCGCGCGCGCGCGCGCGCACACACACACACACACATATATATATATGTGCAAATCTAGACCCAATGGCATCAAAACAATCAGATCTGAACAGGATCCTTCATAAACTATTTGGCCTCCTCACCTCTATATTTATCATAGTATAACTTGCAAGGGCGCTATCTCTACCTCTCAGTGTTGAGGAAAAAACTGTGTTCTGACCCCGCCTCCAATTATGGTGTTCCAAAAACACGCTCCACCACAAGCGCTGGAGGTTATGCTTTAAGGTTCAATTTTTACTCCAGCTTTGAAATTAGTCCTGTTGAAAGGAATGGCAGGGTCTGACTGGAAGATTCTGCGTTTGAGGAGTTTAGGATTTGCTGCAATTTATTCTGTGTTTCCGTTTCTCCCCCTCCACCTTGTATAAATATACTATTATATATTATTATATTATATACTATTATATATTGTTTTATATCTAAGTCTGCTATAAGAATACTTTAGAATTAAGATGGATGACTATAATCATTATTGGTTACTAGCCACCCTGGCTATGTTGTACCTCCATCGCTAGAGGCAGTATGCTCCAGATACTAGTTACTGGAAACGATAGGCGGAGAGAGTACTGTTGCGCTCAGATCCTGCATGTAAGCTCCCCATGGGCGTCTGGCTTTATCCCCCCCCCCGGTTATAATTTATTAAATTTTCAAAAAAAATCACATATACATTCCAATACATAATATTTTTTTCTGTTGTTTTGTCGAGTTCCCACCCCATTTTCCATTGTGTTTTTTTTATTGCTCCCCCTTGCTGCACCCTATCATCTCTCTTTTATACCATAACAACAATGCAATAATCTTTAATTTCTTCTGTTGCTCATAGTTCAAATCCTGCTTGCAAATTCATCATGCTATAATATTTCTTTAAACAGTCCGAAAAAGACTTCCATTCTCCCACAAAACAGTCATCATTAGGTTCTCTTATTTCAGCTGCTAACATTGCCAATTCCATGTTGTCCATCACTTTACTTATCCATTCTTCTTTGGTGGGAACTTTTTCCTTCCAAATGTGTGCATAGAGAATCCTGGCTGCTGCTGGTTGTATTTTTTATGTTGTGAATTGCCCTGTGATCTTCGGATGAAGGGCAGGATGCATTTTTAATAAATAAAATAAAATAATAGATGGGCCATTGCCTGATCCACTAGGATTCTTCATACATTCTTATGTATAAGCATTCATTAGCAAATGGAGCATTCATTAGTTCCCATCTGTTGCATCAGCCACAGGAGGAAGAAGAGAGCAAAGTTCTACTGCAGTTTTGATGACCCTGCTGCCACTCACTACTAAGTTTTGAGGATGCAAACTGCTTAGTGGCACAAACAGTTTGTCTTAGCAAACAGGATTTTCAGGCACCCCTCCCTGCTTTTTATACACAATGACTACCACTGGTTCCCCACTGCCTTAGCAAGTCCATTTAAATTTCCATCACAAAAGCAGTTTAAGAACATAGGAAGTGGTCTTCTATTGAATCAAGCCATCTAGCTCTGTATTTTCCACATGGGTGGGAAATGATTCAATTCAAGATGTCAGGTGAGGGACATTCCAGATCCTACCTGGAGATGCTGGGGATTGAACCTAGGACCTTCTGGGTGCAAAGCAAATGCTGTACCACTAAGCTACAGCCCTTATCCACGTTTACCATGTGACACAGTGGATATGCCTTTGTGGAGGAGAAGCAGAGTCCAAGGAAATGCTATACCTGTCTACCTGGAAGGAAGTCTGATTTGGTTCAGGTAGACTCAGTTCCACGTACAGGATTGCAGCCTTTGGTTCCTTCGATTTCTAGATTTATTGTTAATTGGATTCTGGCCTAGAATTGAGATAGAAAAAAAATGACAATTATATAGTTTCAAACAAGTTTATTCCTGGGGTTCTTTTGGAGACAAGTTGTGTTGTGTGTATGTATGTATGTATGGGGGTTATTGGGTTGTTGTTTTTATTTTGATTGTATATTTTGTGGTTTCGTAATTTGATTTTGTTCTGTGAACAGTCCTGAGACCTCCAGGTATAGGGCAGTATATAAATTCAAATAATAATAATAATGATAATAATAATAAAAAAATGTACTCATATATGCTCAATGTTATGTATGTATAATGCATATAACCGTTAAGCAGTAAAGCATATTTTATAGAAATAGTTTATATATGCAAATGTACATGCACACATGCACACATAGAATTATATCCATAGGTCTGTTGCAGCAAGAGTCTTAAAGACTTTTAAATTTAAAAAGGAAGAGCGTTTATAAAGTATGTTTCAGAAGTGTGATTTTATTCAGTGTAATTTTGGATACACAGCAGAAGTGTTTTAAAGTCTCTTGCTTGTGTGCATTGATATTGTAATAGATCTGTGGCGCTAAGATGTTTAAGTATAGTAAATGTTAGGATTTAATTAGAACTTGTATGCTATAACTGGGAAATGTTATAAGGCAGTCTCAATGTGTATTAGAAAGGAAGTTATGCAAGGGGGTTGAGGTGTTTAAATCGTCTTACCGGTATGTGTAAAGACTGTGCTTGGACTTTGAGAATGTAGTCAAGATCCATGCACATTGGAATGTGTGTTCCTACTTCTGAGCACCAGCAATTAGCGTGTGAAGAGTTAATTAACCTAAGTGTGTGTTGTTGTTGTTTAGTCTCTTCAAGACCCCATGGACCATAAGTGTGTACTAGTCTTTAACTGTAGACGATCAACAAGTGTTGATGGTCAGGAGAACTCCTTTGTTAGGTGACACCTGAGGGGGTTAACCATTAGTATTTCAAGGCATCAAAAGAACTGACAATTAGAATGCAACTGAATAAAGATCTGAACTCCGCCCATGCAGACTGAAGGGGTAAATATGTGAATATGTAGTATTTCTTCAATTCTCCAAAGGAGCCACATGGGCTCTTGCCTCTGCTAGGCAGAGAGAAGGGCAGGCACCCAACTTTTGTAAACAATATAAACATAACTGTTAATCTCAGGGTCGTGGATTCGAGTCCCACATTGGGTGAAAGATTCCTGCATTGTAGGGGGTTGGACTAGTTGACCCCTGTGGCCCCTTCCAACTCTACAAATCTATCATTCTGTGAATCTGTTAGTCTTTAATGCATTATAAGACTTCTTGTTGCTTTCCACATAGTTTTTTTTTTTTAAATTGTTTACAGTAGTACACTTACAAAAGCCTCTTCTAAATACAATTGCAAATACAATTGCAGAAATCAGTAGTAAGACAGGCGTGCAATCTGAAAGACACAACATGCAAGGAAAAATGGAGAGAGACGAAGGAAGAAAAAAACCCAAACAATCTCCTCCAGTAGCTCTTAAAATTCCATTCCTCCTCCTCCTGCTCCCCAACTGCTAAGGAGGACATGTGTCTAAACCCCTGAGAATTGCTGCCAGTTACTGTGTTGACAATAATGAACTAGATGGCCAATGGTCTTACTCATAATAAGGCAGCTTCCTATGTCTTAGGGACATGGCTGTAGCTCAGTGGTAGAGCATCTGCTTTATGTGCAGAAGGTCCCAGGTTCGATCCCTGGTACCTCCAGTAGGTTTAAGGACACCTGTCTGAAACCCTTGAGAGTTGCTGCCAGTGAGTGGGTGTAGATACCGGTAATACTGAACTAGATGACCAATGACCCAACTTGGTAAAAAGCAGGTTCCTATCTTCCTACATTTCCTTGTGAGTTGCATTGCCACCCAAAGACCTTCATGGCTATGTTGAAAGTGTATGATAGCATTTTGTTTTCACTTGGTTTTGCTTTGGGCTGTTTAAATTACTTTGCAACTTTTACCCGGGATTTAGAAGTGCTGCATTCTGGTTAGATTACATAGACGCATGGGTGAGAAATTATTTAAGGGCGTCAGATATTGGATGACTTCTTTTGAAAAAAGAGAGGGAGGAAGCAGAGAGCAGAGATAGGAATCTTAAGCAAATTTATTGGAAGTAAGCCTATCTGGAAGTAGCAGGGTATACTTCTGAGTAAATGCTTAAGGTTGCAGCTGTAAGAGAACTTACTGGTGGATCATACCCCTTAATGATAACAGGACCTCATATGAAATGTTTACTTTCTGGTTCTCAATCTTGGTTATACTACGAAAGACTGTAATTGCAATTTGCTCCAGAACAAACATTTTCAGATGAATGCACATCTCTGCTAATATTTACATGTCTTTTTTCCCCCCTTTTTAGGCGCATGTTCCCCAGCTACAAGGTGAAAGTGACGGGACTCAACCCAAAAACAAAGTACATCCTGTTAATGGATATTGTCCCCTCTGATGACCACAGATACAAATTTGCAGATAATAAATGGTATGCAGCCTAATTCTGTTTTGGAGATAGGGCAAAAACCATGCAAGATTAAAGGGTTGGAAACAAAATCTATCCAGAGCAAAGTCAAAAGAGGCAATTGAGGTTTTTGGTGTGGTGTGGGATACCCTGCTCCTTGGACTAAGAACATTTGTCTATACATTAAAGCAGAGTTGAGGAAACCATAGGCTGAGGGTGGCCCTTCAGGCCTCTCTATCTGGCCCTTGGAACTCCTCACAGACCCCACCCATTACTGGCTCTGCTTTGCACCTTGAGTGGTTTTCCCTGGCTGGGAGATGTGCTCTCATGATGCCTCTCATTTGCCTGGCTGGAGCATAGAGCAGTACAAAGCGAAACAGTCCAGAATTCAGCCATTTTGCATTGTGTGTAGGGACAGCTCTAAATACTGGGTGGCACACAGCTGAATGACACTGTAGGGTAGGTCTGTACCACTCCAGACTTCAGGTAGGACAATACCATTCTTGTCATCTTTCAAATCCACCAGACTTTGCACATTCAAGAATGTGATTCCTTCAGCTGCAGCATGTAATACGGCAGTCTTGTTCTGTCAGTGGAGGTGAGTCCATTAGGGCAAGTGGGGGAAATGCCCCATCAAGCTAAGTCTGCCCTCTGCCAGCCTCTGCCTGCCCACCTCCTTATAATCAGCCTCATGGGTAGTGCTGGCTGTCAGCATCCTCCTCCTTAGACTCATAAAATTCAGCAGGGTGGGGATAAAACCAGAATGAATTGGCTCTACCTATCATAGACCAAGCATAGGCAAACTCGGCCCTCCAGATGTTTTGGGACTACAATTCCCATCATCCCTGACCACTAGTCCTGTTAGCTAGGGATGATGGGAGTTGTATTCCCAAAACATCTGGAGGGCCGAGTTTGCCTATGCCTGTCATAGACCAATCAGTAACTCCACCAGGCATTTTCTCTGGCTCCCTCTACTGTTGGCCTCCATGCCTTCCAGCCTACTAGTCCCAATCAGCAGCAGTTTCTACTGCATTCCATGACTTCGGGACTCTACCACCCCTCTCTGCTGCACATTATTGTCATCTGCAATGTGGTGCAGTCTATTGTGCCACCTCCGGACTCTACCACTTTAGCAACTGCAAAATTAGTGAAGGGATGGGGCACGTCTGAGGAATAGGACTGGGAGGGAAAAGCCATTTGACAATTCTTCTCTTTCTCTGGGCTTATTCACAATTACATTTTGCCCCACCCTTTCCTGGCACAGATTTGTGCTTAAAAGCTCCGTGTCCAAGCAGTTGCTGTTGGTTTTTGCCCTGGAGCTTTCCCTGCAAAAGCTTGAAAAAGTGGGGTTTCATGGGGAAACCTCTGGAGCAAAAGAAAAGGGCACTTGGACACAACTTAAAAGCATGGGCCATGCCTGGAAAGAGTGGAGGAAAGATAAGTGTGGATAAACCGCTCTTCCCTCCTCTGATTTGCAGGCTTTTCTGATTTTCTGACATAGTTGAGGGAATAAAACAAAACAAAACACCATACCCATTGTGTTGATTTTGGTTAGGTCAGTGACTGGGAAAGCTGAGCCTGCCATGCCGGGAAGATTATATGTGCACCCGGACTCGCCAGCCACTGGGGCCCATTGGATGAGGCAGCTGGTCTCCTTCCAAAAACTCAAGCTGACCAACAATCATCTTGACCCATTTGGCCATGTAAGTACCTGGCAGATTTAATTTCATATTGGCTGATACAGTCTGACCTTGGAGCTCTCGTCAAAACAAAACAAACTCCAGCTTTTCAATCAGAGCTTAATTGGATCCATACATATACACCACAATAGGATTTAGCAATCTTAAGCTCCTGTTATACGAAATCATGGATGGTGACTCTCTAAGCACCTGCAGAGTGCCTTTCCTTTGCCACCGAGGAATCACAGCCACTCCCAGTACAGGGAAGAGATGGAGAAACTGTGACCTAGCTGTTGTTAAGACTACAACTCCCATCAGGCCAAGGCAGCAAGATGAAAAGTCAGGGACCATGGGAGTTGTAGTCCAATGACATCCAGAGGGTCACAGGTTTTGACCACCTCTGGTTTAGGGGTAAACACTTCTAGGCAGCTTTGCATACCCAACAACTCTTCTCATTTTAGAAAGTAGACATTTTGGGCCATGATCAAGGTGGATATAAACTTTCACAACATTGATTTCACTTTGTGCCAGATTGTAACCTAGATTACGGGTGGCTAACCTGTGACCTTCCAGATGTTGATGGTCTAAAACTCTCGCCATGCTGGCAGGGACGGATGGGATTTGAAGTCTGACAACATCTGGAGTTCCACAGGCTCTCCACTCCTTGCCAAGATAGATAAATCGATGGAGAGTAAACCCCAATGAATTCTCAGTTGAGTAGCTTGGGTGCTGTGTAAGGGCATGTGCATGTTGTGACTGTGTACATCCTGTATCTTTAAAGCACATTTGAAGCACAGTCTCATCCTTAAACAATTCTGGGCTATATAGTTTACCCCTCTCAGAGTTACAATTCCTAGCAACCCTTCATAAACTACAGTGCCCAGAATTCTTTGAGGGGTAAAACATACTTTGAAGCTAGAGTGTATATGCAGTGCTTGCGAAGGAAAATGAGGAAAGAGGTTTTGTTTTTTTTTAAAACTACCTTTATTTCAGAATTGCAACTAATATTTCTGCTGGTGAGGGGGGTATGGGTCAAGGAGTTCTCTGTTTGCAAAAAAGGGAAGAATAAGACAACATATGCTAACAAGAGGTCGTATCTAATAAAGCTGACATGCAAATTGTATTATTTATGGGATTTGGAGTTTATAAAATAATGAAGTAGAAATAATGTAGAAAATTATTATTTTATATGTTCACTTGGTAAGAAAGCAAGTCTCTTGATTTATCTGTGGTTCCACTGCTCTCTTATTTTCTTTCATGTACATCTCTATACATATTGCTTGAAGTCTGATTTCTCAAAGGGGACTAACAGAATCATAGAATTGTAGAGTTGGAAGGGACCATGAGGGTCATCTAGCCCAACCCCCTGCAATGCCTGAGTCTTTTGTCCAACGTGGGGTTCAAACCCACAACCCTGAGATTAAGAGTCTCATGCTTTACCAACTGAGCTCTCCCAGAAGCAGGTTCTAAGCCTTAAAAAGCCCTGGGAATTATTCTTATGCTCAAGCCTCAACCTAGGGATGGGGGTGGGTGGGGAATTGAACTGCATTCTTGTTTAAAGGGGAACTGACTTAATTCACCCTTTCTGACGTTAGACACAGCCATCCTCCAAAAATTGCACTTTTCTGAACATTGAGATGTTCTAGCCAAGTAAAGTGTACAAAAATGCATATATTTGGGTAAGGTGTATGGAAGAATGCATTATGTTAGTGAAAAATAACATGTGTGTATTTTAACCAAAATTGCATACAAACATGTGCTCATTAGGATAAATTCACACAAAAATGCTGATACATTTTCTGACATTAAAAAACCCGCAAAGTGATGTGGAGAACTGAATTTAAATTAAAAAAGGAGAGAGACAAACGGAGAGAAACTGAATCAACAGATTCGCCCACCCCTACATAAAATGCAGGTCTCTTCTAATCTTAGATGGATGGAGGCAGAGGGAGACTGTGATATTTTTCAACAATGAGAGAAAGCTTCTCTGTGGATGATCAGAGACAGCCTGCACTGCATTCTTATCATCCAACCACATATTGATCAGTGTCCTTTCCCAGCACTGAAAACAGGTTGCTGTGGACAGAGGTGTAGCAAGGTCAGGGGGTACCTGGTGGGGATTTTTTTTTGTCAACCCCCAGCCCCACATTGCAATTTTGGGGAACGTTGCCCAGAGTTGCTGACCCTCTTTTAGGGAGGGTTGGCCACAAAACAGATACAGGGGTGCCAGCACTGCCCACTGATTGTGAAAATCCAACCGCCAATCTCATAAAACCGCCCACCAGGGATGCAAGCACTGACCACCAGGGGTGTGTGAACGCCGCCCACCGGGGTGCGGGGAGGAGGCTGATTGCTGGCTGTATTTGCGTGATCAGCGGCCGTATTTTCACGACGGTTGCGCCAATTGCAAAAATCCGCCCGCCAGGGGTGCAAGCGCCGCCACACCTATCAGCAAGGGGATTTTGTCACCCCTCCTAGGCATGACACCCGGGGCGAACCTCACCCCCTGTACCCCCCTTGCGATGCCCCGGCCTGTGGAATCACAGAAGAACAGAATTGGAAGAGGGCCTCCGAACTAGTACTCCAGTCTGGTGCCCTGCTTAAGTAAAGGTAAAGGGACCCCTGACCATTAGGTCCAGTCGAAGACAACTCTGGGGTTGCGGCGCTCATCTCGCTTTATTGGCCGAGAGCCGGCGTATAGCATGTGGCCAGCATGACAAAGTCACTTCTGGTGAACCAGAGCAGCGCACGGAAACGCCGTTTACCTTCCCGCCGGAGCAGTACCTATTTATCTACTTGCACTTTGATGTGCTTTCGAACTGCTAGGTTGGCAGGAGCAGGGACTGAACAATGGGAGCTTACCCTGTCTCGGGGTTTCAAACCACCAACCTTCTGATCGGCAAGCCCTAGGCTCTGTGGTTTAACCCACAGCGCCACCCGCGTCCCAGCCCTGCTTAAGTACAGGACCTGTTACTCAAGATACAGCTGCAGTAGCTCTGACAGCTGGTGGTCCAGCACCTTCTGAAATATCCCAAGCAAAGGAGAGCCCACTGTCTCCTGAGGAGGTCTGTTCCGCTGAGGAACCACTCTTCCTGCTAGGAGGCTTCTGCTGATGCTCAGCTAAAATCCCCTGCAGTTCTGTGGGAGATGAGTGGGAATGTGGATGAGGGAATATTGTTTAATATTTCCTATCCCAGCTTGTGTTAACAAGCTCCAAACTAGCAGAGATTCTCATCCCCAATTAAGCGCAGCAAAACGTGGCGATTAAGTTTTTTTGAACTTCTAGAACAAGGCAGATTCCTGGCATATATTTCCCCTGGTTCCCCCTTAAAAGTAAATACACGACACATAGCTCTTTAAAAGTAAAAAGGTTTACTCACAGACATTTCCAAGGTTCTACAAGTCTCAGAAAGGCAGGCTAGCTTAGATTAAATATGTACACGTGGAGACTCTCCTTAAGGGAGGAGGCTCCATCTGGGCCCTCTTGGCTGGAAGCCAATAGTGCATCTTTTCTTGAGATGTTGCTTGCTTGAAGATCCGCTGAGGAAGAGAGAGAATGGCTGCTCACCTTTAACTTTGAGTAACTACAGGTAAGGCCACTCCCACCTCTGGTCACACAGAGGAAGTGGTCTCAGTCCAGGTACAGGAAACTCTAACTGGAGGACTGAGGCCCCTTGTGTACATTCTAGGAATGTTGAGATTGACTGCACCAGTGTTATACATCCCACAAGTTCTAGTCTCTCCCTCTAGAGTAAAGGTAAAGGAACCCCTGACCATTCGGTCCAGTCGTGACCGACACTGGGGTTGCGGCCCTCATCTCGCATTATTGGCCAAGGGAGCCGGCGTACAGCTTCCAGGTCATGTGGCCAGCATGACTAAGCCGCTTCTGGTGAACCAGAGCAGTGCACGGAAATGCCATTTACCTTCCCGCCGGAGCAGTAGCTATTTATCTACTTGCACTTGGACGTGCTTTCAAACTGCTAGGTTGACAGGAGCAGGGACCGAGCAACGGGAGCTCACCTAGTTGCGGGGATTCGAACTGTAATGGAGGGCATTTTTCAATTGAGGTCTGCATGCTTTTACTGCCTGCTGTAGACTGACTGCCAGAGCAGCAGCAGCAGCGAGAGCATTAATGCTCAAATTCTTTAAGCCGAGGCTGACAGCTGAAATGCCGAGGGATGGGCGGCCGGGAAGCCTGAGCCAGGAAGGTGTTTAACAGTGAATAAAGTTGGTCTTAATTTGATGGAAGTGTGCTTGATGCATCTTGGTGGCAGCCGCGCCCTGTCAACAGTTGGCTCTAATTGAGCTCCGGCTGCACAAGTGGTGCCTGCAGACACGTGGAGGGGAGATGTGAGATGAAATGGGAGACAGCAGCGCCTTGTAAACAAGGATCTGTACAATGTGCTAACTGATCTAGTAACCTAGATTGAAGTGCAGCCGCCCAGCCCAGGTTACAGTTTGAATTAATCCTCTGCCTTGCTGGACTGACATCACACACACACACACACACACACACACACATCCCCAGTATTCTAGTCCGGGCTTAATTTTAACTGTGCATGTCTTGGACTTAGCTTCAGAACCTATTTTTGGTGTTAGACCTTAAGGAGGAATTAGAGCATGTACAGAATGCCTCCTCTGCTCCTCCTCCTCTTCTTTTTTAAGGGTTGCAATCCTAAACTTATTTATGAAGGAATTGAGGTCTTTGTACACAATGGGAATTGTTTCTGAGCAAACATGCATGGGAATGTGTTGTGATTAATTATAACTTGCTTCTAAATTATCTTCGACTAAGTCGCATGCCGTGCCTTCTCTTGTTATAACCTTGAACAGTGCAATCCTATAATGTCCTTTCAGAAGTCTGACCTACTGCCTGAACCAAGGACTTATGTGCAAGCAAGCAAATGTGTATAGGATTGCAACCTTTTTGTAAAACGCTTTGATGTTTTTGAAGTTTCCCCTTAACAATCAAGCAGTGTATAAATCTTATGAAATAAAGAAACAAACCCGAAACATCAAAGAATCTTGTGGCACCTTTAAGACAAATGTATTATAGTATAATAATAATAATAATAATAATAATAATAATAATGAATTTGTTAGCCGTAAACATGCCACAAGACCTTTCATTGGCTTTGCTGCAATAGACTAGGGTGAAATCTACATATATACGTATAAAAAACATTGTGAAAATGCTTTTTCAAAAAACGTTTTGAAAAATATATTGAATTTGCCATAGCTCACTGTCGCTATCTAGTTTCACATTTGTATATTGCACTTTACAACACACTTAAAAAGTTTTATTTGCAGCTGTATAGCTGAGTCCTAAGGCAGCTAGCCCTCTGCAAACAGTTACAACCTTAGCCTTAAACATTTGATAGCTAAACGACGTGTGTGTGTGTGTGTGTGTGTGTGTGCGTGTGTGTGTGTGTGTGAAAGACCACAGTTAAGGAAGCGTGATTATTTTTTTAAAATATTTAGATATCGCTGTCAGTCAGAATAGATTCCAGGGCAGACTGCAAACCTTTACAACTACATCAACCAGACAAAGACACAAATTAGAAACAAGCTGTAGATTCATGATAGAAAGAACAGAAATACTTAAATTGCTTGAGGTTTGACTTGGTAGCCACTGCAAATATATGTTCTTGGTCTTTATACCAGGTGTAGGGAACCTGTGACCAGTGGAAGCCGGCCCATTAGCACACATGAAGAACTGCCCCCCCCCCGCCCCAGTCTGCCCTCAGCCAGTCTCCACATGCTTTTCTTGCTAGTTATAACCAGATCAGGCCCACAGCATGCCTACCAGCTTCCTCCTCCACCTTAAGTCTCAGTGTTGCCTTTGCAGAACTGAACAAGGAAGAGGACGGGGTCAAAAATGGAATTAATTGGCTCTGCCTGTTACTGGCTGTGGCGCCACCTACAGGTGGGCTCCTTGTCTTCTGCCCTATCAGTTCCAATGAGCACCAGCCATCACCGCCTGTGGTGCTCTGGATACCGTTGGAGAACAAATCCCACCAGCCCCAGGCAGCATAGAGTTGTAGCCTGACAACACCTATATCCTCCAACTCTTCCCGAGGACACTTTATGTTGTAGGAGAGAGGTTTGACATGTTTCAGTGCTTTCATCTCCTGAAGACAAGAACAAAACAACCCTCTCTGCACATAGAAAGCGAGCATGTCCTGGTGAGGGCCATTCTTCCCTGATGTGGCAGTTTTCTTTGTGCAATGAGACTGATAGTTGGCTAAGTTGGCTAAGGGATGCTGGGAGTCCATCAGCTGAAGATCACTGATGTAGTTAATACTAAGCTAGATGGACCAATCGTCTGACTCAGTACTATAAGGCAACTTCATATGTTCTTCACTAGGATGTGAAGCATATTTGAAGAAGGGCCATAGCTCACATGTCTAGCAATTCCTTTGCATGCAGTCTCTTCAACTGGTGGGTTGTGGCCTGATTCAAGGTGGGTCACAGCAGGAGTGCTACCACCCTGCAAATATATGGTGAAAGATTAAGAAATTGGTACCCCATTTGGGTTAAAAGTAGATCCTGGGTTTGAAAAGGTTGAAGACTTTGATAATCTTCGGTTGCCCTTTCTGGAATCACATTAGCCATGATTCCTGCATTGCAGGGGGTTGGACTAGATGACCCTTGGGGGTACCTTTCAACTCTATAATCATTTCTCTCTCTCCCCCTCTCCCTCCTAGCTTAGGCTGGGGTGGGGGATGTGCAAAAGGCTGTTCCTTGAAGAATTTTATATGGACATGGATAGCTCAGTTTGTTAAAGCATGGTGCTGATAACGCCAAGGTTGCAGGTTCGGTCCCCGACAGCTGTATATTCCCGCATTGCAGGGGGTTGGACTAGATGACCCTTGGGGGTCCCTTCCAACTCTACCAATCTATTATTCTCTCTCTCTCTCTCTCTCTCTCTCTCTCTCTCTCACTCACTCACACACACACACACACACACACACACACACACGAGACTCCTGGCTTGGGGTGGGGGACGCGCAAAGGGCAATGGGCGCTCCGACTGGGACGCCCCTTCCCACTGGGTCCAACCGTCTCCCTCCCTGCCAAGCGGAGCCCGCGCTCCACAACAATGGGAAGCGGGGAGGCGCGCGGGCGGCCCCCTCAATTAGGAGAGCCGTAATGAAATTAAAAACCATTAGATCGTTCACCGTTGATGTCTGCGGCTCTCCGGGATGTCAGAGCCGATTTGGCTAAACCCCCCGGATGAGAGGGGCTTTGCGAGCAGCCCTGACGTCCCGAGGCCCCTGGCTGGCGCAGGCCCCGCGGGGCAGCCTGCGTCTCCCTGTCGCCAGAATCGACGGCAATCATTGTCAGGAGGGAGGAGGAGAAGGGGCGGGCGGGACCCCGCTTGATAGGCTCCCCGTCTCCTCCTCCTCGCTCCTGGAGATTAGGCTTTGGGGAGCGCCGGAGATCTGCGGGACTTGGGTCGCCTTGGAAGGCTGGGGCCGGCCGGGTGGGGAGAGGCGCTCGGGAGGTCCTTCCGACGGGCACCCCCCTCCTTTGGCATTCCTTTCAAAGGACAATGGGGAGATGGAGGGGAAGGATGGGAGGACGAGATGGGGTCAGGCGCCCTGGCGCATTCGTTAACCCCATGCCAAATGCCCATCCTGCGCTCTGGCCTTCGCTCTCCTTTGGTCAATTTCTACCTCTTCTGTGTGTGTGAGTGTGAGAGAGAGTTATTGTTGTTACTATTATTTTAACACGGAAGCAAAAAGTTCTGAAGCAGCTACCTATGAAGAAAGAAATGAAAACAGAAGCCTTTAGCAAACTGTTGTTGTTTTCAATTTTTTTAAATATCCTTTTTCAATATTAGTGCTGCATTTTAATTGTTGCAACCCACCCTGGGACCTTAGGGTGAAGGGAGGCAATAAATTGTAATACTGATGATATTATTATTATTATTATTAATACTTTTGTTCTTGTTTTTATTACATTTTTTGTGTTTTTATCTTGTATTTTTATGCTGTGAACCACCCTGAGATCTGAGGATGAAGGGCAGTATACAAATTTTTAATAATAATAATAGGTTGTATCTAATGTTAGGGAATGGGGAAACCCAGCCAGATGGGCGGGGTATAAATAAAAATTATTATTATTATTATTATTATTATTATTATCATTATTATTAGTCCTGCTCTGAAATTAACGGAATGACTAATTTAGGTTTATTAATTCCAGTGGCTCCAGCTGAGTAGAGCTTAAATTGAATACAATGCAGTGTAGAAGAAGAATACAAGCAATCACAAGCATATATTCTGATGCAGTTACATATCAGGAGACAAAGGGAAACAGAAGCCTTTAGGACATATATTTATGTATTACTCAGACATATACACAAGCAAACACTCTGATGCAGCAATGTACCAAGAAAGAAATGAAAGCAAGCCTTTAGGAATCCCCTTTAAATAAAGAACTGTAGGTGGTATTCAGTGCCAATCTTACTCAGAGTAGACTCATTCAGGTTAGCGGACATGACTGGTTTAGGTTCATTAATTTCGATGGATCTACTCTGAATAGGACTTAGCTGAATACAATCCTGGGTAAACAGGAGTGATTTCAGACTCCATTACCTGATGATGTCAATGGGAGTTACTAACTAGTTACTACTTAGGCAAGTATTTACTATTATTTATTTGTTTCTTTACTCATGCAAATGGCCCAGAGCAACTCACGAACACCAAAACAGTGGTTCCCAAATCTCACCCCCCCTTCCCACAAACCACTTGAAGATTTCCTAGGGTCTTAGCAGACTGCTTGATGATTTTTCTGCCTGTTCTAGCAATTGTGCTAGATGCTGTATGGTTTTTAATTTCATCTTAATTGTTTCTTATAAATTATATTTTTATTTTACTACACTTGGAATCCCACAGAACTGCAACTGTAACACAATACAGGAAAGAAAAGAGCCGATCAAAATGCAATTAAAAACCACTGTGATTTAAAAACAAAACAAAACCGGGAAGACGTGCTGTCTCCCATTTTCTGCTATGAATCCAGGCAGACCCTCTGAATGATAGCTGGTGGTCTGTGGACCACAGTTTGGAAACCCCTGGTTTATCAAATAATGCCATTAACGGTGGCTTTCTGCATGGAGTTTCTCCACAGGGTAACTTGTTTTGCAACACCGCCCCCCCCTGGGAATTTGCTGCATTTCCAATTCCCAAATGTATCCCCCCATTAGGGTATTTGTTGTGCTCTGTCTGATGCCAGAAGAGAAGACTATTGATGGCTACTAGGCATGGCTATGCTCTGCCTCCACAATACCAGTTGCTGGAAACTGCAGAAGGGGGGAAATAATAGAATTGTAGAGTTGGAAGGGACCCCCAAAGGTCATCTAGTCCAACCCCCTGCAATGCAGGAATATGCAGCTGTCCCGTATGGGGATCGCACCTGCAACCCTGGCGTTATCAGCACCATTCTCTAACCAACTGAGCTATCCTGCTTACTGGTTCCCCACATGCATATGGTTGGTCTCTATGAGAACAGGATGCTGGACTATATGGGCCATTGGCCTCACCCAGCAGGCTCTTATTATGTTCTTACATTCTTAATGTCTCCTCCTCCTCCCCTTCTAGATTATCCTCAACTCCATGCACAAATACCAGCCCAGACTCCATATCGTCAAGGCGGATGAGAACAATGGGTTTGGCTCGAAAAACACAGCCTTCTGCACCCACGTTTTTCCAGAGACGGCCTTTATCGCTGTGACATCCTACCAGAACCACAAGGTAAATGATGGTGCCTTTGGAAATACCTTATTGGAAATTGGAACATGGCTGAGGCAGAGTCCAGCATCCTCCTCTCATGGGGGCCAACCAGATGCCCCAATGGGAAACCTTTAAGCAGGACCCAAGCCCAAGAGGATGCTCCTTTGCTGTGGTTTCCAGCAACTGCTATTCAAAAGCGTTACTTCCTCCATCTGTGGAGCAGAGAACAACCATCATGGCCATCAGCCGTCAGTATCCTTGCCCTTCATAATTTTTTCTGCCTTGAATGTTCCAGCATTCAGCTTCAGCAAATGCCCGTGATTGCTAGCGTTCTTGCGATACGGGATGTTGCAATGCATGATTGTTTTTGTTTTAAGAAGGCTTCCTTTTTGTTTTTATGCCGATCTCTTTGGCCCAGATGATGGATCGTTGTCAGAATAATAACAACAACAATCCTATATAATAATTTCCTAATGTCCCCACGTCCGCGGGTGTGTGTCAGTGGAAATTTTCCACTGCGCATGCCACACACGGACGGACGCAGGGATTGGAGCGGGCGGAGAGGGGGGCGTGTCCCCTCCCCGTCACGCTCCTCCTCTCCCCCGGCCGCGCCGATCACGCGAGGCCCCGGCTTCACCCGAGGCCTACGCGCTCGGCGGATTGGTCAGTCACCGCGGGAGCAGCAGCGCCGGCCGGGGTGCATCCCGGCGGTCAGTCACCGCGGGAGCAGCAGCGCCGGCCCGGGTGCATCCCGGCGGTCAGTCACCGCGGGAGCAGCAGCGCCGGCCCGGGTGCATCCCGGCCGGCGCTGCTGCTCCCGCGGTGACTGAGCGATGGCTCCTGAGGCTGCCCGTCCGTGCTGCTTTAAGGCAGCACGGACAGGCAGCTCCAGGAGCCGCCACTCCCTCGACGGCAGCGGCGCTCTTCTAGCGCCCGTTATCTTAACGGGCTTAATTTACTAGTAATTTATAATAATTTATAATAATTTATAATAATTTATAATAATTTATTATTTGTACCCCACCCATCTGGCTGAGTTTCCCCAGCCACTCTGAACAAAGCCCCCCCTCCCGACTCTCCTCCTTCTGCTTTCTCTTTTCAGATCACCCAGCTCAAGATCGAAAACAACCCCTTTGCTAAAGGATTTCGAGGCAGCGACGATATGGAGCTGCACAGAATGTCGAGGATGCAAAGGTAAACCTTTTCACAGTGTATAATGAGCTGGGAACCCTCTTCAGCCAGAGGGTGACATTGCTCCCTGAGCCAGCTTCTGAGGGTCACATGTCTGTGGTGGGTTGGGCCAGAGGGAAAAGGGGGCGGAGCCAATAGGTTAGGGCAGTGCTTCTTTTCTAAAAGAAAATGTTTAAGGGTACTCCCATTTTCCTACTCATATTGAAATGCTGCCCCTCAGTGAGGCCAAACTTAGATTCACAAAATGTTTAGGGCAGGGGTAGGCAACCTAAGGCCCGGGGGACGGATGCAGCCCAATCGCCTTCTCAATCCGGCCTGCGGATGGTCCGGGAATCAGCGTGTTTTTACATGAGTAGAATGTGTCCTTTTATTTAAAATGCATCTCTGGGTTATTTGTGGGGCATAGGAATTTGTTCATTCCCCCCCCCCAAAAAAAATATAGTCCGGCCCACCACATGGTCTGAGGGACGGTGGACCAGCCCACTGCTGAAAAAGGTTGCTGACCCCTGGTTGAGGGGTATGCGTACCTCTGTGCCCCCCCAGAAAAAAAGCACTGGGTTAGGGTTCATCCACACTTCCGCTTGTCCCATGCCTAGAAAGCACTGGTCTGGAAAACCCCTCTTTAGTGCGAAATTGGTACGAACCCAAGTTGCCCTTTGCTCTGATTGACCGCTAAAGAGCCATTTCCACTGGGTGAAAGCAGAGGGACAAGAGGAAGTCTGGACAAGCCCTTAGCTTCTACAGATGCTACCGGTATATCCTGCATCTAGGCAAGCAAGAGGCATTGTTGGAGTGGAAGGATGCATCCCAGCCAGACAAACACATTTGCTTAGAAGAGCCTGCTGGATCAGGTCGGTGGCCCACCTGGTCCAGCATCCTGTTCTTATAGCCAGTAGCCATTGACAGCCTGATCTTCCATGAGGTGGTTTCTTTCTCTTTCAAAGACATCCAAGGTGGCGGTCATCATTGCTACCTCTTGCAGAAGTGAGTTCCGTAGTTCGACTATGCACTATGCAATGGAGCAGTCCTCTGTTGTATCTGTCCTGAATCTTTCAACATTCAGCTTCATTTGAATGTCTGTGCTCTCGTGATATGAGAGAGGGATCTGCTTTCTCCATGCCATGCACAATTCTATCATGTCACCTCTTTCTCACCTTCTCTCTAAACTGAAAAGTCCCCAACTCTGCAGCCTTTCTTCAAAGGGTGCCACTAGATCCCCTTGATCATTTGGAAGAATATCCCTTCGATAGTCAACTAAGTTTCATTTTCTTCATAAACTGGAGATGGAATTCATTGTGACTTAATTAGACACACAATTCTGCCTTTACAAATCTCTCTCTCTCCTTTTCTCTCTCTCTCTCTGTGTATGTATGTAATGGATAAGGCTCCTAAAATATGAACAGTTAAAAAAAAAATATGAACAGGTGGTCATCTCCAACTTCAACTTGCTCCCGACCTAATTGTAACAATGAGATTCTGGATGCGACATGTAAAGGCAGCCAGGAGTCTTGGCTCTCAGACTGTGCCTCTTTTTCTCAGACAGAGAAGAGCACATGTTTCTAATCGGCGTAAATGCTCTGTCTTTCCTTGTATATATATTTATAGGTCCCGATCATTTCCCTTTTCTGAGAGGGATGTTTTTGTGAGATGATAGCCATGCTCGGGACTTTGTCAGCACAGCTGGGAAACGTATGAGAAGAGTCTCCTTTCCCCTCACCGACTAATTCTGCTAGCGCAGTCATGGGGAAGGGCCATAGCTCAGCAGCAGAGAATCTGCCTTGCATGCGGAAGGTTGCAGGTTCAATCCTTGGCATTTCCGGGTAGGGCTTGGAAAGTCTTCCTGTCCGAAATTCCGGGGAGCCTATAGACCAGGGTTTCCTACAACTCTCAGCATCCCTAGCTAGCAGGACCAGTGGTCAGGGATGATGGAGGCAGTAGTCCAAAAACAGCTGGAGACCCAGGTTTGGGAAACCCTGGTGTGAGCGGTACTCAGCTAGCTCATCACAGGGCAGCTTCCTATTTATTTCAGTCCTTTACTCAGAACAATGTGTACTAGAATCTTACATTAGTTTTTGGGGAAGGAGGTGATAATGTAATGAGCAGAACACCCGCTTTCCATTCAGCAGGTCCCCAGTTCAATCCACAGCATCTCCTGGCACGACCATGTGCACATTCTCTGGAGAGCCATTCAGTGTCTACAATTCAAGCTTAAAACCATGGAGAGACCTGGTCTGAACAAAGACATTGGATTCTTATCTCATTATACATGACAAAGCTTTTTTAACCTTCTCATCCCTTGCTTTTTCCTGCAAGACTAATTGCAGTCGTTAACAGTCGTCAACAGGTTTACCTCTCCTATCAGCTAATCACCCATTCCCACCACCCTTCTGAGTAATACCCCTCCCCACCCTCTCACTATATATAAGGGTCTGGTGACTTCTGTTTCAGTGTATCTGAAGAAGTGTGCATGCACACGAAAGCTCATACCAAGAACACACTTAGTTGGTCTCTAAGGTGCTACTGGAAGGAAAAAAAATTTATTTTGTTTTGACTATGACAGACCAACACGGCTATCTACCTGTAACTACAATCCTGAGCTAGAAGGCCTGACTCTGGCAGCTCCTCCCACAACTGGGGCATGGCCTTTGCTTCTAGAAAGCTGCCATATTACCAGGCATGCCATCTTGCCCAAGCAGTTGAGGGGGCTGGCACCACACGACATGCAATGGGTCACACACATGCTGCGCGGCTTGCGCGAGTGACATGTGCACATATCACTGCAGAATATTGAGGGGCCTGGCCCCCTCCTGGGAAAACATTGGGGGTCCTTGGTCCCACCCTAGATGGCGCCCTTGCATATTACTGACTCAGTCCCATTAGTACATTTAGCTCAGTATTCTTGACACTGACTGGCAGCAACTATCTGGGATTTCAGGCAGGGTTTCATTCCCAGCCCTGCCTTCAGCTGATGGGGATTGAAGCTTCAACCTTCTGCATGCAAAGGGGATGCTCTATCACTGAGCTGCAGCTATTCCCAAAATAAATACCCAAGTGACATTTGAAAAAGGAACTTAGGAAGCTAACTCACACAGACTCAAACCATTGGTCCATTTAGTTCAGTACTTCCAACACTGACTGGCAGTGGCCATGCAGTGTTTCAGGCAGGGAACTTCCCCCCGCCGTACCTGGAGATGCTGGGGATTGAACCTGGGACCTCCTGCATGCAAACAGGTGCCCTGCCGCAGAGCCACAGCCCTTCCCTGCCTCTTGGCAAGAGACCTGCCTCTATGCACTGAGCCATGTGGATCTCAGATGGAACCTAGTATTGGCAGGTGGGCAGGCCCACGGTCCATATGGGACTGCTTACTCAAATATAACACCCCCGTCCAATGTGGGTGAGCCCTAGCAGGCTTATCTGAGGGTAGACGTGGACCTGGGGATAGCATCACTATTGAGTGGTTGAGAACCACCATTTCAATTTCCCACAATCCCCTCAAGCCATTTATCTTCCTGAGGCAAAGGACAAGATAGCACCATGACCATCCCATGGACAGAAGCTGAGCAGACTGGCAGATGAATCTTGTTGCTATATGCGGAATGGAGTTGTGTTCCCCACCTCATCTGAAAATGGCATTGCAGGACAGGCACACACAGCTCTGACCTCATAGGGAATGATACAGCCAAGAGGCCACCGCCCACCGCCCCTGCCACCTGAAGCAGTTGCCTCACCCTACCTAATGGTAGAGCCAGCCGTTTATGGGACATTTCAGTGGTGGCTTCCAGATGCAGCTGCCTGCTACTGATTGAAACACTGTATTATTATTATTATTATTATTATTATTATTATTATTATTACTATTACTATATCATAGAAACATTGAGTTGGAAGGGATTACGAGGAATCTTTTGCCCAATGTGTATCAAGCCACTTTAAACAACCCTGGCTTTTCCTAAATTACGTTCATAGTGGTTTAATATTCAATCCCTTTTCCCAGGGAGCTCTGGGAATTGTAGCTCTGGGAGGGGCAGGGGCGTCCCCCAAATAACTCTCACCACCCTTTTTAAAATATATAATTTTAATTAAATTTTTCTAATTTACATTTCAAAATATTCATTTAGACGACCTTAAATCAATGACTTCCCTTCTTCCCTTCTTCTCTTCCGGTGATTCATTTTGCATACCATGCATCCCTGCATATTTAAAATGAACTATACTATTCAGTAATCCATTGTTACATCCATCAAAACTTATTTACACTATTGAGTTCATCTTAATGCCACCGCCGTTTTTAAATAAACACAATTTTCACCCATATATTCAGTAAATATTTTCCATCGTCTTGTTCTCTTATTCTATATGTTAAATTTGCAAGCTGTGTGTATTCCATGAGTTTATGTTGCCATTTTTCTTTGGTTGGTACCTTCCTCATTTCCCATTTTTTGGCTAGCAGAACACGGGTTGCAGTAGTAGAATAAATAAATAAACTTTTTTGACACCTGGGAATTTCCCTTTGAAATATCCCCAACAAAAAAGATTTTTTTTTTGAAAGGTACTTTTAAACACCCCCCCAATTCATTATATATCATTTCCCAATACTCTTTTACCCTTTTACAAATCTACCACATGTGGTACAACGTACCCTCAACCTCATTACATCTCCAGCACTTACCTGATTCGGACTTATACATTTTAGCAAGTCTACTGGGAGTTAAATGCCATCTATAAATGAGTTAAAATGAGAACTCTCAGCACCCTTAATGAGCTATATCGTTCCCAGGATCCTTTGAAGGAAGCCATGACCATTTAAAGTGGAATCATAGTGCTTTAAAGGTTTATGGCAGACAGGGCCAGATTTAGGTTTGATGATGCTCTAAGCTACTGAAGGTAATGGGGCCCTTTATATGTGCAGCTGTCCTTTGTCAACAACAAATTGTCGTTTTTTTTGTGTTGAATATATGCTACTAGTGAATTTAGCCCGTTAAAAACGGGCGCTAGATACCCATGCGAGGGCTGAGAGGGTGCCCGGCCTCCCGCCGAGGCAGGCGGCCTGTTTCAGCCCGCCTCCCCCCTCCACCGTCCGCGCCTCCCTCGGTCACCGCCGCCGCCTCCTTCTCCCCCTCAGGGACGCCGCGCCGGCGCCGCCACCTCCTTCCTCCCTCCCTTCACCCGGAGCTGCCCCTTCCCTCGGCCATGAGGCCGCGGCGGCGCTACCGGCCGCACTCGACCCCGGAGGAGGCTCTCTGGCCCCGGGGGGAGGCGGCTTGGGGGCTCCCGGGTCAATTCCTTCCAGTAGCAGCAGTAAAGGTGGCGGCGGGAGCCTCCAGTAAAGGCGGCGGCGGGGGCTCGGAGCTGCGGGGGGGGGCAGGAAGAGGTTTAACCGCCATCGCCTATTGGTCTTGTTTGGTCTCTACGCTCCAATCCCTGCGTCCGTGAGTGACATGCGCAGTACCGCACTTCCGTGACACACAGAAAGTTGGACGCAGGGACACAGGCACTTTATTATATAGGATATGTTACAGGTAGGTAGCCGTGTTGGTCTGCCATAGTCAAACAAAATAAAAAATAAAAAAATTCCTTCCATTAGCACCTTAGAGACCAACTAAGTTTGTTCTTGGTATGAGCTTTCGTGTGCATGCACACATATGGTATCTGAAGAAGTGTGCATGCACACATATGCTGTATGGTAATTTATGGACCTAATGCTGTTTTAGGGTTGTTTTTAAAAGTCTGGAACGGATTAATCCGTTTTGCATTACTTTCTATGGAAAACTTTGGTTTTGTAACAGACTTCCGGAACGGATTAAGTTTGCGAACCAAGGTACCACTGTATATAGAAATGAGCAAACCTGCGATATTTTAGGGAGCAGGCTAGCAGGCGGGGCCCATTACTTACATCATAGGAGCCTACACAACACAAAACACTGCTGCTGTGTGTAGGTTTTATTTCATTTGTTTTTTAATCTTACATTTTGGAAATGTACATCCAGTTTTCTCCCCCTTTAAATTTTTTTGGGGTCCCCAAGAGAGTGGGACCCCAAGCTATAGCTTGTCTAGCTTATACGTAAATCCGGCACTGTAAGCTTACTGTAAGCCAACCCAGAAGTAGCAGGGTATACTGAGTGCAGATAGAGCATAAGTAACTGATGAAAACGTTGCCTGTGTTTTCAGCAAGGAGTACCCAGTGGTTCCCAGAAGTACCGTCCGGCAGAAGGTGGCCTCAAACCACAGCCCTTTCAGTGGCGAGAACCGGGCGCTGCCTGCCTCTTCCAACCTCGGGTCTCAGTTCCAGTGTGAGAACGGCGTTTCCAGCACTTCTCAGGACCTGCTACCAGCTGCCAACTCGTACCCCGTGTCGCAGGACCACGGCCAGATTTACCACTGCACCAAGAGAAAAGGTCAGGCCCTTTGAGCAAACCTCACCTTCCTGGAAGAGAAATTAGGTCCGCTTTCCCTTTAAGAGGCAAATCTATCCAATTGGCACCCCCCCCCAACAATACGGGAACCAAAGCGCAGCTGCCCTTTGAGAGCCGCACTTCTCTGAATTTCGCAACACAGATCCCCAAGCAAACGGTGTTTACAAAGATGCATGTGTTAGGGGAAAACACTCAAAACAAGGAATATTTTACGGAAAATAACATACAAAAAGGCATTGCATTAGGGAAAACTGCTTGTGAAAACGTGTACGTTACTCAAAGATGCATGCCAAAATTAAATTATCCACTATATTATTTTATTATTTGTTAATCTTATTAGTAGCTCTCTCTTTCTTTTTTTTACAAAAGTAATTCAAAGTGACTTGCAACAAGAAATATGCAACATACCGACGTCAAAACCAGCATGAAGAAAAACAGAGCAAAAACACAAAAATGTGTTTATTAGGAGAACTTCTCACTAAAATGGTGAATTTGCATGAGGATTTCTTAAATAAAGTAATCAAGTTGCAAATTGATGCAGGAATGTAGAGAAAATCCAATATTAGAAAAAAAAAAGAGAAACCAATAAAGACTGAAATGGGCAGATCCCTCCATCTTTGGGTGGCAGAGAGTCCTTGGCATTTATTTATTTCTTGAGTCCATGTTATGGATCTCTTCTCCCTGTTTAATGACTACAGGGGTGGCTCATGATGGCTAAGAACAGGAGGAGAAATTTGGTTTGGTTTGCCTTTTGAAGTGAACCTACCTAATTTGTGCTTCTTGGAACAGTATGCAAATTGAAAATTCACACTTCTCTGAATTTTGCAGTGCCATTTCCCAAGCAAATACAGTGGTAAAGGTAAAGGTACCCCTGACCGTTAGGTCCAGTCGCGGACAACTCTGGGGTTGCATGCTCATCTTGCTCTATAGGCTGAGGGAGCTGGCGTTTGTCCGCAGACAGCTTCTGGGTCATGTGGCCAGCATGACTAAGTCGCTTCTGGCGAACCAGAGCAGCACACGGAAACGCCGTTTACCTTCCCACCGGAGTGGTACCTATTTATCTACTTGCACTGTGTGCTTTCGAA